>CM037795.1:32500338-32550338 GCA_021229015.1 Solen grandis | reverse complement strand
ACTGTGAACAAGCTGCTTTAAAGCACACAGAGTTTGGTGTTTGATTCTTTTCCTTACCCATCCAAATGGCGAATTTATATAGAATAAATGAGGGGTCACTGAGTGCATTTTTTTCTTGTTGAGCTCACCTGGCTACTATAAATGGACACTACCACTTGATCACGGGGCCTAGATAAGTGTAGATATTCTAAATTCAGTCAGACAAACCGTTAAACCGTCACGTTTTGCGTCGAGAAATATGATTATTGAATACTGTAAAATCATAACTTTTCGTTGACATTAAATTTCGTCGCTTATGTACCTAGGGGAATTTCGTCGGTACATTTATTCGTGATCTATGTTCTAGAAAACGTAAGGTCAATATAAGAGACAAGTTTTCGTGGGGATTAATATTCGTGGATATGACCCTCCACGAAATCGTCGAAAATTAGTGTCCCGTGAAAATTAATGATTCACATTACCAGTGTCGTAGCTTAGTGACTTTTGAGGTTTCGCATTTAAGATGTATTGTTAGTCGTTGATTTTTTAATCCTATTTCTTGGTAATATTGAAAATTAAAAACACTGAACGCTCCCGACTTCATAAAGAAAGGTGTAACAAAACGCGACATCTTTAGGTGTCAAGTCGAAAAGAAGCAAATATATGCATGCTCACCTGTTTTCACAAAACTGCAAAGCATGACGTCGTCCTCGCGTAACGTCATTTCCGGTATACCGTTCATTATAGCCTCGGCCTCTGATAGGCTGTTATGAAATAAAGGTATTCGATAACCATCCAATGAGTAAAACCTCAGTGGTCGACCTCCGTCGTCGTGAAGAACCACTTCGTCCATTCTGTCTCAAACCGTGTTCTGAAAATCAAAAAAGACTTAGAACGACTAAAACTGACCTGAACAAGCTGATGTAGGAAATGTTAATTGGCATTTTCAATTTTATTCAGTAAAAACAAACAAACAAACAAACAAAAAACGAAAACAAAGATTAAATTGCAAGTAAGTATGTATTTTTTAATAATAATAATATTATTATTATTAATTAAAAACGAGGTAAAATGATTACACATATAGATCAATAGTAAACACACATACACATAATTGTAGATTTTGTACACACACAGCTTGCAAACTGTCTACATGTGTTTTATTAAATTACTGATCTATTCTTTTTTATTAGTATCTTAAATTCTGCATTTGTTTCAAAAATATCTATTTTGTAACATAAAGAAGCGATAAAAGTATGTGAACTTTCTTGAATTTATTTGATTTGAATTGTAATAAGCAGTATAGCAAATAATTTTCAAATTTCATAAATAAGAAATACATTAATGAAAAAAGCAGATTCGACGCTTACTTGAACTAAAAATCCAAGCAGTATTGTAAGATTCTCGCTAATCAGTTTTATCAGGTGTACACAGCATACGAATAATGAAACGTGCGTAACAAAAGCATATTCGTAAAAGCATGAAACGATCATGCATAAATTATCAACCTCGCATTGCGAAAACCTATTATTCTTATTCGGTTTTATTCGTAGGTTTTCGCACCTCGCAGTGCGAAAACCTATTGTTCTTCTTCTGTTTTATTTTATTTTTATTTATTTTTTTATTATTACTTTTCTAACCCTTTTTTTGTGAACGGCAAATCTCGATGACCAGAAAAGCCACATTTATGAAATTTTAACCAGCTTTTACCGCGTATTTGAAGATGATTCTAACGTTTAGAAAAGTTCCATTTATGTCTTGTTTTTCTCGCTAGAGGGCGTTTTGTATGAAATTTATGAATGGCTAATAACTCAGTAATTTGAGGTCCGATTCAAGTGTGATTTTATGCATTCTGTTCCTTGTTGAAAATATTTGCTCACATTTAATTAGCAGAAAGTTCCGTATATGACATGTATACTTTCACAGCGACGGTACTCACGTTAACTTTACAATGTAATATATACATAGAACACAAATGCCGTTTTCTAGAATTTAAACCCCCAATTTCTTGACAGCTTGTAAGCTTTCCATAAAAAAAGGTTGTATGCAGAATGAGGAGTTACATGAACTCCACTTTTATTAGGCTTCGCCTCTACACTACAAATGTCAAATGATTGCGGATTGATGTGAAACGCTAAACTTTTGCTATTTTAAACATATTATCACATTATCTGTACTAAAGTAATTACGTCAAGATATTTTCAATTTGATTTTTTTTTCGCCAGGCAGTGCGCTGCATGCTTCATTGCTTATAACTCAAGAACTTGAAGTCCTTTTGCATTCTGTTCCATAATGAAAATTGTGTAGTCAAGTGACTTGACTTGACTATTTGAGTTTATCGTCGCTTCGACAGTATTTCAGTCATTTAGCGACGTCCAGCTAATTAAGATGGAGGAAGACCCCGAATGCACGGAGGCAAATGTAATCAAAATCATGACTTTTAAGATTTTTAGTCGCCCCTGACTTTATGTTTTGTTCAATATTCATGATTTGTTCACTGGTAATGTAGTTTTATGATTCAAAGAGCCTCACAATTTTAAAAAGTTAAAAAAAATGCAAAGGTCAAGGTCTTTTTACGATTATTGTTTTTTCTTCGGCTCCAAAACTAAAAATATTTTATCGAGAGTATATGAACAAAACGTTTTGTTGTGAAATTACGCTTATCTTAACGTGACGTTATGGTGTTCATCTGTGCGTGCCGTTTAATGACGTCATATCCGCCCACGTCGTTGTTCATAATATGAACGTTAACGCCATTAATAAAAAGGACGAACCTAAACACAATCAGTTATTATTTAACTATCAATCCAATACATTTTGGTGCCGTGACAAAACAGCAACTATGAGTCAAATGAAACAGAAATTAACAGCTCAGAGGTCGGCACAGCGAGAGGCGGTGAAAATCTACCTACAAAAACTAGAAGACGCAAAATCCACTGAAAATATGGTGTTCGACACAATTTTAAAGTCCTTACATGCAAAGGTAAGCATGTTGAATACTTTAAATGAGAAAATATTATCACAAACATCAGAGGCAGAGAGTATCCATGAAGAAATATTAAGCACAGAGACTTTCACTCTCTCTTAAACTTGAAATGAAACTCGCGAATTTCAAGCCTATAGAGATCAAAGCGCACAATGCGCTGAGAGACGGCGACGGGATTAACATTCTAAACCCAGTGTTTCTGAAGTTATTGAAGCAAAAACTCCATCCGCTGTTGCTACAGAAGTTCTGTTTGTAACATAATAATCCGGAGTAAAGGTCATGAACCTTTCATTCATAAAGAGCTGCATACCTAAGTAGGTCATTCTCTTTCTCTAGTGCTAGCGAATTCTATCTGTTGTTTTGTATGTGTAGAAATTGACCAGGTATTTGATTATTTAAGATACTAGAATGTTTGCCTATCTATTTCAAAGTTAAGAAATGCCCTGGGAGGAACCTAACTCGCCATCATGCAAAATATTGTGTGGACTACTTTAGGTCAATTACATACATACGGAGCACTACTTTTTCTTTTTACAGGAGTCGATCTTCATGTACGTAAGATGGGTTGCTGTTCTGGTTAAGAAATGTCACGGATATTTTTTTCACGCTTAAAATTGATGCTTCCAGTGCAAAATAATGGCAAAAGAAAACATGTTAACAAACAATAACACACTAAAAGCGGTTACGGAAATGATTTAAACGTCTATGTAACATATTCTATTCGTATTCGTTAGTGCAGAATCGCATTGCATGGATCCGCACTAAGCGCGGAGAGGTACAGTTAAAAATGTCGTGGAAAATATGCAAATTAGCAAGGCCTGATTTCGTTCTTCAGCATTAGACGGCTATCGCCGTCTAAAAACGGGAAGTTAGATCTGAGAACGAAGCGCAACTTGCCCCGCTCGTTGATATCTTAACCACACCTGCAACTCAGTGCAGTATCGCCAGTATGCAAAATTCAGAAGCTATCACACAAACGTCGCCCACAACTTCATCACAGTATAATTTAACACTCACACAATTCAAAAGAGAAATATTACAATGGCATACATTCTGGGTTCAGTTTCGAATCATCAGTATATCTAAATCCGAATTTATCAGATGTGCAGAAATTCAATTACTTGAAAAACCAGTTAGAGGGAGAAGCAGCACGGACTGTCGAAGGATTCGCCCTGACAAATGTTAACTACAACCGAACAATTTAACTATCAAAGGAGCGATTCGGTCAAGAGCACAAAATTATACACCCGACTATGCAAGCGCTGTTGAATCTGCATTCCCCAACACGGTATGAAACTATGGAATATGTATGGAACGCCGTAACTGTCTATGTTGAGAACAACCGAAATGCCGGGTCAGCTAGAGTTATGTTGAGTCTGAGATGCAATGTGCTTGGCGATATATCCATTGTCTCCAGTTATTGAAGCGTTGTGTTAAGTCTGGTAACATTTTCTTCCGTCAAGGCAATGTGTTGTTAGGTGCTATTATTGTTATGTTTAGTCCTTAAACTAAACAGGCAAATGGAAATAAAATTATGTTAAGTCACAACAATATAATGCAGGGCATTACAGATATTTTCAGTTATAACACTATTCTGCTCGTTGTTTTATGCATTATGTTAAGTCATGAAAATAAACTGCTGTGTGATTCCGCCATTATGTTCAGCTGAGGTTGTATATAAGTGAGTGATACTTTCATTGTTTCAATAAATAATTGTTTGGTGGTACAGTATAATTAGATAAATAATATGTTGATGTGTAAAGAAGTCATTATGTTCAGTCGTGAACACGTACTGTGGTTTGATACTGTCATTATATGTTCAGTTCAATGGTAATCTGCTCGATGCAAATGCCGTTATGTTGTCTTCTGATAATATGCTGTTCGGTGCTTAGATCACTATTCTCAGTCATGTTTGGTCATTAAGATGTCTTTGTTAATTTTGATACTATGTCCTGTTGGTCATCCCTCATAAGTATATGTTTCAAATATTTTCTTGGGATCAATTCAAGAGTATCGATTTTTGTAGGTAAATATGGATGAAACATAAACATAGTGCTGTATTTCAAAGAGAAAACAAGATGTGTTTGAAAAAACTATGCCCCCGTCTGAGCTTGTGAGATGTTAAATAACTGATGCCAACTGAAAGTCATTCTTGAGTGGAGTATACTGACTTTATTCCATATTGTAATGAAGTAATTCGTACGACAAAAAAATAAAGGGAGATAATTAAAAAAAGAACTTGACAGAGTTCTGTTCCATAAGTATAACCCCTCTTCTTCTCACTATCTGTTTATATTTTAATTTTCAAATCAATATCTTGTATAGTTTATGAGTTATGCTTCCAACATAAAAATGGGAAAAAAATTAAAATGAAGGGAGATAATAAAAACCAGATTATGTAGAGTTATGTTTCTTGGTCTGTGAACTTTTCCTAGTTGACATCTACTTATATATGAAGTTTCAAGTCAATACCGTGTACAGTTTTTCAAATATATGGTAAATAGGCTATTGTCTGGACAGAAAATCATTTAAACAATGGGCAATAATTAAAAAATTAAACAAGGTAGAGTTATGGTTCTTGGTTATTGCACTTCCCAATCTCACTATCTATTTATATTCTAAGTATTAAGTCAATACCTTGAATAGTTCATGAGTTATGCTCTGACTTGACTGCACTTGAGTATATGAGTTAACCGTCGCTTCCACAGTATTTCAGCCATATTGAGACATCAAGCTAATTACAGGTGGCGGAGGACCCCGAATGCTATGCTCTGAACCAAAAAAAAGAAAAATAACAAATAAAAAGGGAGATAATTGAAAAATTGGACCAAGTAGAGTTGTGGTTCTTAGTCACTGGACTTCACCTAGTGGCATTCTGTTCATATATGAAGTTTAAAGTCAATTCAAGTTATGGCCAATGTTAAAGTTGCAGACAAACCAACCAACAAACAGACAGGGCAAAAACAATATGACCTCGATAACAGATCTCGGGGGCATGAATATTTGCGATTTACTGATATACGAAATTAAATGTTTAGGAATTGAAAACAGTATGTGCGTCGAGTCCTGTCATTTTTTCTGGAAATGATCCGAAGATATCCGAATGAACCCAACATAATTGAATAAACACCGAACACAACGTCAAAACCACATAGAACGTTTAATAGACTAGTCATAACAGTATCAACACAGAACAGCACGTTTTACCAACCAAGCATGATAGTTTTTCAGCTCAACAAAACACAATCGCAATTGAATAAATTTACGTTAACAATCAGCAGTTCATTTGCATGACTGAACACGATGGGGTAAGTACTTGACAACACATTATTAAACTATGCACACAGCAGTCACTAGGACGTTTTTACAACTGAACATAATGACAATAGAACCAAACAGCACACTTTTTCAACCGAACACAATAACAGTACCACTCCACAACACACTAACGTAACTGAACATAATGATAAACACAAGAAAAATGGGCCCTCTTAGTATCCAAGAAATTGAGAGAGCCAATATGATGTGGGTTCCTATCTGTCAAGCGTCTGTCTACGCGCGAGGAATTCAGCAGTGATACGAACTGATACCGGAGTTACTGATAGACCCATCATCAAACTTTACCCACTGGAAGTGATTTATTAATAAATCAATGACTTACTATACTGAGATGTGTCGAGAGACTGCATCCATGGTAACTATATCAGTGATATAAAGACTTATTTAACCAGTTGCGGATTTAATTATTCAGTGATTAAAGACAAATCAACTACCAAAATTCAACCTCAATATTTTTTTTTCATATTTATATTACTTTTGTGGGCCCCCAGAATGTTGTGAAATTACGCTTATCTTAACATGACGTTATGGTGTTCCTCTGTGCGTGCCGTTTAATGACGTCATATCCGTCCACGTCGTTGTTTATGACATGAACGTTAACGCCGTTAATAAAAAGGACGAACCTAGGACGAACCTAAACAACGCTACCTTTTAACTATTAATCCAATACAGTTCTTAAAGGAATACGCTCGGCTGAAATGAAAATTTAACCATCAACAAACCTTTTAGTGTAGATCACTTTGACATGACTTTCATTTTTATACACGCTATATTTGTGAAGATATAGCTGTTTAAAGTTTGTGATTTCTATCGGCTATGGCCGCCGCCATCTTTGTTCATGTTTACCTTTCTGTGACGTCACAAATACCCATTGAACCATATCCCGATCGATGAGTGCGATTAATAGGGGTTGTGATAAAAGCATTAAAGGAATACGCTCGGCTGATTACAACTAGTTTTCAATTGAAAGATATTCATGTAAATAAACCAATTAAATTTCTCATTTCATTGAATCAATCGTAATAAGAAAGAAATTGTAAGTTAAAGACGTCTATTTAAACCAATTTGCTCCGCGATATTTTTATTTCTATAATACATCTTTGTCATTTTTACCGTGAAATGCTTGCAACTGCGGTTATTGAAAAGTTGTGTGGTGTTAAACTGATTGGATAAGAAATCACTGGCAAGCCTTTGTAACAGAATAAGCGTCATATAAAATCGCACCTCAGGGCCATAAAACACGGCCATAAAACGAAGCGTGCGACCGAGTCACCATGTCAACAGACAATTGATGTGCACGTTTTACTGAAACGGACATGTAGAGTATAATCATCACCACAAACATACTAAATGCATTATATATATATGAAAGAAAAGCGTTGAATCCACGTTTTATATTAGAATAATCTATATTATGCTATTTTACGGAAAAAGTCTGTTTAAATAAATATATATAAGTAAAAGGTACTATAATACTCAAGGTCGTTTGTACGGCGCGCACCAGCTTTTTCTGTCAGAGGACGAAATTGGTCTTTTTCTCGGATTCTGCCCAAGTTAAAATCCAGGAAGCATTCAGTGCATCTTTATCTCACTTTGCTTCACATGTATATCAGTTACTTCGTTTAATTTTTGTGATTTTGGGTGTTTTGTGCATATTTTCGTTTTTCCTTTGTAAGTGTAGTCCACTTCCGGTGTAAACAAGGGATGCGGCAAATCCTATTTCTCGGATTATTTTGTTTTCTCTCGTTAGTTTAGCAATGGGTAAGGCAATCCTTTTTCATATTATCAGTTTATTGGTTTTCATCAATACTCAGTCTATTAAACATAGCACATACCACACATATTGGAACCTTGCAACACGTCTTGTGCAGATATCCGGAGACTGTCATCCGAACCCAGGTCCAGGGCCAAAGTTTCCTTGTGGTGTTTGTGGTAAGGCTTGCAGATCTGATCAGCGTGCTGTTGCTTGTGATGATTGTGACACCTGGTACCATGCCAAGTGTATGGGGATGCCCCTCGCTGTCTATAAAGGTTTTACATCCAACACTAGTTGGATCTGTTTCAGCTGTGGGGTACCAAACTTCTCCTCTACTCTTTTCAACACCTTATCATCTGAGTCTGTACACTCGTCCATTGCCACAGAAAACACTTACAGTATCCTTTCTGACACGCCACACACTCCAGATGAAACAAATTCCCATAGCCTCAGTTCTGTTGATATTTCTTTAGGGTCCCCTCAACTTACTTCATCACCAGTGCACCCAAAGAGAACAACTTACAGACAAAATGAACATCTTAACCTAAGGATACTCATTATTAACTTCCAAAGTATCAGGGCGAAACGTACATCTTTTTGGCTCCAAATTGAAGAAGTAAATCCTGACATCATCATCGGCAGTGAGACGTGGCTATACCCTGCTGTACATGAGCGAGAAGTTCTCCCAAAAGGCTACCACTTCATATCTAGGAAAGACCGTACACAAGACAGGCATGGTGGCGTAATCATTGCTGCTAAGGACTCCATATCTGGCACTGACTTAAACATAAATTCATCTGCAGAATTCACTGTTGCATCCTTTGTGTGCAAAGGCAAAGATCCACTTATATTAGCCTCAGTATACCGGCCACCAAACAGTGACCAGACTTACATTGATGAAGTTTGTGCCCAATTCCGCCAGCTCCATCTTGCTTACCCTTCTTCAACTATCTGGTTAGCAGGAGATATCAACTTACCCGATATCGACTGGCATACCTACACTGTAAAGGGTAACAATAACTCCAAACAGATAAATCAAAGCTTCATTGATGCAGTGTTGGATACCAGCTCAGAACAGGTCGTCACCTTTCCTACAAGAGGAAACAACACTTTAGACCTCTTTATAACAAACCGACCATCCCTGATAGAACGTTCCAAACCTTTACCAGGCATCAGCGACCACGATGCCGTCTTTATCTTGGCCAAAACCTCAGCAACAAGGCTAAAAGCAGCGCCAAGGAAGATCTTGCTTTGGAAACAGGCCAACACTGCAGACATAAACTCAGCTATAAATGACTTCACTGCAGACTACACAGCTAGGTATACCAAATATACTGACATCAACACTCTCTGGAAGACGTTCAAATCTTTTGTTGATTCCACCATCCAGAAACATGTCCCATCAAAGATGACTTCCACTCGCTTCAACCAGCCATGGATATCCCGGAAAGCTAAGCGCCTCTCAAGAAGAAAGAAGAGGGCTATCATAAGGCAAAGGCTACTGGATCAGAGGCAGACAGGGCCCAGTACAAGCAACTCTGTAAAGACACACGCTATGAGTGCAGAAGAGCTTACGACAGTTACATCAGTGACATGGTTTCATCTGACCGTAACCCAAAGAAACTGTACTCCCTTATCAAAGGAAAAAGATGCGACAGCAGTGGCATATCACCTTTGAAGTCAGAAGGGACATTGCATAGCGCTTCTGCCACCAAAGCAGCCATACTAAATGCCCAATTCAGTAGTGTTTTTACAAAAGAGGACTTAACAAACAGTCCCTCTCTAGGAACCAGCCCTTATCCAGAAGTTCCAGGCTTTTCCATCCATGCTGTAGGTGTGAGAAAACTCCTAGCTGACCTCGATCCACACAAGGCAACTGGGCCGGACAACATTCCATCTAAGTTTCTGAGGGACCATGCTGACGGACTGGCACCTGCATTAACTTTACTCTTTTCTGCCTCTATCGCTCAGGGGGAAGTGCCATCAGACTGGAGACATGCACATGTCACACCAATCTTTAAAAAGGGTGAACATTGCAATCCTGCCAACTACAGGCCCATATCGCTCACCTCAATATGCAGCAAGCTGATCGAGCACATCCTTCACAGCCAGATCATGTCCCATCTTGACAAACATCGGATACTTTCCGATCAGCAACATGGGTTCAGGAAGAAGCGGTCAACGGAGAGCCAGCTCATCCTCACCCTTAATGATCTTGCAAAGAGCCTCGATGAAGGGGAACAGATTGATGCTGTACTACTTGACTTTAGCAAGGCCTTTGACAGAGTACCTCACAAGCGGCTAGCCATTAAACTCAGCCACCATGGAATCAGGGGTAACCTGCTGAAATGGATACAAAGCTTCCTAACAGATAGGACCCAGCAAGTCTTGGTGGAAGGAGTCCTCTGATACAGCACCTGTCACTTCCGGCGTGCCTCAAGGATCAGCGATCGGACCTCTTCTCTTCCTCCTGTACATCAATGACCTACCACTTCACACTACATCCCCAACACGGCTTTTCGCCGATGATAGTCTCCTGTATAGAAGAATCCGCACCACAGAAGATGCCAAAGCCTTGCAGGACGACTTAGACAAGCTCCAAAAATGGGAACATGACTGGCTGATGTCATTTAACCCTTCAAAGTGTGAGGTGGTCCGCATCACAAGGAAGAGAAATCCTATCAAGACCACATACTGTATCCACAACAGCGAGCTCCAAGTAGTGAAGGTGGGGAAATACCTTGGGGTCTACATAGACGAGAAGCTAAACATGAATCACCACATAGCAGAAACTTCAAAGAAAGCTAACAACAGCCTTGCTTTCCTCCGACGAAACCTGTCAAGCTGCCCTCAGAACATCAAGGCCCAGTGTTACCAAACCCTTGTCAGGCCAGTCATGGAATATGCAAGTTCTGCCTGGGACCCCCACACCAAAGCTGGCATCAGCAGCCTCGAAGCTGTACAGCGTAGAGCAGCACGCTTCGTGAAGGGTGATTATCTCACCACGTGCAGCACCAGCCAGATGGTAGCTGACCTAGGATGGCAGCCCCTTGACGAACGACGCTCCCATGCCAAGCTAGTTATGGTCTATAGGATTGTCCATGGTCTCATTGACATCCCTCCAGAAACCTTCCTTCACCCATCAGCCATAAATACCCGCGGGCACGGCACCCGCTACCTCTTACCCTTTTGTCGTACAGACGCCTATCTGCACTCTTTCTTTCCCTCTGCTATCAGACTGTGGAACCAGCTTCCCATGCAAATTATCTCTGTCGATAGCGTAGAGGCTTTCAAGAGAGGCCTGGTGACGCTGGGGTAAACTGAGAATTTGCCTGTTTTAACTGTTTTTACTCTGCACTGTACATACATGCGCGCCGTACACACATCTTTGTACATACACTCATGTACGACAATACCCCAGAGTGGGTTATGTACATCAAGGAAGAAGAAAAGTATCGTATCGCAATGAGCTCATGTTAGTGTGATATACAGAAAGTAGTTAGCATAATTTACATTATTTTGCTAAATTGCGAGCAATTAGGTGTGTTAATCATAATTACAACACGGTGTCCCTTTGATTCGTCTCTATAGTATTTCACAGTTACCGTCATTGCAATTAGATTTCTACTTATATGATACCGCCCATTTTATATATTTATATGTTTGATTAAAAAACTGTTTAAAAATTGTTGATAATTGCTGTAATGATTTGCGCAATTAAAATAGCGATGTTTGTGAGAATGTGCATAAATGATTGCGTGACAAGGGGTATTGACTTTAGTTATGGTTCGATCACTATAGCAGGAAGTTTAATAAAGTTTTTGAGATATTTCTTAAAATGGAGTGTATAGTTCCTTACGACTTTGAGCCCGAATATACTGAGGAAGAGCTGCAACTGCTTCAAGACAATGACGTACGGGAGGAGGAATATTTATGTGCTGAGGACTTTTGTCTGTGTGATCCAATATGGAAAATGTATGTTGCAAATCGAGTGACTTGGTTGTTGGAAATTTAGATGAACTTACGTGCATTACGGACCATACGGACTTTCACACCTTAGTTCTGAATGATTCTGTTTTAGAAGTTGCATTCATTACCATTCTGGCATACAAAGGTCATAGGACTAGGGCTCCAGACTCTCTCACTCACGAGTAAGAAAACAATAAAATGATCATAGTTTAATCTTTGAATAATATATTTTCATCATATTCAAATAATAAACATTTTTCAAACAAATATAATAAGAACAATATAAATGTTAATTTTACCCCCTTGATATAAATTACATGTAAATTTGCAAAGCCTAGTGATTCTCTGCTGTAATATATATTTTTTAAATTGTCAATCCATTTCTTGCACAATTTTCGCTCTTCAAATCCTTTCTCGGGTTCAGGAGACTTCTACTGCACTTCCTGGCTTATTTGTGCAGTTGATTGCCTGACACTGAGGCATTTTCGCTTACTATAACAAGTCAATGAACATTACTCCACCCACTGCGACATACTTCACAAAAAGATCGATTAAGTCCACAATCGCAACGAATATCAGCACTAAAATTATAAGATAAATAAAATATACACTTAAAATGTCCTTTAAGTAATTATAATTACTTTTTGCCTTCCTGTTTCTTTTTGGGGAGTAAAATTTCTCCACAACACACGTAATTCCCTTCTATATTTCAATGTATGTACGCAACCGGAAGTGTGTCTGTGACGTCACGATTGTTGTAAAACAAGTCTCGCGAGACCACGAGACGTAAACAATGTCTGCGCCCATGTCTCGGAGCAAATTGGTGTAAATAGACGTCTTTAACTTGCAATTTCTTTCTTATTACGATTGATTCAATGAAATGAGTAATTAAATTGGTTTATTTACATCAATATCTTTCAATTAAAACCTAGTTGTTATCAGCCGAGCGTATTCCTTTAAAGAGCTCTTTCCAGTGATGCTTAGGTTTTGATGTTTGGGCTTGGTCATGCTTAACTGCTTATAACTCACCAAGAACTTGAAGTCCTTTCTTAATGCGGGTTTTTGCATTCTGTTCCATGTTGAAAATTGTGCCTGAGTTGAAATAAAGTGTTCAAGCTGATCAGGTTAAAAGCGAAAACCGAGATGCCGCTTGCGGTTCTAGTATTCAGGTATACTCTTTTGTGCCAATACTTTTCTTGAAAAAAAAATATGGTTATCGGAGATATCCGTTGTTAAGTGGTTATAGACGCTGTTGGTTCGACTCCCGGTCATTGGGACAGTCTTGCAGCTGGCTGGCAGTAGGGCAATGGTTATATTTTGGCACCTCTTTGAAATACTGTAAGAACATACAAGGTTAGCTTTAAAAAAAGTTACAGCCTTGTAAACCTTGTATTGTTGTTAAGAAAGATTTCCCCACACCCTATCGAAATGTCCGGTTCCCGTGTGACAGGCGGGCGCGCTCTCGTTAACTCTCGAGGCATGCGTTAAACCGCGCTATTTCGGAAAAGTGCTTATCTCTTTGTTTATGTCATGTTTGAAATTGACATTTTAATTTTGATGTTTTGGTCAATTAACTCAAACAAATTAATTCTAAGCAACTTACCTGTTTACCTATCATAAAGTCCCAGTATTATCCTTTCCAGTATAAACATCCCTTCACGTAACATACATCAATAGCGAAGAAATTCCTGCGCACAGCTACACATTATGTGAGTTAAGCATGGATCAGCAAATATCTCGAACATCTGGATGTGATTAATTTATTCATAAACCGAAGAATATGTGTTTCTTTATCATTGCAAGTGCAGAAATTTTATAAATGCAAAACTGAAGTATCTTATGATTTTCTCGTTATACATGCATGTCTCATTTGTAAAATCTGTCGTATTATATATTTTTTCAATCCCCGCAAACAGTATATAGGAGTCAGCCTGCTGCTTTATTTGTTTGTTTGTTTGTCGGGATGTCCGACCGTCCGCGGCAAAAATCTTGTGACGCCAACTACGTCTATATTACTTCACCAAATGAGATGAAATTTTGAATATTCATTTATAATGATGTGTAGATGTGTGTTACATAAATAATATGTGCGTCGTCCAAATAAAACATTGTTATGGCGCATACATTCACTGGTAAACCGATGTGCATATTCAGCTCGAGGCGATTTTGGCGTCATGTTAATTCATATAATGTTAATTTATGTTTGTCATGTTAATTCATCCATAGAATGACAGAGTTATGGCCCCCAGAATTGAATCAAACAATCGTGTGATGCGAACTTTAAATCACTTCACCAAATAAGGTGAGATTTTGCATAAACATATAATATTATGACGTGTACATGTACGTGACATAATTTATATGCGCGTCATCCATAGAATGACAGAGTTATGGCCCCTGAATCGACTCAAAAATCTTGTGATGCGAACTACTACTATATTACTTCACCAATTCAGCTCAAATTGTTGCATATGCATTTGCCTTAATAACATTTAACAGTTGACTTGTAAATGTGCGTGAAATAAATTTATGTGCATCTCCTAAAGCTGCCAGGCATCTAAAGGCAGCGCTTCATATGATCATCCAGTAATGATTGGTTCCTGAATGGACTTAAAAATCATTTACACCTTTTGTTCTATTAAAAAGCCCGTGCCGGGGGATTTCATCACCTTCAGTGATAGTTCTAGTTCTTTTTATATTCTAGTGAAAATAATTTCATTTCTCCGAGCATTTATTATTTCGTGGACTTAAATATACACATTGCATAGTTCCTTCTAGTGGCTCATTAAAATAAGAATGATAAATATTTAAAATGAAGTTGTTTTTTTTGTTGTTGTTTTTTTTTGGGGGGGGGTGTTGTTGTTGTTGTTGTTGTTGTTGTTTTACAAACGAAAGCATATCGTTATATAGTGTTATAAGTGCTGTTCATTCCTGCACAATAATGCTCAAAATACCGCAGTGGTAGCACCCGTCAGTAATTTATCTCAGTATTTCACTGCGTGGGTTCAAATCTCTGTCGTATCATAACCTTATAGAACACATGGAAACCACTCCAAGGTATGCATTATGGATAGTCCAATGAAGTGCTGCCTTTAGATGCCTGGCCTCTTTCGGACTCCGTTTTCTCTATTTTTCTTTTTTGGTCATTTGTATTTACAGTATATATATAACTTAAGTATTACCAATTACTGTCACAGCCTTTGACAACCAAATACAAACAAAAAGTAGGTAAAAAGATACAAACACAATAGTGGCAAATGAAATATAAACAGGACATAATGCAACATTAAACGTCTAGCAAGTGTTCGATGATTTTCTAGTATCAATTCACGCTAATGACCGATAAAATTACAACATGAAGGATCTAAATAACAAATATTAAATGTATACTCATACCACTAAACTAGGTAGTATATTACTTAAAAAGTTGTTAGATATACTTACAAAACGATATCATTTTTTTTAATCTATCATTAATGTAATGGTGAAACCCGCATAATTTGACCGAGTGAAGCCGAATTTCCTCCAAATATGCCTATTAAACATGTCTAAGGAATTACGTCGTTGTATCAACTTTCTGATAAGGTACAAAATATATCAAAGTATCACTTTTGGCTTACTCACCTAAGAATCATATTTATGACATAAAAGTTGCGGTATTTGTCCAAAACGTTTTCGAACAACCCTCGTTAAATGGAAAGATGTACTACACAAGTTTAGTACAAATTTTCATACAATTCTCTGTATATATGACATTTAGTACTAAATATAGTAATGCATTTAAAATGTAGGACATGCATACGATGTAAATATTTTATTGTTGTTTTTCGGCGTAAGCTGTATGAAATGGATTTTGACCTATTTTTTGAACCAATGAAATCTTGTTTAACAACCGAAGAGTTCGAAAAAACACTCGTTTCAATGGATTGCATAAATTATTTTTGGATATTCCATCGTAAAATGGGAATTTCAGGGTGAATATCTTTCTGCATGATTGTCAACTGGCAAATAACAAGTTAATTTTCCTATTTAAACATAAAAGCCATCCAGTTGAAAATTTCCAACATAAAAACTAAGTTGAAAAAATAATCAGTTGTGAGTCTTTAGAAAACGTAGTTAACCTTGTCAGTGGACTCGTCCCTCTAAGTCGCAAAACTCGCAGTGTATAAATAGCTAACATAAGCCATATATAGTGAAACGATTTAAGGCTTTTATATTATGATCTTTTGGCTTAATTGGTGCTGGAATTATTGCTTTTTTATATGATATATGATTCAGTTTTGTTATTTTAGTTTTGTCTTCAAGGTGGTAAGGGGCCTCCGTGGCCGAGAGGGTAAAGTCGCTGACTTTAACACTCACTCAGCCCCTCACGAGGTGGGGTCGAATTCCGACAGGGTCATTCGGATTTTCATGTGAGGAAGCCTTCCAGCTGGCTTGCGGTAGGTCGGTGGTTCTACCCGGATGCCTCCGTGCATTCGGGGTCTTCCTCCACCTGTAATTAGCTGGACGTCGCTATATGACTGAAATACTGTCGAAGCGACGGCAAACTCAGTAGACAAGTCAAGTCAAGTCAAGGTGGTAATTAATAATTTTTTATAATTTCTCGAGTTACCTCCCGTTAATTTATTCCTATCCCAGTGGAAATATATAAATCTCCCATACAATATATAATTTTGTGCGTCTGTTTTGATAAAACATTGCCATTACCTCCTCCTCAATTTTTCACTGATCCATTTGATGTATTGTATTGTATTTGAACTTTGAATACCTGTAAATGACCACCACCTCTACTTGTAGGCAAAAATACATAAATCTTACATTGATTTTGATATAATTATGCCCCTTTTGTGACTTACGGAATCTTGATTAATCTTTTCACACTTCCTTACTTTTTCATTGAACCCTTTAAGATATTACTTTGAACATTGGAATATGTGTTCGACAAAGAGTCGACTCTTTGGCTCAGTGGTTGCACACCGGCAGACCAGGTGCGATCCTGGTGGACCGGGTCGAGTTTGTTACACAATTATGTCAAAATGCACTGCAAAGCGAAATGCAAATCGAGGCTTTCACTCGTTTAAGTTCAACTATACCAGAAATCAGCTCAGTATCTCAAAGCATATATATAAAAAAAATACTGGAACATGTCCATAATCAAGAATTTAAAGAAGTCCAGGAGCCATAACTCTTTTATAAATTGGATGAAGTTAAGCGAAATTTGTAATCCATTATTGTCACGACGTTCATGACGTCGGATTACATCTTTAAAAGGGCAAAAATAAATAAAAGTGTAACACAAGTTTAACAAATGTTATGTTTATACTATTCTATTAAAATCGTTTGCATTTCAAATAATTACTGACAAAATCCACTAATAATGTTTTAACCAATTATTTCAGGCGAATGTATTCCCTGGTAACTGTTGTAGTACTGCCCGAGGGTAGTCAGTGTGGAAGTGTGCGTGTGGAGAAGACTGGCCGAGTGCTTCAGGTCCTGGTCATTTCCAATCCGCCGGGAGACAAACCACGCATACCTGATAATTAAGCAAAAAATAGTATTAATAAACGCTCACGGTTACCTCCTTTATCTGTTGTATCAAAAAATTATGAGTCTGGCGGTTGTCAGTCTTACGTGCCGTAAGTCAAAAGCAGGCATTGTTGATTTGCATAATTACCACAGTCATTTTCACTGCACTGTATCACTCCGCGTTCAGTAGTGTATCAAGTCAATACGTTTGTTTGTATCAGGTCATGACCTCCTTTGGTATGCATTTTATGAATTGAACCTCACCTCGGGCCATTATAAAACAAATCAAAGCACTCAGTGCACCGAGAGACTGCCGACGGGGTTATCATAATACAAAGAATGAATTAAGCTGTTACTTGCTTATAGAAACTAGAGTTGCAAGATGTCATAAAACCTTTGCCTCTATATCGGGTTCAACCCTGTTGAAACCCTGGGATTAGAATTATAGCTATTTCAGCATATAAATCCTGCTGACAGTCTCTCAGCGCATTGTGTGCTTTGATTATTATAGTATATAGACACAAAATGGTTAATTATCATTTTGTTTCGGTACGTATAAAGTCTAATTCAATTGGATGTTTATAATACCGTTACTTTATGAAGAAGGTGTAGTTAAGTGTTTATAAATATGTTATCCAATTTTAACAGTATTTTAACAGTCCAGTAATCTCTGTTTCCTGTGAGCTCTAGCATTAAAGTGCCGTGCGATAATTCCTCTTATTATTTGAGAAGTAAGTGAAAATCCTTTGAACCGTTGTATTGGTTACCAAATGTAACATTCATCTCTTATTTCAAAACATTTTAAAATCGGCCGTTATATTTTGTCTTGTTTTAAAGGCGCCGTGGTCCAGTGGTAACATATCTAATTGCGGACCCGAAGGTTGTGGGTTCAAACCTCGTTGAAGGCAAGAATTCTTCATGACCTTCCTGGGTGCAAAGCACTGGTCCAACCCAGGAACCGTCGAGGGGGAATTAGTATAAGTTGTAAGAAATTGTTTCCCAATCGACGTAAACTAAATAAGTTTAAACTATCTTGTTTTAATCAGTAGCACATACAGACCTATATACATAGGATGCACGCTCCAGTTCCGGTAAAATTTCCTTCATAAAACGCAGCTGTTTGCCATAGTCAGTTGTTCCTTTACAAGCAAACTCTGTCAACCAGACCTTCTTCCCGTAACGGTGGTAGAGCTGCTGCATGAAGTGCATGGTCCGCTGCGTGTCACAGAAGTACGCATGCGTGGCAATATAATCAACTCTACATCCGTGACACAGGCTAAAGAATTTATCGAACCATTCAATTGTATCTCCCAGACATCTAGAGTGATCATGGCAAGGTGCCGCTGCCGGACTCACAAGAGGGCGGCCATTGGCATGTTTTTCTATTTCTGGCCAGTATTGTGCGGCTTGTTCGGGAGTAAGATTTGATTGATGAACGTGGTTTGGTTCGTTAAAGCCAAGGATTGGTTGAGAGTTAGGCTCGAGGTTTATGACTGTGTGGCCCGGTTTGTAGCCCCATACCATCGGTACCTGTTTGTCTTTGTATTTGTCGATGTTGGTGCATCCCGCATGATGATAACGATCTATATTTTGACCCCAATTGTACCTACAGAATCATAAATTGCATATATGAGTAAACATATAAATGGTCTAACCACTGAGCCAAAGAGTCGACTCCCTGACGCAGTTGTCAGAGATTGTATTGACGCATCGTCACATTACTTCCCCCTCCGAGAAGTCTCGACCTAAGACTTGGCCTGGGAAACATGTGAGTAAGGCAACTCCGGTATGGCAGTTGACATTATCCCACTTCTGACACCAAATGTAACGAACACGGCCCGGCCCGGAATCGAACCCGGTCCGCCGGCGTGATAGCCCAATGTTCTAACCACTGAGCCAAAGAGTCGACTCCCTGACGCAGTTGTCAGAGATTGTACTTTTACCCGTGACGCATCGTCACAATAGGTTGGACATAACATGGGAGAAATAGGTATTGCTATGAAACAGTTATGACTATTTTGGCGTTAGCTTTGTCACCGGTTATGGTTTACCTGGTGCTGCCGCCAGCCTGAAGAATTACGCCGTAGACATGTGGTATGATACCACACCAAGTACAGTCCTGGAGCTAACATGTGTATATGCTGTGCAGTACCATTTTCAACAACTTTGATATGTCGCGGTCAGGAATCAAGTCGAAATGATTTGCACTGCCACTCTTTGTTAGCTGTTACTGTTGTGAAAAACATACTTGATGAGGCGTGTTAAGTTGCACAGACATCTGACTAATGTGCTAAATATTTTATACAAGTACTGCCAGCTCCTGTGCTTTGATGAAGTTTCTTTTATTAAAACTTTCTGCACCTAGTTAAGCATTTTTTATAATCCAGTACATTGCGAACACAATGTGACAATTGAAATTTTTTGAGGTCAGAAGTCGAAGCCTATTTAACCCTTCTCCAATGTTTGACAAATTTACATTGCTTTAAAAGCGACTGGTATATTGTGTTCGGTCTAAACCCAACAAATGTAAAATAAACTTGGCACACTTACCACCAGGTCATGTTGTCAAGAGCATCAAAATCACCGCACATGATGACCCCACCCCCCATCCCACCCCCCTTCTTCCTGGAGTAACCGAGGCAAGTTTGAGGATGCACGCTAGGCTCACCACTAGTATGAGTCTGTAGTTAGCCATCCTGTGGGCTACATTGGCACAATGTATGTCAATTGGAATATTTCAGAAATCAAGCCAGTTATCAGAAGTAAAGGTGAGCTCTCTGATAAATGTATAGACTTGCAATCAGGTGTGGATCTTAACCGATAATCTAGAGCCATCATTGACAGTGATAAAAACTTCCGCTACACCCCTTTGAATCAATAGAATGCACACAATCCCTAATTAGATCAGGCTATTCTGTTTGTCCCGGGTGATGGCCCTCCTTCCAGTAAACATGTGTGGTTCCTTAAAGGCTTCTGGGGATATCGAACCTTTTGATAAACAGGACTCCGCGACATGACTATACGACGTGCGTGATTCTTATATAGCCTAACACCAGTGGCGGGAAAATGCTAAGATCGATGGTAAATACATGTGTTAACAAATTGAGAAAAAAATAATAGAATTATAATCATGCGTACATTGATACACATTTGTTTTCATGAATTCATATTTGCACCGTATATGTTCATTTGCTACTGAGTTTCCACCTTTATTTTATCATTAAACACAACAGGTGTGTCGTCCTTATCTATAATTAATCTATTATTCCGGGACGGCAAGAGCCGGTACGGTTCCTAGTACGGTTTTTAATTGGTGAACCGTGTTAGTTTCTTCGAGTCTGTCCTAATACATGCTGTAATTTTGTGAATAAAAATAAATATATAGATACGGGTATATCACTCGTCTTTTTTTTAAATTGTCTATGATAATGATTACGATAGGTGTCATGTATTATGTTTTCCGATATTTTAATTTTAGTTCAACTTTTTATGTTTTATCTGCGGAGTGTTTTATTGTACTTACACAAAATGGAGTATACACGTTTGGGAACACATGTTGTAAAACAGATAACATCACATTATTATTTTAAACTTTTCTATTAATACATGTAGTTACTTTCTAGAAAATTAGATTTTCGATTTAGTGCTATTGTAATTATGCTGAAATCACCATCATCAGCCTGTACGAAAACCAATAGGTACGAATGTCACAGGGACCATCTGAAAATGCAGTCTTTTACACACTGGTTCCCATTGTATTAGCAAGTACCAGAAGAACACCAAAACGATATTAAATCATTTTCCCGCAATTGACGGAGAATCATGTCAACCCAATGGTCCTTCGGCCCGGTTCTTTGATGCTTGCGTTAATGGTTTTCTTGTAAACATCTGATGCAACAAATTATTTTCTAAACGTGTGCTTCGAAATAATGCAATTTCGATTAAAATGACAAATAAAAGTATTTTCTTTCAAATATTTATTTAGTGGTGACATCATACCATAAGTCCAGTTATACGAATGAACAGAAATATCATGAAAATGATATTCTCTAAATGGCTGGAATAAACATTAATCAAAATGACTTTAAGTACTGTTATTTGTCCAAATGGTTAAACCGGACGACAAACGAGTGTTACTATCGTGTAACTCCGCCTTTCTCCGAATTTCGTAGAGAATCGCTGAATCACGCATTTGTGGACTGATACATGTCTCAGAAATTTTAAGAAAGCGTCCAGCCAAATGTCATTTGACGTTTCCAACATTTTAGATTATTTTGTAAAGACGTCGGAATTAACTCCAAGATCTGTGTGAGCAACCTTGGTTCTACAACGAATGAAGTCGGGAGACAGGCAAAGTATGGTGTAGATAGCAGATATACATCAATCTCCACGCAGTTATCTCCCCTTCATTCTTCGGCATAGATTCTTTTTGCTCAAACTCCGCGCACCGGTTAATTTAACCACTGCCACCACACAAGTCGCGTGATGATAGTTGAAACCATGTGACCAAAATTTATAATTTTATAAATTAATGTAATATTTGATTTTTTACTTTTCTCGAAATCATGAATGTTATTTTCGTGAAATATAACGAAACTGTCAAAACTAGTCATAAGTGATAAAAGTAAGTCCGGCCTATATCAGCCGAAATCTACTTCTGGTGGCACTGTAAGGGGAGTTTACTACTGCGGTGGAGTTTGCTTTTTGTTAAGTGAGGGTGCAAGGGAGATCACTGTGTGGAGTTTGTTATACATACATGTGGACTAAGACCACAATTACCTGCCCTTGGTTACCCGTATCCGGATGTGCCTACACAGAAAATAGTGACCCTATTTAATGCTGAATTAAGGTGAGTTTTTGACTGAAAGACATGCAATAAAGGATTAAATTCTATAGAACACAGTTAAAATAGTCAAAAAATGCCCAATTTGGAGGCCTTATTGCACAACAACCTTAAAAGTTAAGCATTACTGAGAGGGGAATTTTTGAGAAAATTGGTGTGAAATGGCTGACCGGTGCACTAAATTCATACGTATGTTATAAAACCTTAAATAGGTCAAAAAGTAGTCGGGTGACCCCATGTTTAAAATGTACAGAATTATTTCTCTTGAATAGATCTATCTAATGAGGGTAAGTTTGGATGTCAATTTCCCTTACAGAAATTGTCATTTGCATATATGCTTATATAGAACATATAGTAAAATTAATTGTGGTCTTAGTCCATGTAGTTATGTGTGTTCCTAATAGGTATCGCGATTGCTCGGACGCCACCAACTGTGTTTGTTTGAGTTTGAATAAATGATAAAGTATAGGCTGAACATATATCAACAGTGTAAACAACCAGAAAACACAAAGTATAAGAATATTTTCTTTCGTGTGAGAAAGAATACTATTTTTAATTCCGTGATAACTGTATCTATCATCATTATCATTAGCTGCTGTTACTACTGCTGCTACTGCTGCTGGGTACAGTGGGGTGTGGTTACAAACCATAGAAGTTTTATATGACATAGACACATGATATATGATCTACACATTGAGCAGTCAGGTGGAGGACTGGTTAAAATTGAATATTATACATAGTAATTACATTTACATGTTTTAAAATGCAATTATAATTTGTTTCAATTTAGGTTTGTTTTAACAATAAAGGTGTTTTTTTGTTGTTTTTTTTACATTTATCTACTTATTTGATAAATGATTAGGCGTGTGTGTGTAGATACGAAAGTTATTCCCAACTGCTCCCCCTGTACCTTCGATAGAAAAAGAAACACAAAACTGTTTTTATATTTTATTTTTTTATTGTATTGCTTTTACAGTTTGTCAACAAAAGGACACAAACATGAACGTGCCTTTATTAAGGGTACTGGTATCGATTGTAGTACTCTCCTAGAGGAGTCAACGTGGAACTGTCCAGCTCAAACAAATTGGACGATTTCTTTACGTATCCCTCCTGTCTGTCACTTCGCGTCAGGAACCAGGCATATCTGTAAAAAAAATTTTTTCACAAGCTGACAAAATCGGTAAGTGTTACTAAGTAGTCTTCGATTCAACCTAATGATAAATTATGTCAGCATTTGTCATCACTCCAATAAATGAGATCGTCCGTCTTGAGACCGAGAGACAGTAAGCTCGATTCCCTGTCGCGGTAAACCAAAATGTAAAAATATAACCAGTAAATTGTATGTGCCCCCTTGCTGATATAACAGACTTCGCGAAAGGTGTCAGACCGGCAAACATGTCTGACAGATTTCATTTCGGTCTGATAAAAAATGCTTTCTCCTCAATCCAGATGACTGGCAAGGATTTTTCAGCGAACTCAAACTGTAAATATAAGGGGGAAACAAATTTCCATGCTATTCTTGCTTGATATGAACTTATCTTGCTTGATTCTTGTATTCTAAATGTTTAATTGGCTAAAACTATACATATCAACCGATATCAATTAAATATTCCTGAAGAAAGACCAAAACTAGATACTTGTTTATTCATTTGTTTTTCGGTCTGACAGAATTTCTATTGGTCTGACAAAATGTTTATACTTATCAGACTGAATGTCTGAGTTTTTTTTTTTTTTTTTTTTTTTTTTTTTCGCTAAGTCTTATATGACATGGAATTTCATCCCACTTGGCTACGAGGTGATATCACGGTGATGCCGAACTTAACATCTGTCTTATGTAGACTTTGTACTTGTAAGACTGAAATACATTTGCGGGAACTATAAAACTTAACAAAAATCGCCGTGCAGAGCCAAGTGTATACATTTATATCATAAGACAGTAATCATGCCATCTGTTTGGTGTTATTTAACAGAAATATAATGTATCTGTATAATAAAAATAAAAATGAATTATATTTTCTATTAATTGAAATAATAAAATCTGTCATGTTGGGGTGAACCCCAAGTTGAATATATGTATGTTATTTTTTTTCTGTATGAGGAGTGATTAATCGAAGAAACTACAAAGACATGCACTTCTACCTACCTCTGAACGTATGGCGCCTCTTCTAACATAGGAAGTATTGCCTGCATATATTCCAGTTGGTCATCAATGCTATCTGTTATTGGACAAGCGAATTCCGTCAGCCAAATAGGTTTGCCGTACCTGTCATAAAGCATCTGAAGGAAATCCATGGTTTACTGTGCCTTACAATCCCACGGGTAATGGTGCGTGGCAATCGCCTCCAGACGATCGAGGCAGTCGTTACAATTGTCGAAGAACGCATCAAACCACCAAATTGTGTCACCCAAGCAGAAGTTGCCACACTCGGCGGCTGCAGGACTCACGAGAGGTCTGCCTTTATTACCGTCTTCGACTATTGCCCAGCCTTCGGCAGCAGCCACTGGCCAGATATTGGACTGATTCATGTGATTGGGCTCGTTGAAGCCCAGAATCGGGACGCCGTTGGCCTCAAACGTTTTCATTTTATTTGCCAAATGCTTCGGATAGTAACCTCAGATCATTGGAATATATTTTGTATCTTGTATATCGACGTTGGGACACTTTTTCTCGTACTTGTTGATATTGGACGACCAGTCATACCTTCAGTAATATCATAAAAAAGTTGTTTATTTTTATCAAATATATTTTCCAGAAAGAATTTTCACAGAACATAAAATCATACAGTTTTGTATTACCGAAAATCGCACCTGTTTAACGATACTTTTCTTCAAAATGATAAATTCTCAATTTTTACACTGTAGAAATACATGTTCTATTTTTCGTTGACATTTAAGATCGTTGAGTTTGCACTGTAAGCATACTTGGACGAATCGTACTAGTTTATAGGACGTACGCTTCGACCAATAAAGTATGTGTATCAATACGAATCGTACCAGTTTATGGGACGTACGCTTCGACCAATAAAGTTTGCGTATCAATCGTACTAGTTTTTTAACTGGCACGATTCGTCCTGATACGCATGTGCAATGGTACGCTTCGTCGTACATTCTGCACAGAGAGTCTGGGCTCACTGGCACTAGAACCGCAGAACTGCAAATTTCATTGCAATTTCGATTATCAAAAATATACATGTACGATTTTTTTCTCCGGTAATGTATATCAAATTATGGTAATGAACGGATTCTGACATCACTTGATTAAGAACGTCGTAACTTTGTACACATGCATGCTGTCATCATATTCTATGCACGGTTCGATCAATCTAATATCCAATTTAGCACATGCTATAACGAATCATTGTCGAAAGGCAGCCTTAACGAAGTAATAACGCGAAATGTCAACAACTTGTACATCTTTGTAAGTCTGCTCGACTATCAACATCCATTTTTTGTTGTTGTTGTTGTTGTTGTTTTGTTGTTGTTTTGTTGTTGTTGTTTTTGGGGTGTTGTTGTTGTGTAGTAGTTGTATTGAAGATTTTGAATCGAGCCATCTGACTGAACGACGTGAATTTGACATCGACAGGTTTTGGGAAATTGCATGCGTAGATGTTTGAAATCGTTCAATCAGAACCGCCGAAAAAACAAACCGAGAGTTGATAGTGGAGTAGTTCAAAATTGGAAAATGTTCAAATTGTTGATATTTCTCTTTATGACTTCGTTAAGGTTGTCATTTGACAATAATTCGTTGTAGCATATGTTAATTGGTATCAGAACTGTGCATAAAATTTATTGGTAACGTACTTCTGTGTAAAGTTACGACCTCCGAAATCAAATCATGTCAGATTCCGTTCCTTACCATGTTCAATATACAGTACAGAGGGACAAAAAATCGTAATCAAATTCCAATGAAATTGGCATTTCTGCGGTTCTAGTACAGTGTCTGGGCCTTAGCAAAATGTAAATGTTCAATTTAGTTCCGAGCTTCGATTATATTTAGTGTTTACTAGTAATGCTTACCGCCTATTGCTAGGTGTCAACTTGCTTTCGACAAGTGCTATTTCACTTGCAAATAAATTATGGTTCTAACGTTGTGCGTTTACCTACGAGTCATTTTAAGAACTGCGATCAATTGCCATTAACTTACTAATTTTATAAACATATATTCTTGTACTTTTTATTTGGTGTTTAACAGAAAGCATTTAGCACTATACACTTCTCAAGAAATAAAACAATGCTACATGTATACTTGCACTTCTCATTTATTATGTATCATTAATATTGGTAGTCAGCACCTGGGTCTTAACATACTGGCACATCAATAGTCATTAAGCGCATAACATTAGCTTTACACATTTGACATTTAAATCCGTCGAACTGAAACGCAATAAGACATCATGGATAAGTATACATAGTCCACATGCAAGCACATATCATTCTTCATAAAGCATTCAGAAGTAAGTCATGTTGCAATATTTACATAAATTATCTTCCATAGTATGTAGGCCTACAGCTCTGGACTTTATGAGATGAAAATCTAAGCCCTACAATATGTCGCTGAAAATGCTTAATCATTAACATGACATACTCAGTGTGGCCATACTACAGTATATTATCATTTAAAGCTAACACAAAAAGCATAGTTTGCATCAATTCAGAGGGGGGAAATGCTGTGTTTTATTTCATTATCAATTTTAATGGTATATAGCAAATGCGAAGAGGAAAATTGTGCCCTACACATATGTCAAGATGATTCTTTTGTCAGATGTACAGATTTTCTTAACATTCGGGAAAACTTTCTGAGTTCGTGAATTTTTGTTTGCTAACACGTAGGCAAGCATATCGCTAATAATGTTTTCCCGAATGTTAGGAAACACTGTTAATTTGACAAAAGAATCAAGACTTTTGTGTAGTGCACACATTTCCGCTTCGGTGAAGAAATAAATTCCTTATGAACATCAGGTTTCTTTTCGAATCGAGGCTTGTGATAGCTTAAAATGACGTCATATACCACGTGGTATGGCAACACTGATACTAAAGTTCTGACTATAAATAAAGCAAAATCAAAACCAAAATTAAAACTTACCACCAGTTGATGTTGTTAAGGACATCAAGGTCGCCACACTTGTAGTAATTGAAGTATACACTAACTCCTTTCTTCTGCGAGCCAACAGTCGTGCCAAAAACACACAGACAAACGAGAAGGTTCAATATCAGGTGCATCTTGGTTGTTCCGTTGTCGTTCAGGAGAACGGAATGTTGTATCAGACAAGGCTGAGTCTTATATATATACAATTTGGTTCCGCGTGTCTCATGTTGAATCGACCAATCATATTAGCTAGCGAATCAAATCGCATTGTTTTCCACTGTCAATCAAAACGATCAGATCCGAGGATGCCGTGCGTTGTTTCAGCTTACGCTTCAAACGGTGAACGAGTTGGACATATATGTTAGTATGGTCATTTCACCATTCTTCTGAAAGGTTGAATATTTTATTTATTGCGCTGAAATCAGAGTTCTGCTTTCTCGTATATCTCACTTGTCAGTTTGTCAGCTTTAACTTTTATGATAATCAGTGCCTTTGTGTCTTCCAAAAGAATGTTAATATTCTTATTTCCAAACCGTGTGTGTATACTGAAGATTGGTTTAGAACCGGTAAGCCCTGTTCTGTTGATTTTTTTTTTGATTTTTTTTTTTTTTTATATGTGTGTTTGTTTGTTTGTTAAATATGATTTTTTATTTTTTTTAGTTTATCAAATTATTTTGTACTGGACAGTGGTTTGTGCAATGAATTTCAATGATTAAACATGTATTTGACATTTTTTTAATTAGGCGTAATAAAAAAAGTTACTTGTTTCAACTAACCCGACCGACCTAATTTTTTTTGTACCGACTTTTTTCGTATTTCGGGCAATTTACGGTTGGAAAACGCTTTTTTTGGCCATTTTCTCTCTAAAAAAAAAAAAATAAAGTAAAATAAGTTTAGCCGACATACCGACCCTATTTTTTTTTTCGGAGATGTTAGTGGAAACAAACAACATCAAGGCTAGATCACTGTTAATAGACAAAATCCATGAAAGGCAAATGTTAGACCCGTTTAGAGAAAACTACCAAGATAGAAAGAGATACACATGGAGACGAATACATCCTTTAAAACAAGCAAGACTTGATTTTTTTTCTTTTAACTAACAACTTACTTCCTTTTGTTAAGAAAAATGATATTGATTCAAGTTACTTATCTGATCACTCAATAATTTCCCTCGTCTTAAACCCATCAAATTTATTACATGGTAAAGGTCTTTGGAAGCATAATATTGCACTTTTGAAGATGTTGACTATATAAGTTTGATAAATGATACAATAAGGGAAACTAAATTACAATATTGTCTTCCTGTTTATGACTTTGAGAATATTAATCAAATACCGGATGAAGAATTACAATTTGTTATAAATGATCAGCTATTTTTAGAAGTTTTATTGATGGAAATACGTGGAAAATCCATATCTTGTGGTTCATATAAAAAGAAAGTAAGTGCACGTAAAGAATCAGAGCTCTTAAAAGAAATCAATGAAATTGAAAAGAATTTAACAGATCAAAATAAAAACAAATTATCAGAATTAAAACAAAAACTACAAAAGGTAAGAGAGGATTCACTTAAAGGTTATATATTTAGATCTACAGCTAGATAGGTTGAGGATGGATAAAAACCTTCAAATCATTTTTGTAACCTTGAGAAAAATAATTATCTAGATAAAATTATTCCTAAATTAGAATTAGAAGACAATAGTACTATTTCAGATCAGAGTGATATTTTAAATGAAATGAAAATGTTTTTGTTTTTTTAATTTATATTCAAGTCAAAATACTTCTACTGGGGGAAAACTATTGAAAAAGAACGAAATGCTTTAAACAGACCTGTCATACTGACAACTGAACAGTATCAGAAACTTGAAGGATTAATTAGTCATGAAGAAGCTACAAAAACTTTGGCAGCAATGAAAAATCCTAAAAGCACTGGTTCTGATGGGTTTCTCTACAAATATCTGTTAATGCTTTTGGAATAAATGATGGTTATATAACTGGGAAAATGTTATAACTCAACGACAGGGTGTAATAACATGTATATCTAAAGAAAATGAATCAAGATTATTTTTAAAAAACTGGCGTCCGATAACATTACTGAATGTGATATATAAAATAGCTTCAGAAACCATTGCAAATAGGTTAAAAACAGTTTTCGATTATTTTATAAGTACAGAACAGACAGGATTTTTGAAGAGTGGATATATTGGGGAGAATACTAGATTGATTTATGACATCATGCAATACGCTGATGAAAATAATATTCCTGGACTTCTGTTATTAATAGACTTTGAAAAAGCTTTTGACTCAATATCATGGTTGTTTATTAATAAAACAATAAAAAAAATTGGGAAATCCATACAATCATGGATAAAACTGTTTTATAATGACATTGAATCTACTAATATTCAAAATGGTTTTTTATCTGATTTTTTCCACATAGGCCGCGGCTGCAGACAAGGGGATCCCCCATCACCATATATCTTTATCCTCTTTGCTGAGATTCTAACTCAGACTATAAAGAATAATAATAATATAAAAGGTATCAATATAAATAATGAAATTAAAAATTAATTATTCAAAAACAAAAGTTATATGGATTGGTTCTAAAAAATTTAGTTCAGAAGCAATAAACACAAAATTCAAACTAGAGTGGGGCCAGACAGAATTTCAACTATTAGGAATAAGATTCCATGTTGATCTGCATAAGATGTGTAAAATTAATTATGATTGTAGATTAGAAAAACTAGACAGATCTATTAGATCATGGAATTACAGTCGTTAAAACAATACTACTACCAGATTTGAACCATTTATTTATTTCACTACCTGACCCAGACGAAAATGTTATAAAAGATATTAATAAAAAGCTATTTGATTTCATCAGGCATGAGCCAGCAAAGATTATGTTCTATACTAGTGGAAAATTACTTTGAAGGTGGTCTCAAGATGGTCAATCTAAAGTGCTTAATTCAAAGCCTTAAAGTAATGTGGATACAGAGGCTACTTCTTACAGATAAGAAATGGCAACAAATTGTAAAACTAACCCTAGATGTAAATAAACTTATTAACAGTGGTAAACATTATGCAGGAAAGATTATTGAAGATCTTCAAAACATGTTTTGGAAGTCTGTGATCTCCTACTCAGAGCACCTAGATTTATGTAAGACAAGAAATATTGAAGACTTCTTATCTAGTCCACTTTTCTATAATGAAATATTCAAATTAGTAAGAAACGTGCTTTTTTAAATGCTCTATGAAATGGTTAGATACAAATGACCTTGTTGATAAAGATGGAAAACTCTTTGATCATAAACAATTTGAAAATTGTACTGTTTTAATTAAACGTTCTTCACTTCTTAAGCCTGATAAAAGCTGTAAAAACTTTTAAGAAACATATATTAAAAACAAATGATATTTTATATAAATTGCCAAACCTTATTATACTGCCTAACCTTAAGAATTTGGAATCAGGTTGCCAAAGAATGTACAATTTCCTAAATATCAATAATGAAGTACCAACAAGCCAAGCAAAATGGAATTCACAATACTTTTTTGAAGAGGATGAGTGGAGAAAGATTTATTATCTACCTTTTAGTTTGTTTAAAGATACCAGTATACAATGGATGCAGGTGAGATTATTGCACAGAATAATACCAGTAAATGATTATCTGTATAAATTAAAAATTAAGGATACTAATCTGTGTTCCTTCTGTAAAAAAGAACCTGAAACAATTGAACATCTGTTTTGGTTTTGTAACAAGACAGCATCTTTTATTGAGCAAATTAAACAGATTATGTTGAATTGTCACATAGAAACAGAATTTTGTTTAAAGTCTGTTTTGTTTGGATTCACTAACATTGAAATTGACATTTTAAACCTTATTTCGAAACTTTTCATTTTTAAATCCAAATTATTAAACATGCCTCTAAGTATTGTAAATTTTAAACTTCTGTTGAGTGATAAATATCAAATAAATAAACATATACATGAAGTCAATTCTTCTGAACAAGTTGTACAGAAATTTGAAGCAAACTGGAATTTAGTCAAAAATATTTAGCCAGTAAAAGAAGACATAGTCAGAGGATAGATGAAATGTTTATGTTGAAAAAAATAAGAAATAAAATCCAACATTCAGTTTCATTTTTTTTTTTCATAAATAGCATATCAGTATATGTATTTTTTTCTTTGCAATGTAAAGACTATCAGTTTTTTTGTTGTTTTTGTTTGTTTTGTTTTTTTTGTTTTTTTGTTTTTTCCTGTAAACTTTAACTTATTAATTTTTAAGATATAGTTTTTTATATAGATATATTGTATTCTAATAACCCAACTTAAAAATCAAAATTGTTTATCCCGAAACTGATAGTCCTGTATAGTTGTGAATTATTATAAAAAAAATGTTGCTTTGTCACTCATATATGTGAAAATCATTGTACTGATGTCTTGATATATGTCTGCATTTGTGAGGTGGTAAGTGGGATTGCTCTCCGACCTACTTCCACCAACTGACGGGGATAATAAAGGTTAAAAAAAACAAAAAACTTTTTTTCGCCTTATTTCTTACCTTTATTTATTTAAAAAAATCGCCGTTGGAAATTAGTTTAACTTTAAAAAATTCGTTTGTTACAGTACGATCACAATATTTAAATCATAATTACTCGATTGTATCATCCTCCCCTCAAATATCCACATAAAACATATATATATATATATATATATATATATATATATATATATATATATATATATTCAATATGACTAATTTGACTATTTGTTTATATATATATATATATATATATATATATATATATAGCGACGTCGTGGAGGAATATATTTATATTCAATATCAAACCCTAGAGAACAGTATGATAAATCTAGGTACACGCTGGCTGGAGCATAGGATTCATTCACAGTTTCAGAATAATGTATGCTAAAAGCCATTTGTCTGAGGCATAGGAGCTTGGTGACTTATTATTATTAATTTTTTTTTTTTATTTATTTAATTGTGTTTCTACATATTTTAACCCACAAAAACATAAAAAGCAAAAGTAAAGTAAAAATTTTCGATATTAAAATTATCATTATCATCCGTTTCTCGGTATTCTATAAAGCCTCAAGGAGTGACACCCGCCATTGTTTTCGCAACGTTGTCACAGAGTAACATCCCTTTGAAAAACTGATCCAGCTTTATTCGTTCTTGGTTCCTGTTTCGATCGTGCGGCGCATTTTAACAGCGGAAAATCACTCGCTGTTTTTGACATGCACGGGAAACCCATCCCCTAATCTTCCGATTGTTTTTTTTATTATGCCTTCGTGCCTGCATCCATCCTAATAGCTATATATATATATATATATATTCTTATACGAGCTTGATACTTTTAGACTTTTTAGGGTCTCTCCACATGTATAATTATCCTGCTTTTATATTCAATTATACGGTAATATTTCATGATAGTCTCGTATAATTTATCATAGATTATTGCTATTATTTCCATCATACCATTTTTTTTAAAGTTTTGTCTTTCATCCATTTCGGTTTGTAAAAGACTGTTGTTTTCTTTCTAACATCCAAACTCCCTGTTGCAGTCTGCACAGGCTACCAGCTTAGATTCCCTCATTAAAAAAGGACGATATCATCATTTTATATAGAGAGAAACGTTCCATAAATAGAGACTGTGACGTCACAAGCTTGCACTTGTCATCAAGACCGGTGTTGACACATTGTTTGAGAAAGGTGCGTAACTCTCCGTCCAAAATCTAAATAAAGACTGACATTCAGATAAGGTCGGGATAAAGCAAAACTGGATAAAGCAATTACTGCATTCCATACAAGGGATGTTACTCTGCGACAACGTTGCGAAAACAATGGCGGGTGTCACTCCTTGAGGCTTTATAGAATACCGAGAAACGGATGTAAAATGATGAATTTTAATATCGAATATTTTTACTTTACTTTTGCTTTTTATGTTTTTGTGAGTGAAAATATGTAGAAAAGCAATTTAATTATAAATAAATAAATAACATTTAAAATCATAATAATAAGTCACCAGGCTCCTATGGTCTGAGGTGGAATGTTAGGATGCTCTGTAACAAAATAGCCCATTTTACCAGAGGATCGGTCATACCCGGTATAATTCGCTAATTTAGATTGACCACTCAGTGACTGGGGAAAAAATCTTAAATGCATGGATATTTCCCATTGAACACAATCGGAACACCTCGGGTCATTCTTCATCATCTTCATTCAGTGTTGAAGCATTTATCACCGAGGTGCTTCGATTGGTAGATTAACTGTTATGGGAGTGCTCGTTGATTTACGTAGGTTTACGTCTCATTTTGGACTGAAATGGTCTATTAGAAATTTCAACAGAACCGGAGAAGATTCCTTATTTCTGCAGATATGTAAACATACTTAGTGGCAAGTATGAAAAATATTAGGTGACCATGAGCTTAATTTGGTATCGAGTTTGGACCTCCTGTAGAAATTAATACATAAAAATATATAGGAATGCAGCGTTTTCATAGGATGTCAAATAAAGCTGGCCACTTGTCTGCCTTAAGGTAATCTATCTATGATCAAATTGTGACCATGGTCCATCCAGTGATCTGGGGAAATTCATGGCAAATACAAGTCTTTATTGACTTAAAGCAAAAGAGCATAAAATTCCAATTCAATGGATGCTTGCATCTGTTCTGAAGTCTTATTAAGCATTTGTATGACCATGTTTATAATTTGATGATAGATTACCTTTATTGTGTCCTACTCCAATGCCAGAGACAGAGAAAAGTGGGCAATATGTGTGCTAGATTGCCGTGTGGATGGTGCCAGCGTAAGGAAAGTGAGAATTTGTGTTTGTTTAAACTGTACGTCGGATAAAGACGTTGTGTCAAATATCCCCACATTATGTAACAATAAGCATCGATTCCGAAATTAAAATTGGTACACATTATGTGGTAAAAAAAATTCATTTTTTTAAAAAAATAAATTAATTGTTCAAAACTGTTGCTAAATACTGGATTTTATGATTTTCTGTCAGTTTTTCCATATACATATGATTACAACACAAAGTTTATTACCTAGCCCTGGTGTCCCCTTAAACCTTATTAAAGATGTTTACATTATGATTTTAACAGAGCTGATCATTGTCGGTCAATAATATTCAATTCTTAGTCTTTTTAAAAAGCAGCAAATCACCGCGATTTTATTTTTATTTCTTTCTATTTTAACCACATTTGTACAGAGGTACTAACATTAAAATCATTGTACTAAAATTTGAAAATATCCTTTTGTGATAGAAATAACACTTTCGAAATCAATTAAATAAGTAAGAGGTGATGACTTTATTGGGTTAATTTTACACCAACAGTATTTTAATTTTTTTTTTTTTTTTTTACCTTTGACTAAATAAGATTGATGGAATGCTTCGACTCAATGCAGTACTACGCCGTAGACAAGTGATGTGATACAACTCAAAGTCACATGATCTTGACAATGGGACAATCAGTCCTTGAACTACCGTTATATATTGAGCGCCAAACACAATCAAACCCTCGACTTCCCGGTACGAGACAGACGCTCTAATCAATCAGCCACTGGGATTTTCATTGTCTGAGAAGAAGGTGTATATGCCATCAAGAAATTTATAATAAAAATAATTTGTATGTGTTTGCTTTGAAATAGAACGCTCTCACTACCAAACGGAGGATTCCGGAGAAAGTCGAACAAACACGACTGGTATGGGTTCCATACTTATTTCAGTTGATAAAATGAATAATTCTTTATTAAAATAAAGATATTTTTAACTATGAGTTTTTAAAAAAAAAAAGATAAAACAAGTAACTCTATTCTTCTCGTCAGTCCTTTTTCTGTATAACATATAGAATTGTTTATCAAGTTTTGAAAATATTTACACATTCTATAATAAAAAAACGTATTTTTGTACTTTTTTACTTTTTTTAGATTTAGTTTTTTAGGCGCAAAGCTGAACATAGCGGTTCAAAATAAAAAAAAAATATCATAAGTTATAAACGACAAAACTATTAAAGCTTACAATTGATGTTTAAATGTTATACGTTCAGTATATAACATAATATATAAACAGAATCCAGAATTTTAAAATAAATATACGTACAGCGGGAGAGGGGGTTCAGACCAGCTCTCAAAGTTTTTCTTGAATTTCTTTATACTCTTTAAAAAAGCATTCATACCCGGTACATAATTGCAAATACATTGTACTAGACAAACACAAATGACAATGTAAGTCTTGTATATCAATTTAGTGTATGTGCGTGTATGAGGTATTAGATACAGGCAAAACCAATTAAAATTAAAACAAAATTTATATTTTCAATTGATGAATATCTGTCATTAAAATCGTCATTTTAATTTATATATATTGTGATGTATTTTGTGCAGAGTATAATTAATAATACCAATACAATATATAACACGTGCACGATTCAAATGTAGAATTAATTTCGACAGGATATGCTAATATTTTGAAATAACAAACATTTTTAATCAGGACTAAACAGATGTTTCTGTGTGGCACGAATGCCGCAACCAGCAATCAAAGTAGAAATCTTCTCTGTTCAAGGGCCGTTTTATTCCATATACAAACTTAGGGCAGCAGAGTGCAAAAGGAAAAAAAATCCATAATCATGAAGAGAGTTGTACAGGACACCTTTATAACTAAGCTTTTCTCCATATATTTTAATGATTAATCAAAATTTAATCATCATCTAGTCATCATCAAATAAGTTTGTTTTCAAATGAAATACATAGAACTAAATCAATACTGAGAAGGTAACATATACAATGTTTGTAACATATAAAAAAAGAGAATAATATCTCTGTTTTACTAGATGTACGAGGCGTATATATTTGTCGTTTTATCACCACCACTATCATCGAATATAATAGATTTTCAAAATGGAAAAGTACATGAATTTTATAAACATATGAGATTACACACAATATACAGCATTCACGTGCAGTAACCTAGCGTCAACAACTTGTGTATTCCCAAATATTTACTTTCAGGGCAATATTTGCACACGTCACTAAAGTAATCATCAATCAGAGAGTTAACTTGGAGGAAGACCCCGAATGCACGGAGGCATCCGGGTAGAACCACCGACGTACAGCAAGCCAGCTGGAAGGCTTCCTCACATGAAAATCCGAATGATTCTGCTGGGATTCGAACCCACGCGGTGAGGGGCTGAGTGAGTGTTAAAGTCAGCGACTTTACCCTCTCGGCCACGGATTTGATTAATGAGTTAGACCGGATATAATGTAATACATTCCCGTGCTATATTTATAAATATATATCTGGGTGAAAAAAATATGTGTAAAACTTTTACGACTAAAACCAATTTCCCTGCGTATGTTCTTTCATAAAATTATTAAATCATTAAACTTGTGTTTATGTATGAAATTAAGGATCATATATGCTTAAATTACATAAACGAATAATTTCTGATTTTTTTGAAAATGTGTAAAACATTACAATTAATCACTTCAAATAGTGAGTCCTTTATCACATCATCATGTAAGAAATGAAGATCGTTGTAGGTCAAAACTGAATAAAAACTTTGTTTATATCTGTCTATCATTTGCATGAATGTAAATTACATCAACTTTTTTCGGCGTAGCTGTATAATTTCGATTTCAACTCGCATCTTAAACCAATCAAATGTACGCTAACAGCGGTAAATAATTCTAAGCTGAATAAAAGGACTCCTGTTATTGGTTAACGCATCGTTATGGACTATAAAATTACTGTAAATAAGGGGTGCATCTTGTATATATCATTCAGCTTGGTGTTATTACTTTTCTTTTTGATGTAAACATGAAAGTGATTTCAGTAAGTTAAATACAATCCTTTTCCATCAATTGAGGAATGCTACTTTGTGAAAATGATTTAAAACAACAAAAAAGAATCCACCGTGTTATGACATGAAACCCCTTAATTACTATGTATATTGAATTCTTCCAGCCTGCCGAGATGCTCTCATTGAAAATTAATTCGCCAAAACCAAAACAACTAATAACGCTTTTATATCATAATTGTCATATGCAATAATGATATGAACAAATATCAAACAAGCCTATATACAGATATATTTTTTTGTATTACCGTCTATAAATAAGTATATTCCATAGAAAAAATACTGAACTATTTCTAGAGCGTACTAAATTTGTTGTGCGTCGGTCTTTCGCGCGCTTTTCCTCGGAATGTTCTAGAAGACTGGAAGAATAATATTTACGAAACGGAAAAATTCACATCTTTTACTTTCTTACCACATGTTGATAGTTGTGATTTTTGTTTTGCTGTGTTTTTAGCGTCCTAACAAAACGCTTATTAAAGGTTCTTCTTTATTAAGCTTTTATTCTAACATTTAGTGTCATAAATATAAAAGGCATGCCTGCTAGTGGGAGAGGCTTACTTGCATTATAGTCTAAATGAATAGCCTATGAGTAAAACTTAAAACACTCTTCTCAAAAATTACACATACACTGGCAATTTAAAAAAAATGAGTCACTTCGGTTATTTTTCCAGATTAAAATGGGATCACTTAAAAATTTTTACTGTAACACCAGAAAGGCTACAGCTTAAATATTTGGCATGTAGCATTGTTTAATGGAACATATTGAAAGATAAACGGCCACAACCCAGGGGACAGTTATTTTACATAGACATATATTGGATAAACATTCACATTCTTCTTTGTCTAGATCTTAGGTATTTAGTTTATTGATGAAACCATGTACTTCAGGTGATAAAATTTCGCACCACTGCATCAGGGGTAAAATATTTTTAAGTTATACTAGAATTATTGTCTATTTTTTATATTAAAAAAAAAAATGAAAATAAAATTGTAGCCGTGATACCCAGGCGAGTCATTCAGGGCCATCATGGCTATCTTGTTTATTGTAACTTCCTTTATCAATGAATCTATATGCTTTAAGGTGCTGATCATTAATGTATATGCCTGTATAAACTATTTTGATACAGTTTACTCTGATAAAATCAGACCTGAACAAGCTTTTGTCAGAAAGAAATAAAATAAAGGTGAAGAAAAAAGTGTATGGCCTAACTACAACGAGCAGATAACTGCTCATTACATGATCAGCCTGGAACTAAATTAGGTTTTATGCAGCGGATTATCATAGATTTTTTTTATAGTTCATAGGATAATTTATAACATTACACTGCTTTTAAATAAGAACATTTGGAGGTACTCTGAAATATTTGTTATATCAAATCATTTCATATTCTGATTTTAATCATTTTACAATTTTTTATGGTGCAGGTAAGCCTGTTTACGATAATGGTCAGTCGTGTCTTTTGTATAATAGTCTAGTCATTCTTTACTGTACATTTTGTTTTGAATATATATAGACATTATTTTAAAATTGCACCTTTTTTTGCTACATTCCTGTTGTTGTACACATCTCGTAGACTATTTTCTTATTTGCAAAATAAACCTTGTTAAAAACATTGCCATTCATCATTGTTCACCACCAAAATTAGACATGTTTTTTACAATTACTTACAACAATGCTTTTCTAACCTATCATAACATTAGAGTCTTTGAAATGTGTTTTGCATATATTTCAATTTATAAGTTTCTTAATTAAAGTATATTTATGCATGAATGAAAATCTCGATTTTCTTTCATCCTACGCCGAATATCTTTTTTAAAGATATTTCTTGTTTCCATTTAAACATAGTGATCATGGTAGTCGATTTATTGGTGGGTTTTTCACGTCATTTTCATTTACATGCGTTTTCGTGGTGAGCCTCAATCTGTGTGTTTGAATTGTACTGAACATGGTCTCAAAATGATTGATCTAAATAAGCAAGCAATATAATATGTTCATTTAAACGGCTCCCGGTATCCGGCCTCGAAGACTGTCAACTTTTTGGAGACCGGCTTTTAGTAGTTCCCCGAGCACGGACACATGCCCAATGAAATACTGGCGTAGTATTTCTAAAAATAGCAATGGCTCTGTAAACAATAATGGAGGATTTTGTAACGACTGACACTGGGTAAGGAAAAATGCCACAATCTTGCCACGTGAAGGGTTGCAAGAATATTTCAGGTGTTGGACTTAACGTAAAATTTCATCGCCTCCCTGTCAAAAATCCAAAAGAATGTCGGAAATGGCTTTTGCGGTGTGGAATGACGGCAGAAGAGGTTGCGGATACCACGCTGAGAAAATGTCGTTCGTGGAGGATATGCTCTGCCCACTTCGAAGGCACAAGACAGTCGGCAGGGGAATTTCTACCAGCTCTACATGTACATAAACAAGGTTCGTTTTAAATGTAGGTCAATCAAGTTTTTTTGTGGAATTACGGACCTGCCAGTAATACCCGAAAGGGGAGTTTGTGCAGTATAGATAGATAGATAGATGCCAACCGCTATCGGTTCGTACCGCTGAAGCTGGACGATGTTAAGAATCCGGGTCAACTCGGCCTAATTACCAAGTCGGCCCGGTCCAAGTCGGCCTACTGACCAGATCGGCCTGGTCCAAATCGGCCTAATATGATTATTATTATGATGTATATCCCTGTAGTCCTGTATCCCCGGCCTTGTTGTTAACATCAACTAAGCCTAAAAGTTATTTACATAAGTTGGTACACTAAGTTCAAAAGTTGGCCTCTGCATCACTGATCCACTCCCATCTTCTTCGGGACGCGGCATGCTTTGTTCCAATGTGAACATCTCTGGTTGTCGTTGTGCTAGCTCTTCTTCCAGACAAGGCCGACCCAATTTGTTAATAATTTTACCCTTTCTAATTAGCATTTGATTGATTTTTAATAAAACCGAAGTTAATCCGCTTATTGTTTAATTTGAAAGTTTTCGTTTGAACATTAAGATACAACAAAATCGAACACGTTTGAAGTATATTTCAGAGGGATACCATTTAATGATTATGAAAGTGGTAAATTAATTTGCTATTTCTTTTGAAGTTTAATACTCTTCTAATTAATAACTGTGTAACACTTTTATCATTTTTAACACCTTTATTATTCATTGAGAAATTAAAGGATGTTTGTCTCACGTAGGTGTTACCGGGAACACCTTGTATCATTATTCATAGTAGACCGACTTGGACCAGGCCGACTTGGACTAGGCCGATTAGGTTTTTAGGCCGAGTTGACCCAACACCCGATGGAAACCCGTATATTAAACAATTTGAACTACTTTGTTTTGGGCGTTATATATGTTTTATGTGATATGTATCTAATAGTATATTAAGATTGACGATAAACAGATCCATATTCTCTTTTATTTGATATTTAATATATGAAGTTGGGAAAAGCAAACACAATTTATACATGTTCAAATAGTCCAATGAATATTTCATCGCTTTGTGATATTTTTTTTATTTTGGGCAAAACGACGTGTCGTCATATCAAAAGACCTCAAAAACAAATAGCACTTTTGCACAGAAAGAAAATATCACAACTAATTTTTAATATATTTATTATATATAATGGTATAATATAATGTTCCATAATCAATGTAGGGTTCACAAAGGTTCACATTGTGTAAGTCACCTGTTTTTGTGGTAAGTAACATGATTAATTCATATTTACATATACAGGGGCATGCCTGGGGCTAAATTCTGGATACGCAGACTTGCTAGGGGGGTCCGGGGGCATGCTCCCCCTGGAAAAAAAAATTGGGGCTAGAATGCCGTAGGTGCAATCTGAGAGGTATCTGGGCGGTAACTTCTGGTTCAAATATGCTCAATAATTTTACTATTTTCTCCTCTCATAACTCGTGGCAAAGGATTCCACCAGGGATGAGGTGTCGAGAGTAATTGATATAAGATTGGAATAACTTGTTTCACAATCGACTGTAATTAAATTAGTACATGTCTTTTCCTGCATTTACTTGATGTGTCTTTGTAAGTCAGAGCTAAAATTTGGCATAAACGTATCAGAAGACAACATCATCTTTCAAAAATATTTTATATCATAGATCTAATCATGATGATTAAGTGTCGACCACATTTGGAAGTGAAATGCATTGCTGGAAGTCGAGATGTCAAGCTGAGAGTGACCATGTACAGGATTATACATTAAAAATCGAAGCCATCCGCCTGTCCTTCTTCCTACTAAATATGTTAACTACGGTGTTAACTTTTATCTCACGGTCCCTATGTTCATGCATCAGCCCAAGACCCGACATCCTGCCCATCGTCATGGTTGAACGGAGGTATGTCTTCAGGCGCCTCATGCTACTGAACGACCTCTCGGCGGTCGCCGTAGAGACTGGCATTTCAAGCAGCACTTGAAGACATATGCTCACGTATGGGTATAACTCCACATTGATTGTGGCGAGGGTGTTGGATATTGTTGCCGGATGGTCATTCTGAGCTTGACATATCACCTTCCACCAACGAATCTCACTCTGGAAATCCTCTAGATCCATGGCAGGGAGATCAGGACAAAAAGTCTGATAAATGGACTGGATCTTGTCATCAGTGAGCTGCTGTTATGTTCCTTGCTAGTAGGAACTGTGCGCTAAGGCAATCCTCTGCGTTCAGTAGCCTGTCTGACATCTCAGTGGTCAAGTGATCCAGGAAAGGCAAAAACATGTTACGCCTCCAATAGCCAGAGATAGATTCTGCTGGTATGTTTTGGCGATGCTGTTGACGCAAAGCTCCTCTTGGGGAAGCAACCTTGATTAACTTCAGTTACTACATACCTGATACTGGAACTACTCCAGATTGTGTATTCTCCGTAATACATTAGTGTGTTTAAAGTCATATTACTAAGGTTAAACTTAAAGTGCAGTTTCAGTATTAACAAAATATGTATGCAATCATACTTTGTACATGTATATGTGGTAATGTGTGCTATAATTTATGTACAGTAATCTTTATGCTGCAAAAATGATATAATGAGATAAATAGCTATGGCGGAATTTAAAAATCTTTAAACAGTACCTACTGTTTAATTATTTTTTTGCTTTTGACTATGAATTACTTTGCAGAAAACATTTATATATTGAGTTAAAATTGGACATTTAACCATAAAATGTTATGTTTTATAAGATTGAAACACATTTTGCATACATTTTGACAATGAAAATTACCTCATATAACCTTAGTAATATAACTTTAAGCTTAATTTTTCAGTGAAATTTCTACAAAAAAGAGTCTCCGATTCAATCAATTTCAAATATTTTTCATATCTGAAATCGAAATATTTCGGTCAGTACCCGGGTTAGGCATTGAGTTTTATTGCAGTTTTGGCACTTTTAGATTTTCGATTTTCTGGACAAATTGTATACGCAACTGCGTATTTGCGTAAGCCTAGGCACGCGCCTGATATATCAAAAATCATATAAAACATTACCATACTTTATATTTCAATTGAATTCAAGTGGTGAAACAAACAAATTTGCTTCTTAGAATCATCTCAGTTATAAGAGAGCAGCGTTCATCCCAGTGTAGATCAACAGTGGACGACAAATAGTTTCCATCATGTTTTCAGGGTATTCTCTATATAAGCACAGTGAGCTGTAATCGTTTATTATTATTTGTATCAAAATTCCACTTCAGGAATTTCATGTTGTGATAATTGATCACCAGTAGAATCTTTGTCTCATCTGAGGTCCTGTTCTGATGGTTTGTTTTTTCTGATTAGCATCTACAGCCTAAAATAAATATAAAATTAAGACTTTATTGGGGAAAACTGTCGACCTTACACTCACCAGAAGCTGATAAAATATTCTATTTTTTTTGGTAGCCTGTAACAATCAAGGTAATGAGTAATTTGACCATAAACCTTAGAATAGTCAGCTAAAGGTTTCTTCACTAACTTTGCACATCAGTCACCAAAAAAAAATAAAAAAAAAAAAATATATATATATATATATATATATATAAATATATATATATAAGTCCGAAAATTGAGCCTTGAGGGACTCAACTGTTAATGACCTGCAGCTTTCCAGTTAACTTATATTGGCACCCCTGGCAGAAAAAAAAAATGCTATAACTTATTATTATAATATAAAATTATTTAAATTTATCCTCACTCCTAATTTTCTTCAGAATATTATCTAAATTTCTTTATTCCATTTCACACTAAAGATTAAATACCACTTGAATTCATTCTTTCCAAAAAACATTACTATAAGACTCTGGAATCAGCTTCCATATACAGTCAAATTAAGTGCTTCATTGACTCAGTTCAGATCTTACATGTTCTAAATATACTGATTTGTTTTTATCCTGTATTTAACAAAATTGTAAAATTGCTGTAGGATAATCCCTTTCCTCGTGGCCGAGTGGTTAGAGTGTCTGCCTTGGGAGCAGGTGGTGTGGGTTCAATCCCTGGTTGCGACGTATACCAAAGTGTTAAAAATGTTACTGTTATAGCTCCCTTGCTTGGCGCTCAGCATATAAGGGTAGTTCCAGAATTGGTTGGCCTGGTATCATGATGATATGACTGGTTATCATATGGTATCGTGCCACATGTCTATGGCGTGATACTGCAGTGTGGCAGCACCATATCTGTCTCAAGTAGACATCGTCTCCAAATGACTGAAATACTGTCGGTGGGACGTTTAACCCAACAAACAAAAAACTATAATCACTTGACTTGATTTTCAAACAGCTTTGTCCTCCAAATAACTCCTCCTTATGGTATTCAGCAAATGTCAGAGTTTTGCGTAGATGTAGAAATTATTGCCATTTGGTACCTTAGATATTTCATACATTTACATGGTATGGGTAAAAGATCAACGTAGAAATAGTTGGGTTTAAAAATGTTGAATATTATTTTTTTGTGCATAGTGTTGTTTTTTTTGTAGCGAGCGACCCTCATTTAAATTTTAAATAAAAATTCAAACACAAATATCAGTATACACATGTACATAAAATATACTTCATTTCATAATCAGCTTTAGTGTGTATGTTACAGTTTCAATTTCTATATAGACAAAGAAGGAAAATTTAAACTGTTCCATAGAATTTTTTAAACTTAATTTGCATGATTATAGAGAATCAAAAGAAATATTTTTTTTTGCGGGGGAGGGGGGGAATTGAGTTATCTGCCCCTGAATGTGATAAATTAGCACTTTGAGGCCATGTTCAAGGGCAGATAACTCAAATAATGGTAAACAACACCTCATTAGGTTTCAAAATCAATGTTCAGTACTTTATTCTCTGTCTCTCTACAAAATTTGTAGAAATTCTATTTGACAGATTTTATACTATAATCATTCATGCAAATATATATAAATTTTCCTCAAAATATATCCCCTTTTTAAAAAAAAATGTAATATATTTACAGTTTTAAATATAACAGAACTTCTATAGGATCATTTTGTTTCATATTTTGTGTAATGACTTATGATGATATCACAAACATTACAAGAAATAATAAAAGGTATCAGTAAGATTAATTTTGAATTATCTGCCCTTGAATATGGACATATGTGCTAAAGTATCACATTCAGGGGCAGATAACTCAAAAAGTAGGATGGTGACCCCAATTTTTTTCTCCATAAAAATTGTTCTTTTATGATTCTCTATAATCATGCAAAATTTTAACAAAATTCCATGGAACAACAGTTTAAATCTTTACATTTCACACAATGAAAATTTTGATAATAAACATAAAGTGATGATAACATAATTGCAGGCTATGAGAGGACACAAGCAGCTCTTTATCCTCTGCAGTTGAGTACACAACCTGTGCCACAACCATCCTCGTTTTCCAGTGGTGTGTATCTTTTTTTACAAGGAAAATTATTCTGTTCATAATGATTTAATAAGAATTCACGGTAATAAAATATGACAATTTAAAAACAGTCATAGTTCGCACAGGCCTTGAAAAAACCTTGATGTCTGCCTTGATAAACCCTTAAAAATCACATTTTGCCTTAAAACCTCTTAATAAATCCCCAAAAAATGAACTGAAAGGTTTTGAAAAAACGTTGATTTTAAAATTTCATCATTGATCAGAAAAAAGTTTTTATTTAGTTGTTAAAAAATCTGAGCATGCACTTATGTAGCACATGAAGAGTAAAAGGCATATGTCTGTAGCGGGACAATCCTTATCTTTGGTACCAATCAACAAAGCATTTAAAAAAATCTACAACAGGAACAACGGATATATCTATTACCACCCCCCCTGAAAACACTGATCTTCTTTTTCCCCACCCACTTGTAGTTGAACTAAAAGGATCATCCCTTTCACCCTGTAAAAAAATTAAAGCGTAAGTTGCGGTTTATGCAAATCCGTAATTTTGAATTTTAGGGCCTTAGAAAAACCTTGAAAAACCCTAAATTTTGCTTCAGAAAATATGTATGTACCATGACAATGTATAATGAGTGTGCAAGCAATTTATGTTGATATTTTAACCATTATCTAATTAATTCTTATATAATTGACCATTTGAAGCCTTGAAAGTATTTTGATCACTATCAGATCAGGGCGTTTTTTTTTGTTTTGTTTTGTTTTTCAAGACAGGCATTGGCTTTGAATTCAATCCAGATATATGGCAAAAATTAATTATAGGTATTTTTAGCTCGACTTTTCGAAGAATATGAGAGCTATTGTAGTCGCCCTGGTGTCGGCATTGGCGTTGCAGCTTTTGGTTAAAGTTTTGTGTGCAAGTTACTATCAACCTTATATCTCAATAACCATTTATGGTATTGACTTGAAAGTTTATAAATATGTTCAGGGGCATCAGGCAACCAAGGTAGATAACTCTTGATGGAATTTGATATGAATTATGGCCCCTTTTTAACTTGGAAATTTTGGTTAAAGTTTTGCATGCAATAGAATATTTGGTTAAAGTTTTGCGTGCAAGCTACTATCTAGTTTGTATCTCAATAACCATTCATGGTATTGACTTCAAAGTTTATGAATATGTTTAGGGACATCAGACAACCAAGGTAGATAACTCTTGATGGAATATATTACAAATTATGGCCCTTTTTAACTTAGAAATTTTGGTTAAAGTTTTGCATGCAAGATACTCTAATGCTTATATCTCAGTATCCAGGCATGCGATTGATTTGAAACATCTTTAATATGATAGGAGTGTCATACTTTCATGGTAGATAACTCTTGATGGAATATGTTACAAATGATGGCCCCTTTTTAACTTAGAAAATTTTGGTTAAAGTTTTGCATGCAAGGTACTTTCATGCTAATATCTCAGTATCCATGCATGGGATTGATTTGAAACACCTTTAATATGTTTAGGGGTATCATACTATAAAGGAAGATAACACTTGATGGAATATATTAAAAATTATGACCCCTTTTAACTTAGAATTCTGGTTAAATTTTTGCATTCAAGCTACTATCCACCCTTATATCTCAGAAATTGCTTGAGGAATTGACTAGAAAGTTAAGGAGTGTCTTCAGGGGCATCAGAAAACTAAGGAGGATAACTTTTGGACTGAATTTTATACAAATTATGGCCCTTTTCTAACTTAGATTTTTGGAAGTTTTGCATGCACAGTGTTATTGTGCTTATGTCTCAGTAACTAGGCATGGGATTGATTTTAGACATCATAAAAATATTAAGGGGTATCAGACTATCAAGGTATATCATTTTTGACTATTATTATGTACAGGGTATGTGAAAGGCAAGAATTGAAATAGATTTCATTTGATTTACCAACAAGCATTTTGAATAGTCGAGCGTGCTGTCCACTGACAGCTCTTGTTTAGATCCTTTTTATTTCTTGGGTAAAACTTTAATTTTGATTAAGACACATCCATTGTTTCTTCATATTTATTTTAAAGCATTCACTTTTTGTAAAAAAATGATATTATAGAAATCACTGGAACTGAGAGGAAAGATACAACCACAGAGCAAGGTTTTTGTGGCAACCAAGGCAACTCAGTGAACATCATAGAGACACAGGCATCAGCAACAGGTACATTATTAGTCGTCTACTGGCGATAGCCGAAGGGGACTACAGTTTTAGATATTGTTCGTCAGTCATTCAGCACCAGTTATCTAGTAGTTGTTGTTTTTTATACGTCACTGGAGGCGGTTGTAAATTGGCACCATTTTCTAAGTCCGTCCATATGTCCATTTCTTGTGAACGCAACTCCTCCTACGTTTCTGACAGTATCTTTTCAAAATTTGGTCAATGTCATTACTATAATGGGTAGATGTGCATGAAGTTGCGATTTTCAGGTTCATTGATTTTTGCAAGAGTTATGTCCCTTGAAACCTAGTCTCTGTAGCTGATTGATATTGCAGCCTTGTAAACACATCTCCACCTAATTTCTATCGGATATTTATGAAACTTGGACAATGTCATAGAATAGGTAGATGTGCATGAAGCAGGGATTTTCTTGTTCAGTTTTTTTTTTTTGGCGATAGCTATGCCTTTCAAAACTTGGTCTCTTTAGCATATTAACTTGAGAACACAGCTCCTATGTTTCCGAATGGATCTTGATCAATGTCATTGCTATAACGGGTAGAAGTGCATAAAGCAGGGATTATATGATTCAGTGATTTTTGCAAGAGTTATGCTTAGGAGGAAAAAAGGTTACATTTTGACACTGCCATTGACCTACTTTCATATCAGAAGCCTCTATAATCGTAATCGCGTATATTGTGGCGCACTGGCACTCTTGTTTTAAATCAGGCTGGCATTATTGATTTGATATTTGGTTTATGATAATATCTAGATGAGTTACTGAAGTTTGAATTTCGGTCCTGTTGGATAATATTTGACTGAGTTATTACCCTTGCAATTTATATGAAGTGCTAATACATGTATTGGTTTTCAGATCTTTGATTTTTGCTGCTGGTTGCTGACAGTGTAAAAATACTGAATTGCTATGTGTAATGCTCTCAAACATATTTTGAAGTATTGATATGAGATTGATTCTCATTGAGGCTTTTTTGGAATTGATGTTTGTGAGAATTTCAACAAAGCATTGATCTAAACTATCAGTACTTAGTAAAACCATGAGCAGAGATGAAATACTGGTGTGAAATCTATAATAACTTTTTATATTCTAAGATTTTCATACAATTTTCTGTTACTGCTCTCTACTCATAGTTTTTGGTTCTTTCTCCATGCATTTATTAGGCTACTTCAAATGTGTACTATAAAAACATTCCAGAAATGACAGGAAATGAGATGGGAGACACTACCACAAAGCAAAGTGATGACCAAGACATTTGGTGAACATGGTGGAGACACAGACATTGTTTACAGGTATATTATTTTAATTTGCAGTATTGGTTTACTCCAAACTCCAAAAATCTTTTTCCCCTAGCTGCAACTATTTAACAGTAACTTTATTTATATTTCTATTTTTAATATAATGAAAACAATACTTTATTATTATTTAATTATACCTCCAGATACAAATATATGGGAATGTAATTTATTGGAGTCACATCAGTTGGTCTATCAGTTGGTCGGTCCGTCTGTAGACCAGATTTGTCTGCACTATTTCTCAGCTACCTTTGGTCTGATTTTGATGAAATTTTACAAGACTGATAAGTGCCAAGCTTTGTTGTGCATATTGTTGGCATGTCAAGATTCCCTTGATTTTGAATGAGTTTTGGCACATTGTTATACTTCTAAGACTGTCTTACATGGTTAGAGTAAGTGTGACAAAGCTGTATCTAGGGGTATTCATCATCTTTAGTGACAATTAAGTCTCCCAAATAAAGTTTGTTTTTAATCCGTTTCTTATTATTATTCTTCTTTCTTCTGCCAACAACTTTGTACAGGTCATATCTTGGAGATCGTTAGACCTATCTTTACAAAACTTCACACACATAAAGTCCTCAATGACTTTGGTATCTCCGAGGTCACCCAAGGGTCAGGCCCCACCCCCTCAATTTCACTTATCACCTTATATCTTAAAAACTGTTCAAATCCCCACCCCTAAACCATATATATTCTTGTTCCTCATGATGAGATGGATTGAATTGTACTTCTTTTATGTTCACGTTTGGTCACCAAGGGGTAAGGCCCCACCCCCTAAATTTCACTTATGACCTTATATCTCAAAAAAATGTTCAGATGTCAATGTCCCCACCCATATATCATATATATTCTTGTTCCTAGTAATTAGACAGATTGAATGGTACTTCTTTAGTGTCCCAGATTGGGGGGGGTGTCATGGTTTGGCCCCATCCCGTCAGTTTTATTCTGACTTTTATTTAAAAAAACATTGACATCTCATCCATAAACCATATATATTCTTGTTCCTCAGATGGATTAAATGTTTGTACTTCTTTGATGTTCACATGGATCACCATGGTGTCAGGCCTTATTTCATTTGGGAGACTTAGTAACAGTTCACTGTTACAATCATTACTTGTTCTTGTTTGATTTTTTCATTATTTCTACAACTGATCAGATCAGTTGTAGATGTAATAACTTATCAAACAAAATCTTGTGATGCTGCCTGTTGTCCTCTGCTGAAGCCCTAAGTATATAGTATTAGCCTTCTTCTTCTGTCCATCTGGATACACTTAAGAAGTTATGTG
>CM037795.1:32465843-32500238 GCA_021229015.1 Solen grandis | reverse complement strand
CGAGGCCTTTACATGAGAAAAAAGGCCTTCACATGGGAGTCAACCAAAAGGCCTTTACATGGGAAAAAAGGCCTTTGTATGGGAGGCCTTTGTATGAGATGCCCCTGGCCCTAACCCTAACCCCTAACCCTAACCCCCTAACCCTAACCCTAACCCTAACCCTAACCCTAACCCCTAACCCTAACCCTAACCCTAACCCTAACCCTAACCCCTAACCCTAACCCTAACCCTAACCCTAACCCTAACCCAAACCCAACCCCCCTAACCCTAACCCTAACCCTAACCCTAACCCTAACCCTAACCCTAACCCTAACCCTAACCCTAACCCTAACCCTAACCCATCCCATGGTCAAATTTGACCCCACCCTGGGGGTACCAGTATTTTATGGGATAACCTTAAATATCTTCTTTGAAATCACAAGTCCAAGATATTCTGCATGTAGCATTGCTTATCGCTACATTTTTTCAGGTCATGACCCCTTGGTCAATATAACTTGGCATAGGTTTATCTTTGAAAACTAAAAAAAAAAGAAAATATTTGGCATAAAGCATATTGCCTAATAAGTCTCAGCCAAGTTTGTTGATAACATGAGCCCGGGAAAAAAACTGGGTTAAATATAGGAAAAACTTTAAAAAAATCCTCTCCTCGTGACTTCTAGGTCAACACCTTGGGGTCAGTATATTTAATAAGGCCTAAAACTTGTCTGTAATTTTGGAAACTGGAATAGATCATATTACATGTACATTTGACAACGAGAGCAATTATGACTCTTGGTTTTAGTCCGCCTCGTGGTGAATCATAAGCCTTAGTAGTTGTTAAGCTCAGTGTGATGACAAAAAATGAATTCACACATTGGCAAAGTGCTACATTACAGCTGTTTGAGTAGTATCATTTGATCCCTTCTAAGTTAATTTTCACATCAGCACAGTGGGAATTGAAAACGTGTGTAAAAACCAAGCAGACATGACTGAAGCATTTTAGAATAATATACTGTTAGCTCAAAATTAAATCATGGGTCATTTTTACTTAGAAATTGGGTAGAACATGTCTTTGCTGAAACTCCTGTTAATTTGTTGCTCTCTATGAACAGATCAAAGTTTTGTTATTTTCACAGCTGTCACATTAATTTTTTTTTTGTTATGTCTACTCGTGGTAATGAATACTGAGGTGTCTGTTGTTTACAATTGCCTACATTATACAAGGGTGTACAAAGAGGCACTTTGTGTTTTTGAAAAAGGCAAATTCTGGAATTTTGTGTTAGCATTGAAATAGGAATTGCAGTGTTTTTGTTATGTTTATCAGCCTTCAAGAAGAGGGAATTCTTTGCGTTTTGTGTTAGCTTGAAAAAGGCATTTCTCTTGTTGCTTAATTATTTGGTGATAATGTAAAGTACTTCAGGAGCATTTTGTGTGTTTTTAGCTCAACTGAGCACAACATGCTCAAGGTAACCGTTTGTGATCACTCTGTGTCCGTCGTCAAAAATTTCCTTTAAACCACTGAACAGAATATGGCACTTGGCAGGGATGATCCTTGGGTGAACCTTCACAAATGATGCTAAAATTAACTTGATCCATGTAGAACTCTGGTTGCCATGGCAATGAAAAAAATGAAAATCTTAAAAATCATCTTCTTCAAAACTACTGACCAGATTTCAAAATGTTTTTGTATAGATGTTCCCTGGCCTTGGGTAACCCTCTACTTAGATTGCTAAAATTGTTTGGATCAGTTAAAAAACATGGCAGGCGGGGCTAATTTGCCTTAATGTTTATAGTGAGAACTTTAAAACTTAAGAAGACTTCTGCTCCAAAGTACTTGCCAGATTTTAAAATGTTTTGGCATAGATATTCTATGGATAAACCTCTACCAAGATTGCTCCTTTAGAGCAGTGGTACTCAGGTGAGTGATAAAGGGCCATAATGGTCCTCTTGTTTTTAAGTATCATCTTTGTAAAATGCTTATAAATAGTTTCAACAAATAAAAAAGTGTGTTGTAGATTAGGCTCTATTTGCTTAAGCTTTAAATCTCTATTATACAAAAAAAAATCCTTCATTTGAAAATAACAAAAAAACAACATTTTTACAAGTCATCGACTTGAAAAAAATATAAGTGCAAGAACTGGAACTTGTTCATTAGGCATACCTTACAGGTTTAGTCCATGTCGACTTGTGTCACTTATACTAGTATACCATATTTGTTTTTCAGAAGTATGCATAGTAGAAAATAAATCACTTGATTCATATTTCTGTGTTTTTGTGGTTTTGACCTGAAGTTATAGTATCCCTGGCTCCAGCATGCTTGTCTTTTCACTGTTAGCATTTGACCAATGACTGTTCTAGTGTCAGTCTCCTTTTCCTTATTGATTCATATGCGGAAGCTGCTAGTTACTTGCATGTGTACAGTCTTCAGTGGTTGAGTGGTTAGAGCATCTGCCTCTGGAGCAGGAGGTCATAGGTTTGTTCCCGGCCAGTTAAAAATGGTACTGATATAGCTCCTTTGCTCAGCATATAAGGGTAGTTCCAGGACTGGTTGGCCTGGTGTCAGGATAATGTGACTTGGTGTGGTATCATGGTTACACTATGTCTCTAGTAGACATATTCTCCAAATGACTGAATTACTGTCGGTTGGTTGTTGAACCCAACAAACAAACTTGCACTCAATGATGTTTACACCATACAAACAAATAGGATCCCCCCATACTTTGTGTACTAGTTGTCGCTACAACAGATTTAGTCATAAAGAGATGTCCAGCTAATTACTGGTGGAGGAAGACCCCGTAGAACTACCAGCATGAATTTGAATATTCATTATCACTATTGAGTGGTAGTATGCAATTAAGTGCACAGAATTGAATGTACCTCTCTATTTTTTTACCAAATAAATATGCATACCTATGTATGCATGTATAGACCAGTGTGTGTGTGCATGAATGTACCTCTCTATTTTTTTTACCTCATTAATAGTGTGTGTGCATAAATGTACCTCTCTATTTTTTTACCTAATTAGTATGCATACCTATGTATACATGTAAAGACCAGTGTGCGTGCATGAATGTACCTCTCTATTTTTTTACCTAATTAATAGTGTGTGTGCATGAATGTACCTCTCTATTTTTTACCTAATGTGTGTGTGCATGAATGTACCTCTCAATTATTTTTACCTGATGTATGCGTGCATGAATGTACCTCTTTATTTTTTTACCTAATTAATAGTGTGTGTGCATGAATGTACCTCTCTATATTTTTTACCTATGTGTGTATGCATGAATGTACCTCTTCATTTTTTTACCTAATCGGGGTCGAATCCCGGCAGGGTCATTCTGATTTTCATGTGAGGAAGCCTTCCAGCTGCTTGCGGTAGGTCGGTGGTTCTACCTGGATGCCTCCTTGCATTCGGGGATCTTCCTCCACTTGTAATTATCTGGACGTCGCTATATGACCGAAATACTGTCGAAGCGATGGTAAACAAATAGTCAATAGTCAAAAATATGCATACCTCTCTATTTTTTTTTACCTAATTAATATGCATACCTATGTATACATGTAGAGACCAGTGTGTGTGCATGAATGTACCTCTTTATTTTTTTTACCTAATTAATATGCATACCTATGTATACATGTACAGACCAGTGTGTGTACTGTCCATATATGGACATACCCTCATTAATATGCATACCTCAGTGTGATTGTGAAAAGTTAAAGACAACAATTTATAACTTTTTTCCATTTTTAAAGTGATGAACAAAAAGCAGATATGAAATAATAAAGGTATGTGAAATTCTAGGCCCCTACCTCTATTATTAATGGGGTACCTCCTTACGGTTGCACTCATTTATATACCTCACTCGGTAATATAGACAAACCTGTGTGTGTGTGTGTGTGTGTTCTATTATCAGTATTTTAGACATGTGCAAAGACACAATACTGTAACACAACAGTTTTAGATGGTAGAGATGTAGCATGATATCACACACAGGCACGATATCCCGACACCGGGTCAACAAGTTCATTGACTCTCCCATATTACGCTTTCCAAATAAATCAACAGTGAAATATATACCTGTTGGTCAGTTCTGACGTGATTGCCCCATGCATTTACATACCGGTCCCGGTAGCCTGGTGGTTAGTGCGTCCAGTCCGGAACAGGTAGGTCTTAAGTACGATCCCCGGCTACGATATACCAAGGTAGCTCGTTTGCTCTTTTGCTATGCGCTCAATATAAAAGTGTATTTCCAGGAATGGTTGGCCCGGTGTCAGGATAATGTGACTGGGCGGAATATCATGTCACATGTCTATGGGCGGCGGCACTTATTCCGTATCTATCTCAAATAGTTATTGCGATCTTCCGTTGATTATTTTCTTAAAAGTAAACATTTACTTTTTTCCATTAGTATTTTATCTGTACCAGTAGGAACTGTATAAAAGGTACTACGAAAAAGAAAGGAAATCGTAAATGTACTTGTATACAATTTGCATATCTGGCATTTGCGATTAAAATTGATTGACTTATCTCCCTTGCATGGGACGTTTCGGCGCCTGCATTAAACAATTATCAGCCACGAAACGTGCAGATAACTTTTTGAACTTCATCAACATCACATTCCCTAGTCTGTACACCATTTTGTGTATGATAAATGAGAGACAGCCACTGTTGGGTCCCGTCATTAGTGATATCGGAGAGTCGCAGCGGAGCACATATCAATTGCATAACTCACTGCCGCCTGATTTCCACAAATATAGTATTTAGAGAAAGCAAAATAAAAGAGGGACAAGTTGCATATTTGTGTAACTAAGATATAAAGTTTCAAATTCAAATCTATGCATTTCTTTTTATTTTCTTCAACTGGTATATAGTTGTTGTTTTTTATAGTTTTCGTCGACAGCATCCATTGATAATCATTATCATCATTACAACTACCACTACCAATATTACCATCGTTATCATCACCATCATAATCATTATTACCACTATCACTACTGTTGTCTCAATAAATTTAATTCTTCCATTACGCATTTCGTGTATATATGCACCCTGTGTACCTAATGTACCTAACTGTTTACGCGATCCGTGATTAATCGCGGGCTTTCTGTATGGATATTGAGAGATTTCCGACCAACGCCCCTTCTTAAAGGATTATGCGTCCAATTGTTTAGGGCGTTGACTTCGGGAAATTGGATTTACGAGACCATAGTAACGATGTGGAAAGGCAGGTCTTGACGTAAATGAACCAGATTCCGTCTCGTCTTCACATCCGCTGGATGATCCAGTTCACGTGCACTAGGTGTGTCATACTTTTGTATTTAAATTTGTCGTCTGGTATGCCGCCTATGTGATGTTTATAAATAATCAACAGTAGCTGCCACATGTGATGAAAACAGTTTATGAAATATTTCACCCAGGATCACGCGGCACGTGACCAGCCGGTGCATTTCGCTTAATCTACGGCTTCTGGCATTGTGTGGCATTTTATTTTGGCATCTAGGCTTAAAATCAGGGATATGTCAGTTTCGTAACGTGAATATACTAGAAACATATAAGGGAGTTGTTTAAGTATTTGAGAATAAAACAATGTTAATCACCGACGGAATTTCAGTTATGAAACTACAATTAATGTATAAATAGAAACATACTGAAATACTAGTTGTTGTTATTATTATTGTTGTTGTTGTTGATGATGATGACGATGATGATGATAATGATGATGATGATGATGAGTGTAAACTGATTAAGTTATTGTTGTTGATAATTTAAGTAGTGTAATAAAATTTGTAGTTGTTTTGATTTATTATATTGATAATATTAATATATTAGACAATAATAGAACAGACCAAAAGTTTTATTCTAACATATGCATTTCATCGTTATAAAATACAGGAATGGTAATCGGTAATATTTCACATATACATTGTGGATTATAGCAGGCAAAACTGTGGATTATAGCAGGCAAAACTGTGGATTATAGCAGGCAAAACTGAACAATTGTGAAGTAGCTGCTTAACATAAATGAAATAAGAGAATGTCTGTTGAAAGTAGATTAACTGATGACACTGATAACACGGCCGGTTTCGGTTATAATTCCCTACAAGACTGATATAAGATCCTCGCTTGGGTGAAGTTCTTTCCAAGGTCCGCATTGGCACAAAGTACTGGTCCAGCCCCGGAACCATGGAGAGGGATTAACATAAGTCGGGGAAAAGTCATTTTGGGTCTGTGTTAAAGATATAAGTTTAGACTTGTGACATGTTTGACAGTACATTTGATTTTTTTTAAATATACATTATATACATATTATATACAAAATGTACAATGGGAAATGCATATTTTGCTTAGTATATGCACCTATAACATGCAATTGAAAATGTTTGAATTCCCGTAAGAGTAAAATACTTTGTTTAATAGCAATGTTCTCATAGCATGCAGCACTGCGCTTGATCATTCACTATCACATTTCGAAGTATCATAAAAGGGAGCGATTGATCAAACATGCTTTCCAAATAACCACTTCATCGCTTTAGACGATAAAATTATCATTAGTTTTTTGTTCCCATCTCTGCTGCCAACAATTAGTTATTTAGTAAATGCATCATCGGGTGATAGTTGTTAGATTGCGCAATGTGGTCACACGGAAGTAACTCGGCGATTGATCACGATCGCGGACAAAATCTGTGACACATACTTGATGCTTTATCTTTGAAGCATGTATTCTCGATCAATCTAAAGTTTTACGGATACATTCTACTGATACACCCGCAAAGTGCAAATAATGGAGGAGTGAAAGATTGGGGAAAGAGAGAGAGGTCATTCAATCAATAAAAAACAACTGTGATGAGAAAATATAATAGCAAAATGAGAGAGAGATAGATAGACCTTTCAATAAGAAAGGGGGTTGGAAATTAAAATAGTAACAGAGAGAGAGAGAGACAGACAGACAGACAGAGACAGAGAAAAAATTTCGATCAAAAAAAAAAACCCAAAAAAAATATGCAATTATAAGAAATGAAACGAGATGTTTTATAGGCTTTTCAACTTTTCGTGTCAGAAATAACGGACTTAAACGCATAATTGTACGCTAAAAGCTTTTATTGTTTAATGGATAAACCGATGATTAAAGTACTGTACTGTTGATAACTACCTGACAGTGTAGGATAGTTGGGACTCACATGCCGCGTTATATTCTGAAACAGAATCGTCTGCTGCATCCCAGTGATTCTAGAAAACGCCTCCCAGGAAATCGTTTTACAAAATCAAATATCTTCCTAAATTTATTAGACTTGAATTTACTCGAATTTGACGAATTAAGTTTTTAAATCCCGTTATTTAATGCACACTTGCCACTTCCCCGGTGATTTCAAGTACCTGTGCGCGCGTGCGTGTCAAATTAATAAGAGTATAAGAGAGCCATTTGAACAAATTTGAGATGAATAATCAAATATAAGAGGGATACAAAATTGTAATAGGGATTGATGAATAGTTGACTTGTAATTTTCTTTCAGCAGCTATCATTTTTCAGTTATTTAAGAAAACGAAGGGAGAAAAAAGATAAAGAAATAGCATTGTCCGTTGTCAAATAAACAAACTTAAAATGTTGAGCAAGATGAATTGAATAAAACGGGAAGTAGAATTTATCAGAGAAGGTCGGCCTTGAAACCAAAAGACAAAAAGGTCTTATTCAATACACGCAGCCCTCTCCAGCAGCTAAACACCCGTACTTGAAATAAGCATTAATCAAAATATAATAAAATCACAGACAAAATCTCCGAAATATTTCTTAAATATTCATTCTAAACAGATACTTACCGATTAGTTTGCATTTAAATTCTGCAGTCATTGAATGGAATATTTTGTGTCTTGTATATTCATGTATATTCCTGAAACCTGAAAGGTCTCGTCTTGCTTATCTTTGATCTAAATAAATTCTCATCTTAAATCTATCGGGAAACGAATTTTTTAAATACAGTTGAACCTGTATTAGGTATCACTTGTATCAAGCGACCAAGTTAGCGGTCATTTTTAATATTTCCAAATTAGCATTTTGGTATACATGTACGTGTAACCTCCAGTAGGCGGTCATCTCTTTCAAGGGTCACTTTCTCTTGTTCTTTCCACTAGCCGCTTGAAACAGGTTTGACTGTGCATAATTATGCTCAATCTGTCCTGTGGTGCGACCATTTCGTCCACTGGGGAGTTCGAACCTGGTGATATTCATTTCTATTAACGTCCCCAATGTACCAAAGCGCTCCGCAGTATTTAACAAATTCATTTTAATATCGATCTGTGTTGTTATGGTAATAATTAAGGAGGAAAGAATATCAAAGCATCATACTTTTTAGATTATGCTATTAACAAAAAAAAAAAAAAAAAAGAAAAACATACTATATAATATTTTTAAACACATTAGTTAAATGATCTTGATATAAATTTAAACGTTCTAATATATATTCCATTACTTAATCATTTAATAAAAGGGACTCCGATAGAAATTGTTATATAAAATGGGATTCCCTTGCACAGTGATTATTGAATATACGTGTGGGATTTCTAATGACCGTACATGTCTGCTATCTACTGACGTAAACACTGCAGTTGGTATAACTAAATTAGTTTTATCCCCAGATCTTAATCCGGTCGGGAATCAGGAACACCAGTCTCTCTAAAAACACGGCTCTAACACGAGATTCGAGATCATAAGTTGCGTTTAAGCGAATGCTAGCTTCTGCACCTATTCTGTTAAATAAACAGTAAACTGAAAACAGCCCTGTCATTACGAGTGAAACTGTTGATTTTTGCATAATGTTAGGTAACTGTTTTTTTTTTTTTTTTTTTTTTTTTATTGTTGTTTTTAAACCATTCGGACGATAATGCAAATGACACCATATGTAAACTAATACAATTTATAACATCCTTCTTTATATAATTTAAAACACGGTCTAATCAATAAAATATATTTTGTGACTTTATGTTGTGACTCGTTGGTTCGATCCCCGGCCGCGACATACAAAAGTTATAAAGTTGGTACTGTTACTGCTCCCTTGCTTGGCGCTCAGCATACATGTGAGGTTCCAGGACAGGTTGGCCCGATGTCAGGATAATGTGACAGGGCATGGTATCATACCACATGTCTACGGCGTGATATTACAGGCTGGCAGCATTATATATGTAACATGTATTGTTATTGTTGTATTGAGATTTACCGTCGCTGCGATAGTATTTCAATCATATAGCGACGTCCAGCTAATTACAGGTGAAGGAAGACCCCGAGTACACAGAGGTACCCGGGTAGAACCACCGACCTACCGCAAGCGAGCTGGAAGGCTTCCTCACATGAAAAATCCGAAGTCCCTACCGGGATTCGAACCCACAGCGGTGAGGAGCTGAGAGATTTGTAGTCCACGGCTGTAACCGCTCGGCCACGGCGGCCCCATGTAACATGTAATCATAGTCTTCAAATGATTAAAATACTGTCGGCCCTACGTTAAACACGCAAACGAATAGTATACAATGGCCAATGATTTCTAATGAAATTGAAATATTTGATTTACGTGTTATCAGCATCGTTACTGATTAATGTTTAATATTTGAGCATATAATTACAGGCTGACACTACATTTATGATCGTCTGTGGACAAATGAATGACTATCCCATTATATTACCTTACAATTAAAGCTCTGCAGACCTCTATCTGTAATCTGTATCATAAATGTGTGCAGTAAGCAGCTAAAACGACGAACGCACATATCAATTCTAAGTTTTTAACGCAGCTTGTTCACAGATGATCGGTAGAAATTAAACACACAAAAAACTGCTCTCCCTGTTAAGGTTGATGAAGTCTTTGTTTTCTGGCAAAAATAAAATTGGCAAGTGTAGTCATGTTAGGTGTTAAAGCAGATGGTCATTGACTAAGACCTTGATTTTAACTCATGTATATGGGTGTATTAAGACTATCAGTACCCATCTACAGACGCATGGTCATGCAATGCAATCTTTCGTGGTGACTGTACAAAAGTGAGTGGTTTCTCCATCACAGGCAAAATTGTCACGAATGGTATTAAAACTGTATTTAGGATCATGAAACCTATTTTAGATTTTCTGTTTTCATGTCTTGTCACATGACAAGTCACATTCACACTTTGTTCATGTGCTTGGTTCACAGGCTGAACATATGAATTTGCTAACAGGAACTGATGAAAATGGGATGTTGCGTAACGTGTCACGTGGTACTGCAAGCACCTGCTTCGGGATACCGCATTCTTTATTTAACCGATTTCCCCATAGTGGCGTTTACGAAAATAGTGTTTCCCCATGCATGCTGAGTTAATTTGTCATAAAACAAAGATTCACCACATTTATCGAGGGAGAGTAGAATTTTTAAACTAATTTATTATTATTTCTACTCATTATTTGGGAACGAGCTGCTTTAAGCTTTCTTTGAAAGAAAATATATGTAAATAATTCTTTTGCTGTGTGTTTACAATGTACGAAATAGTTCGTTTTATTATACTGATCAATGAAATAACCAATGAAATGATGATATAATCAAGGGACACTGATGACATAAACAACAGATAAAAATGAAAATATGATATGTGATATAAACCACGCCATTTCTGATATCTATTCCTAAAACCGACAGAAACTCAATATATCCCATCAAACTTAACATTTGACATCGTTCTCTCGTTTCCGAAACTCGCGATGTTTCCGAAAGTTTTATACTTCCTTATTCCACCTTCGACATATCGAGTTATTAAGAACTGCAAAGTTAGCATGTTATGATAAGTTTGGCTAAACAATTACCACACTTATGACATTGTTACTCTTTATTCTAACATTCCATGAAGCAAATTCCATACATGACACGGGTTTAATAAAACAGTGCCAATGCTACCTACGCGCGCAATTAAGATAAGACACAACCAATTTGTAATGCAGGATAAGCTCACTAAATATTTTATTATAGACTTGATGTATATATATGTACGTACATTTCAGACACGGTTTCAAATAACTATTTGAGACTTAATGACTTAATAGTTTCAAAATTGTGTTACACATGCCAGCAAATAATGTATTAGAAAATATAATATTTTCTGAAGGAAATTATGTCTGACGAGACATGGCAGAGACACGTATACTTAAAAACATCGTTTCTGATATTATTAATGTCATTGAATTAAAAAATAAAATTGGTTAACTAATGGTTTAGCACTTCACCTGGTGTTATTTATGTATTTGAAAAAGAAACTAGTCAACAAATGCTTAAATGCTGAAACTGTTGGTATCTATGTCTTTGAGCAAGAAACTGGTTAAGAAAATGTTAAATGTTATAACCTTGTGTTATTTCTGTCGTGGAAAAAGAAACTGGTTTACAAATAGTTAAATGTTATACCTGGTGTTATCAATGTCGTTGAAAAAACCCTGGTTAACAAATGGCGAAGCCCGTTTTCCGTATCTGAAGGTTGGCAGTGGGTGAGAACGTGTTCTTGGCGCCCGCTTGCCCCAATGCAGCTTCAGATTGTTTGTACAGTCGCAAAGCGTGGACTTCCGGAATGCTGCGAACAGGCACTCCATCGAGCAGTCTATGTAGTTAGCATGTGTGAGGTGGGACAAACACAGTGTGACGGCCATGATGACGAGGCAGGTGCGAGTAGATGTTGTCATTATCTGTCTGTAACAATACAACATGACTGAAAACAACACAATCTAGAACAATACAAGTAAGTATAATTCAATTTAGAACAGAACAGAAGTTTAATTAATATAATTCTGTTTAGAAAGACGCCTGCTTTTAGCTGACAGTCGCCATATGATTGAAGTGTCGGTAAATTCCAATCAAACAGCAATAATATTCATTTGCTTCAAGTAAATTCGATGTCTGTATAGTAGTATAAAGGTATATGACGTTTAAATACATAAAATATTGTGTAATAAAAGTGAAAGTAACACAATAATCGGCAAATTTGCATTGCACGTCATTCACCGTGTACAGAACACTTCCCTCCTAAAAAAACGAAATCCCACGTAAATCAACGAACATTCCCCGTCCGAACACCTAATCTATGTATTAGTTATCGTTTATATTTTAAATCATGGAATCTATTGCAAGCGACGCGAAGAGGAGCCTTGAAATAAATCCATAAAATATAAAATATATACGAAAACATACGTCCAGGTTGTCACATATGCCAAAAAGCGTTGCCTTTGACATTGCATTATAGAACCGCCTCCTGTCTGATTGACAGTTTCAAACGATTCAGTGTCAGTATCGCTTAGAACATTTATATTTTGAGCTAACAAAATTTGACGTAACGCATAGCTACGCCCATAATTCGCCTTTGGTCACATAGACACCATATGATTTTATTTTCTCTATATCATTTTGTGCAATATATTTTTCAAATTTTAAACGAAATGCAAGCATTTCATTTGAGGATTAAGTAAGACAAACTGTTAATGTTGATGTATAATTCTACACATTGATTTTTTCCCAAGTCACTGATTGGTCAATTTCATCAACGAACTATGCCGGGCATTGCTGATTCATTAAGCAGTAAGTCAGCAAGATGCTAATGTTTTAATGGAATCCTTCTTTCACTGCATGTATGGAACTGGTCGCAAAGTACAGGTGACTGCTAAAGCGGGTTTTGTTTTATATTCTAAAAGTTATAGGAAGTAAGATTGATACAATTTTTTTAAAGTTTTAAGAATGTTTGTTTGTTTGTTGGGTATAACGTCCCACAGACACAATTTCAGTCAGATGGAGACGACGTCTACTTGAGACTGATATAAGCTGCCACACTGCAGTACCACGCCGTAGACATGTGGCATGATACCATTTCTAGTCACATTATCCGGACACCGGGCCAACCAGTCCTGCAACTACCATTATACGCTGAGCGCCAAGCAAGGGGGCTATAACAGTACCATTTTTACGACTTTGGTATGTCGAGGCCTGGAATCGAACCCACGACCTCCTGCACCCGAGGCGGACGCTCTAACCCCTCAACCACCGGGGACGGTTTTTAAGAATGTATACATTTTGAAATTTGGCATTATATATCGAATTTTCTAAAATTGATAGACTCTCTGTACAAGTAAAAATGCATGAAATTTGTCACATTTCAAGCTGTAAATATACGAGACCTTTCAACCTTAAGACATTGTCTAGACACCATTTTAGGTTCCTGGCAAACTAATTACTCTACATCTTTGAAATCGGCAGTCTAGGACATTTGTTTATGCTTGCATCTGCACTGATTTTTTAAGCATTGAAGGACCATGATTATAATTTAATGATGGATAGATTACCTTAACAAACATTGGTCAACTGGTTTTAATGTTACACGATGCAAACGTTCTACATTTACTGAGCGCGCACACACACACACACCCCTCCCACACACACACATATATATATATATATATATATAGTGTATAATTTGATATCTCGTAACATCAGACTAAAATTATCCCACATATACTCTTGTTCATCTAGTTTTATGACCATATGAAGTTGCATACAATTAATAACTCTTGATTCGATGGGCGCCATTGTATATCGATCCAGTGAGGCTGTAACCGAGCACTGCCGAAGGCTGTCCGGTACAGTAGCGATTGATATTGTTAAGTATACGTCTATATCAAACGGATTTTCATGGCTTCCACGGAATCAACACTGTTTAAACTTGTAGCAGTTCATATGATCAAGAGATGAAAATTACATGACCATAGAAAATGTTTCATATAATCACAAAACAGCATGCCTTTTTTAATTGCTGTTATAAAATATTTATTTGTTTAAACTTATTTTATTTTTATCGAAAGGGAACAAATTCTTATAGCATATACGAATCCCTCTCGACGGTTCCTGGGTTGTACCAGTACTCTTGCGTACAGGAATGTCATGAACAATCCTTACCCGTCAACGGGGTTCGAACCTATAGAAGGGTATGTTACCTCTGGATCACGGCGCCATACTCGTATCATTAGTATAGTTACATTTCGATGTTAATTCGAATATAAAAAAAAAACTATATAAAAAAAACAACTATCGATTGCCCGTACTACACTAAGAAGATAAAGCCAAGATTAATTTGTCCCCTGACAGGATGCCAATAATTTGACCCAGTGTGTTATCTTGCCTTATGTTGCCACGGGTCTATGGAGTGATATGAAAGTAAAATATGACCGGCTTATCACTTAAAAAGTCTCATATAAACAAACTCATCAAATAACCACAATAGTATCGATGGTGTGTTGACACACACTTATCACTTAATCTACCATATGCGAAATTAAAGTAATTTTGGACACAAACAAACATGAATAAATTTTCATTGAAATTCAGTGCTAATATTCTGTATTAAGACATTATGTCATAAAATGATAATACAAGCAACTGTGAGTAACTGTCCATTTATTAAGACATTTCCAAAGTGTCATATCACCAAACTTAACGATAAGTTCTTCCTTCTTAGATATTTTCCCCCTGTAGCCTTTAGTTTACTTACAAGAGACTTGATAAATAGTACCATCCCAGCAACACAAAATACTAGTGGCATAGTACCACATTTATCTCATTATCCTGTGAGTAGACCAATCCGTCATGGAATTACCCGTGTGTGCTGAATGCCAGACACAAAATAGGTGTACCAGTACTATTTTTAAATGGCTTTGGTATGTAGCCGTCAGGGAAAGAAACTCACGACCTCCCGGCTACAGGGTGGATGTTCCAAACACTTGACAACCAGACATAAGTACACGTATGACATTGCGGTTATATATGTTGTATTGTATAACCTTAGATTCTTATAGGGAACACTAAAATTAATATTAAATGCAGATATAATCACACCTTTAATTAACATATACCAAACCAAGACCCTTAGCGTACTTTCAATTTTGTCCGCAAAACTGATCCATTTTCTAGTTCTTTATTTTGCATGAAGAAACTTTTCGCGGTGTGCACTCGACTTACCGACAATCTGACAAATTCCACCATACTTTAATCCCTGACAAAGCTTATTTGCTTAATAGATAATGTATTGCTTCTGGAAATGTAACAGAAATTTCGTGCTGTATTTGTGAACCGGTATATCATTTTTCATGACATTTTATATTTCAAATACCAGCTTTCACTCGAATAAACATTTCGCTTGTTTTAAAAAGTAACAATAGTGTAACATTAGAATGTAGACAACCACGCACGTAACAGTACGCCATGTAAATTCGAAACGGTTTTTGTAAGCAAATGGGAATAGATATTAAAAATGACATCATTCAGAACAACAAAGCGAATCCCCAGGGCTTTCATGCTTGAAGGGGCGATTACTCACTGAATACACTTAAATTCAATGTTTCCAATGCTTCCATGCGGGTAACAACTTCAGCCTTTTACGAAAACAATTATAATGATAATGGATTTGTGTAAACAATTGATATAACATTATTTATTAATACAGTTTAAACTGTATTACATGTAGCAGCCACCTGTATTAAGACAACCTGTGTTCAGCGGTCAGTTTTGATTTTACCAAACTAACATTTTATTATATGTTTTACTTTCATTTAGCGACCACCTCTGTTAAACGGTCATTTTCTTCTCGATCCCGTGTTTGACCGCTTAAGACAGATTTGACAGTACATTTATTAAATTTTTGACTATGAATTGTATTTTTATATCTTTGTTGTAATTGCTACCAAGATGGTTTTCAGGTTTCATGAAATCTAAGACAAATAAAGACGGCAATGACTAACAGGGGCGTAACTTTCGGAACCTCAATAAGCACGTGCGTAATCTTTGTTTTGATTTTTTTTAATAATACCTAGAGATGTCCTAAAAATAATATAAAAAATATACACTTTTTTTCCATAAAACTATCTGTTTGTGTTTGCGCGTACAATAAAAAAAGCCCCTTCGCTTCCCCCTGAATTTATCGCCATTTATTTTACATTTTGATTACATCGTCATCGTCTGGTATTAAATCTTATTACTTCTTATTATTTGATAAAATCGAGGTACTCCCATTTTAAAACCACAAACAAAACTCCTAAAAAAGGGATAAAATGTGTAAAGAGAATCCATTTGACAATGACAAGGGAGTCGTGACAATTATGCGATGTATAACTCAACGTAAAATACGCAAAATTGCGCTTAAAAGCTTAAAATTGAATTCCATTCCGACACTCAGCGCTAATGTTTGACTTCAATATCCCATTCTCCTCGGATCGTTAGAAGAGCAATGCAAACACTGCATACCAGGATTCATGTCACCGGTGTGATATTGAAACGGAACCTTCCGTTATGGGCCCAGCTTGATAATGCCGTTATAAACGGTCGTTGATATAAATGAGTACTTTGTGATCCGTAGGAGTTTGATTGAATCAAACCTTAGGGAAAAAAGCAGGGTGATAGTCGAGAGGAAGGGCCTGTTTAAGAGGTCTTGTTTCTCGGCTTTAATAGCTACAGATTCAGAAGAACAATGCACAGGCTTAAGCTATTTCACAGTGTATTTCAGAATACTAGTTTACCATATTAGATTACTTCTATAGTCTAAGTGAGAGATGTCATATTAGTCGATCAACATCCCGTTTCACCGTCTTGAATTAATATTTGAGGAATAATCAAGGGAAATAACTTGTGGACCTTTTAAACGATACCGAACATATCTACTAAGTATATGACCTTCCTTTGATATCGCGAGTTCTACAATACCTCGTTGTTTGCATTTTATGCAAGTGCGCGTAAAAGCGACACCTGTCGGTGAAATTATTTTTACAACTGTCACTCTAAATTGCATCGCATTTCGCCGACAAAGTTAATTCTGTGAAAAATAAATACATTCTTGGTAAATAAATCAATGAGTCTTTATCAAAATCGTCCTATTTTAGTACTACCAATACCATACCTCCTTGTATATATGTTTAGTAATAGTTGAATAACATTATAATATATATTAGAATAACTTTTCAAGACTTATACAAGAGTATAATAAACAGTTTCACAGTTTGATATATGTTTTATGGTAATTTATAAAATATAAATTTTTCTATATGGAGATAATCGCGGTACCGTTGTAATATCCCTTGACAAAAATGGCGGCAATTGTAGAAAGGTCAAATAAGTGTTTTTGATTGAATCTGTCACCGATAAATTTTGGACAAATTTTATTGGAAGGGGAATATTTGTCCATTCGTAAATGTTTATACTTACGTATTTTTGTTTAACGTAAAGTACCGCGGAACTCTAGAGACCCGGGCTACAAATGGGTCAGAACTTAAGGCAGGGCGACCGAGAAAGGAAGATTGATAACAGGATGGTTTCTTACTTGGTATGCAAATTTTCGATATTGTATATATTTTGTTTTATGTAAAAGCGACAAGGCGGGAAAACTCGAATAAAACAAATTCCTAAAACAACGTATGCCTTTGTGAAAACGGGTGTACAAAGTGTGAGAGAGAAAAACACCAAGTGACAAGTATGAAAAAGATAATTTAAGCAGATATAATTAAGTAATGTAGTAAACTTTAACCTCTATTGACGGTCCCATGTATTAAGCAGACAGCCTGCGTTTAGCGACGAATTTAATTATACATAATCTGATACTTCATTGATTTATATCTAACAGTTGGAAAACCCCTGGGTCATGCAGTCACATTCTTTTGTCCCTTTAACTGGTCACTGAAGGGAAGTTGCTTAATACAATATTAATCTTGAAAGATTGGTGTTTCATTGGACAAGTGGTCGCTGAAGGGAGATTTGACTGTAATGAAGTAGATACCGCAAAAAAGTTTCGTGTATCACTGAACAGGTGGTGTCTGAAAAGAGGTTTGACTGTAACACAATAGACATTGTTAAAGATTTGTATGCTCCCAATGAATTATTATTATTATTATCTCGCTTAAGAGTAAAAATTGTGCAAGAGACTAGGATATGATTTCCTTTCTTGTTCTTATTCAGCTCAGCTGTCGAAATAATATTCTATTTGATTAATAGGTGAATAATATGACTCGAAAATATGGTAACATTAGGCTGGCCTCTTGTGTTTATCTAGTTTGTCTTTAATTACCTAAGCATCTTTTCATTCTCTATTATGTATGTCGTTATAGCAATGAAAAGACTAGAGAAATCCTTTTATGCAAGACAATGTACCGTCTAGGAAAAACTGGTTTCATGTAAAATTTATGGCAAAAATCGACTTCATAAAGTGGATTTATAAATCTTAACCATAAATTAAAATCACTACCATACAGAAGAACATGGCATCGACGTTGTGTCGAAGCTATTAGTGAGATACCACAGACAATGGCGGACCCAGCAGAAACTTATTGTATGCCCAGACAGACGTTTTATATAGACACTCATTTTCAATTTCACAGCTGGTACCTTTTTAGTTTATCTTTCTTAAACCATTACCATGTCGAATCATCTTGAATGGCAGGGATTGGACAAGTTAATGATATGGCCATACAATGATAATGACACGCAAAATCAGTGACTGTCGTTAAATGGTAACTCACTCCTAATTGAAGATAATAATAACACAATGTACACTTTTATAGGAGAAAATGCATTTAAAAATGAATTTCGATTTCAAATGCATTGTCTCAAGACCGATATTGATTCTAGTATCTGACTGCAAATCATTGAAACATTTAGAATTGTCATTAAAAGTGGTATGTACTTTTGGTACCGAAAAAAAGGTAGGAGTAAGTCTAGTGCCTTATATACAGTTAAACCTTTATTAAGCGATCAACCTGCATTTAACGGTCTTTTTTAATATAACCAAACCATTATTTGATATATGTTTAACCTCCATTTAGCGACCACCTCTGTCAAGCGGTCACTTTCTTTTGTTCTCTTGTTGACTGAACACCTAAGACAGGTTTGACTCTAATGATTTTAGCTTCCGGTTGTTAATCATATCGCATTGAGAATAATAACAAAATATTAATCTAATGAAAGCAGTTATTTTTCAAACCCATGGTATATTATTATTTGAAAATGAAATACTGGGTATTTTGATTTGCCTTTAGGCGTTTATTTCAGATAAAATGTTTAAAAAAAAATTCAAAGTAATAATTATTTATTTTCAATGCCTTTAGAAACCGATTTCTCATCCACAAAGGACACAAATCGATATTGAAATACTGTAAAACACCAATCTAATTCTATTGAATCAATTACAAAAATAAAAAAGAGAATAATACTTTTAAATTATATATACATGTGTATAGGTTATTTTACTTTTGACTGAAGAAATATGAAATAACATCATTATTCTAGTTCATATTAAACTCTTAATCAACGTGATCGCTTTAGATCATCAATAAAGTGGGTTTCCTTAATTGAAAACAACCGCGCTATGTAGAAACCTTAAGGACGTATGTGCACGCTGTCATTCCTGTAGGTTTATATTTTAAATCTGATTTCTGCCATTCTCTGCCATTGTTCCAAAAACAATTAAGTCTTTTCGTCGAAGATATTTATAATGTTTAATGTTTTCTCATATTCAAAAGATATCCTAGATTTTTTTATGAAATTAAAATAGCCCGAATTTAATAAAGCGTTGCGTGTCTGGTAGGAATGATTTTTTATTCAAAATCGCATATGTCAAGCGAAGCCTTCTTTGGTTTCAGTATCATTATGGGGACTCCAAATATTATGATAGAAAAAAATGGTTTTGTGATAGTTCGCATTTCAAGAGAACCGGCAATCCTTATTCCAAAGGACTCCTGAGAGGATAATCTTAATCAAGGTACACCATATATTTCTGATAATCAGCATTATTAGAATCACAAAAATCGTCTTAATTTGTCCACTGTTTTGTTATTCTCTGATGATATTTACAATAATTAACGAAAAGTAGTACTAAAGAGATGTATCAAGAATGTTAACATTACATGCGTGTTCTCCTGCGTTTTTTCTTCAATGAAATAAGGCCAATTTGTTCTTTCGTTCAATAAAATGATGTCCATCTTTTGTAGAAAGATGGAATTAAATGCAATGAAGACGCTGACCTCTAATTGACTGTAAATACATGTAGCTCTAGGTACATTATAAACATGTCAAGATATTAAAATAGAAATAAGGAGGTTTGAAACAATCGGTTGCCAGGGAAACATTATACTGGTGATACGCAGGTGACAATGTTTTAATATAAATGTTTTGCAATGTTGTATTTCATTTATTATTGTCAATCGTTTCTAAGGTGACAGTGAACTATCATGATATAACGTTTGCAGAAATTACATTGTGCGAAACGAATAGGGCGAAATGTCAAAGCCTCAGATTTTACCACAAAAGCAACGTGCTGTTCGGCATGCTATTGCTTTTAGGGTTTGGAACATTCAGGGAGATGCTTCTTGCACGGCAAAGTAAAGAAATTACAAGAGAGATTGGCTGATTTGAATGTTGCATGAAATATTGACATTTTCAATATTATTCAGTTCAAATAACAAAACACAATCCGCCGGAAATGGACCGGCAATGCAGACATTATACTAGAAAGAATCGCCGGGGTGCCTTATATTCTTGAAGTCGTCTTGAGAAATGTTCTGCTACATGTCACCAAGCATTTAAAGTTAACCATATTAGTTTGTACGGTTAAATGTTACTTTGACGTGTTTGTTACAAAGCTAGTTACTCTGACCTGATAGTATGTGCAGACATTGTGCGCGTGTTTGAATGCCATTAATGCTATAAATTCTGAGAAAAAAAAACTTCTCTATCTAAAAAATCTATCTCTTTCATTGTTAACTTTCGCAAAAATGGTTACTAAACAAGTGTACAATTCAAAGAAAATTATGCTAACAAGCTCTATGATTTTTTTTTCATAATTTAGTTCTTTAAACTATTCTCTGCAAACGTTTCTCCATTACTTTCCGCGCATGTCTGTATCAATTTTTACCATTTCTAATGCTATTTCTACGCTACCTTACGCTAAAAAAGATGTTGAATATAGCCAAGGTAAAGTTTCAACAGTGTTCTCCTTTTTCTTCAAAAGTTACGGCTGCAATATACACATGTTTTTGGTACAAGAAGAAGAGTGTTTGTAGGTTAAAGATTAAAAGCCGGAAATATGAAAATTATGGTGCAGTCCGAGTGTATACAGCCAGGGCTGACTTGACTTCAAGGACCAAGTCGACGTTGACTACATTTTGTGTGTTAAATACAACAGGGTTAAATTTAAAATAGAGCAGCTCAATACAATATTACGTTTAACGTAAAAAGTATAAAATATATAATAATGATAATTTAAACTGTTTAAGTTATTACCGTGGAACAAAATGCTTATTCCATATAAATAACTTGTTTATCAATATACATAGCATAAACTAGTTATCATTTAGCAATATGGAAACTTTGCGCCATTATGTGAACAAAATACGCAAGGTTTTAGAAAGCAGGCTTTTACTGACTGATTTAACAACAATAATTAAAATATTGATAATAATAATACTAACACAAATAGCAGTAATATTATATTCTATAAGTTTACATTATTACATAATTTGTCATTCAGATAATAAAATATACAATTCATATCCAGCGTTTCAAAATAGTTCTCATAAAAAAACATTTCTAAAGATACTGCAATTTAAACGTAAAAATTGCAAAGCGTTTCACTTATTTATTCAAATAGTATTAAGGAATGCAAAAAAAGTATAATTAATTTGTTTTTTTATTATTTCTGAAGCTTGTGCATGTTAAGAGAATATAATGTGTTGTATGTGAAGCTATAAAGTGTGACACATTCAATTAATGGCGTAATTTCCTGTAAGAAAACTAGATAATATGTTTGAAATGTGGTAAGCTTACATTTAGGAATTAAACCCTTAAATTTCTTAATTTGACTTGTCTTTTCATCATTTGGATTGTACCATATATGCTTTATGGGCTGAAAATGCATTGCCTAAATATCGATCAGTACTGACCATGATCAGACAGAACGGATGTGCAGACTGATCATGGTCCAAACTGGTCTCAAAAGACAGTCACGAGTGCCCACAGTATTGGTATTGTAAGAGTTAACTTTTCCAGTATCTTTCCATATAAAAATACATAAAGTGTAAAGTAAGTTCAATAATCGAATTCCAAGGATGATAGTGGCATGTTAAAGTTTCTAAATAGATACATACATGCTTAAGTCTAATATATGATACGTATAAATACATTTATAGAAAGTAGTTTTGTTTTTGAATATTGCAAAGTGAAGATGGGAACACTATGCGACATGTACGGTTATTCTAATGAAAGTTTTAAGAAACCTCAAGATAAATGATTGCTTTTTTAATCCGTATGCCTTTTGTATGAGATTTTGCACGTTATTCATGTTTGTTTGTTAAGTTAAACATCACAGCAACATTATTTCAGACAGTTGGAGACTATGGCTACTTGATACAGGTAAAATGCTACTCACAGTAGTATAACGCAGAAGGCATGTGGCATGATACCACACTCAGTCACATTATCCTGATACCGGGCCATTCATTCCTTGGGCTTCCCTGATTATATGCTGGCCGTTAAGGAAGTACCATTTTAATGACTTTGGTATGTCTAGGTCGGGGATCGAACACACATCAGCCACCAGGGATGTTTTAAGCTCATCAAACAATTTAGGGTACATTATTTACGTACTGGTTTCTAAGAATACCTTCTGTAATTTATCTCAGTCATATCATATCAGTTATATGTCATATCAATCTCAAGCAACACAAAAGTCAAGTTTTTATGAAGGCACGTTTAGAAAAGTTTCAAAGGTTCCATTCCGTGCCATATTAGAATATATGTGTTACATATAATACATAAGACCTCTCTGATTGTTATCATATCGTGTTAAGTGCCGACTGATTTTGATTGCAATTTTCGATTATTAAGGTTTTACTAACTACGTCCGTGGGGTTTTGCGTTCGACCATTTACTTCTTCTGTGATGTACACATATACTTCTAACGGGACAACGTGTGCTAGTTACAGTCAATTTTGAGTGACCGATTATCTCTTTTTTTTTTCAATTTTGTATTCAGTTCCAAATCTTTATAACTACAGATTATCCTATTCACCAAATGTGCCAAGAGAACACGGTGTGCTGGAACAAGTGGGAGAAAACAAATTAAATCCTGTAAATACAAAAAGCAGCATGCGAGGTACCACGCTTCTTTTTTAATAGATAAATCACAGATTTCCATCAGCGCTATTACATGGTGGAGCTCAATCTTAATAAATAATGTCACTGAATCTTTTATGTGAGATTAGAAGTGAATGGTGACTGAAACAGAGGGGGGCAATAGATGTTTATGCTAACAAGATAAAACGCCGTATTACTCCCACAGATTTAGTTATTAACTTAATGCAAAAGATGACAACATCTAGGCGATTTTTCCTCAAAGACGTTGTAGTCAACAGCAGTTTTTCAGCAATATCCGGAAAACAATAATCCTTGATATTGACATAGCAATGCAAACATGGATATTGAATATCCTTCGTAAGAAATCACGGTAGCAAAAATTTGAAGAAAAAAGATACTCAATAGCATAAAATACAAGTCATATAAATAAAATAAATCGATTTTTCACTTTGACATTTTTAATCATATAGCTAAATATCGCAGCACACACAAATGGACCAATGTACACAGGCGAAACAACCGATATACATCTACATTGAAAGCAATAAGGGGTCATCAGCATAATAAAAAGAAAATTGGTGAACCTAACTGTCTTTCAATTGATGGTATGATCAAAGAAAGCTGGTAGGCTTCATCAAATGAAAAATCAAAAAGTATCTAGACCAGCACTGAAGCACCCGACGTTGAGTATAAAAAATGCTATCTTGGAAAACTGAGTAAAATCCGTGATGTATAGACTGCTCTACTTTTTTTCTTTCTCTCTCTTTTAATTATCATCATTATCATAAATAAAGCGAATTCCTAAAGACTTATACATATTTTGAAAGTCTTTGAAAATGTTTTAGATTGAAGGTTTACGATACGATCGTATCTAGCCACACACGTATTGTTATCCTGAGATACGACTATTTTAGATTTTATATCACTTGCTGAAGGTGAGAATTTGAGATATGATCAACATACTGAAAGATCTTAAAGGTGTGGTTAGCTCGATGAATTATTACTTAAGGCGATCCATATATGCTATCTTTGTAACAAGAATACTAGACATATCTTCGGATTACGATTTTTTTCAGGTAAAATACAAATAAAACACCTGGCTCTTATCTATTCGTGTGGGTTTTCAAGAGATTTCAAGGCACGTATGTATAATCAACAGTTTCCAATACACGATTTCAGCAAAAATGTCCATGCTTTTCGTGTAGATCTTAATATCTGCAATCATACATTGGTAGACTAACATTACTCTCCAAGCAGAGTTGTCGTTCGTCCCTCACTAAACCATCTCTGCAAATGGCTCGATGACAATGATCTCGTTTAAACGGAAAACAATTATCGAACGCCCATTAAAGAATTTTTAAGGATCAAAAGTATAAAAACATTGAAGAAAGAATTGTTTTAATCATTATTAAACGTGTGAAAAATAATATTTTTAATTTTTATTATGGTCACTATTTTCATGTCTTATTACACAGATGTGATCAATCCGCAAACGCTCATCTGCAGATGTAAATATATACAAATTCATCCGTATATCGTTCTTTAGACCAGCTTTTTATTTTTATAGTTTGTAATTTCAATGACTATTTCGATCAGGTTGAGTATTGCTATTTATATATATATTTCAAAGCTTAAGGAGCCTATCTAGTCTCCTTCAAACTGAATGTCTGAACAAAGGTCTGGATGACGTCACAGTCTCTATTTATAGATTGGATGAGTATGGAACTACTTTCTGAGCAACCACGGAGGTAAACAGAACAGAAACCGGTGTGTAAGAGAGTAGACTAACATATCAAACACCCATTTAAATTACCCATTTACAAAGGAAAATAGATATTCCTTAATACAACTTACCATACTGATTTTGTAATAGTCTGTGAAAATGACCACTCCATAGTATACATGGTTTCAATCAAGCGATGTTAATAGATGAAATTGATAAGAAATATAATAAATATATACCTTCAATCATATTCTATAATTATATCTATAAAGCTTTCTAGCTCGCTATTTTTCATCTGTGTATATACATTTAAAATTTATTATGTAAAAGGAATTCGCGAAATAGCAAAATGATGGTACAGAGAATATAAATTATGTCGATATATGAGAGCGACGGTATTCGACACAAGTGAAAATATTGCTTTGTATGACCATCAGTGAAAAAATAAACTACGATCTTACACGAAATATCTTTAAAAGTTTTATCTAATTTCATGATATTTTCTTTTTATTTCTATATATTTTCGTATTTTAGGTAAAAGTACCATTGTGTTATCCTCTTGCTTTTGAAAATTTGATTTTATACTGTGTTTATTGCAGGTCTTTTTCTCAAAACACATAGCATGTTTCTGATTTTGTTTCTTTTCCTAAATTTTAACCCGTATTTTGATGAGAAACATATTTCCTGATTGTATTTATAAACAGTCCGGAGGAAATAGTAAGACGTTCTTTTATAATGAACATTATTTTTATACCCCCGAAACGATGTTTGGGGGGGGGGGGGGTATATAGGAGTCACCGGTGGTCGGTCGGTCGGTTGGTCGGTCGGTCGGTCCAGCGGTTGCATTTTCCTTGGCCGGAGCATAACTTGAAAACTACAAGTTGGAATTCAATACAACTTCATGCAATGATCAAGCACATGGAGAGGAAGTGCAGTGCACAAGAACCATAACTCCATCTTGACTTATTACAGAGTTATTGCCCTTTGTTACTTTTCCTTGTCTGGAGCATAACTTAAAAAGTACAAGTTGGATTTCAAAACAATTTCATCAATGTCAAACAGAGGAAGTGCAGTGCACAAGAACCATAACTCATCTTAGGAATTACAGAGTTATTGCCCTTGTTACTTTTCCTTGTCCAGAGTATAACATGTAAACTACTGGTTGGATTTCAAAACAATTTCATACAATGGTCAACCACAATATGAGGAAGTGCAGTAAGAACCATAACTCTATCTAGAGTAATTACAGAGTTATTACCCTTTGTTACTTTTCCTTGTCCATAGCATCACTTGAAAAGAACTGGTTGGAATTCAAAACAATTTCATACAATGGTCAACCACAATAAGAGGAAGTGCAGTGCACAAAAACCATAACTCTATCTAGAGTAATTACAGAGTTATTACCCTTTGTTACTTTTCCTTGTCCATAGCATCACTTGAAAAGAACTGGTTGGAATTCAAAACAATTTCATACAATGGTCAAGCACAATAAGAGGAAGTGCAATGCACAAGAACCATAACTCTATCTGTAGTATGTATAGAGTTATTGCCCTTGCACTTACATACAATAGTCAAGCGCAATAAGAGGAAGTGAAGTAGATGAGCGACAAACCTGAAATCAATTCCACTGATATGGGACCACATCTTTCGGCTGTGTACCAAATATCAAGAGACTGTGATAAGTAGTTACTGGGAAAACTGTTACGAAAATTCCCTACCATTGACCATTATGTTGAAAATATAACTAAGTCGGTAAACAGGAAGTGGATGAGTGACAGACCTGAAATCGAATCCCACGATATGGGACCACGTGTTAAAGCTGTATACCAAATATAAAGAGGCTGTGACATTCACCATTCTATAACCTGGGTTTGCACCTGTGTAACCCGGCCAAAAATCTGGACAAAAAACTAATGTAAAAATGTCTTTTTCATACTCTTCTTCTTAATCCTAATAACTTCATCATTTCTAAAGCAGTATTGCGGGGGTATTAATCACATTTAGTGATAGTTCTAGTTTTATTTATACCATATCTTATTCATTTAATAACTTTTTATTCTTTCTATTTAGATTAGGAATAAAACAAACCAATTGTATTAATGAAAGGCACACACGCATCTTATCAAAGTAATTCATCCATCATTAAATTCTAATCATGGTCCATCAAGTGATCATGGGTGCAAGCCTGTAAAGACTTAGAGCTAAAGAGCCTATAACTTCAAGACAATATATGCTTTCATTTGTACATAGGCCTTTTTTAAGAATTTGAAAAAGAAAAAAGGAAGAAAAAAAAAGTGAATATAATTAAATGTTAGGTAGATTACCTTAAGTACATTATATTTGGAGACCAACGTGATCGACTGTCGTCTCTGACATTTCATTATTTAGTCTTGTACTGCTGCAAGTTAGAAGCCCGGTCTAGTCACTGGACTTTTTCATGTTCAGAAGGTTTCAGCTGGTCTGCAGTAGGTAAGTAGTTCTATCCAGCTGTGCCATGTGGTCTACTTTAATCTGCAACTAGCTGTATATGACTGACATATTGTCACAGCGACGTTCAGCCTCGAAAACAAAATATATTCTGCACCATTACCACGTCAATATGCATGCCATTGTCTCTAAATGACTGAAATACTGTTGTTGGGGCGTATTACTTGAAAGTCATATTCCTGAAACTCCCGGGAAACTATTTTATGTCATGTTTGTGTATAAAAGTAATAAATGTACATTGCTTTAAGAAAAATGTTAAACAACAGTTCAATTATGTTTTCCAGTCGCTGTAAGGCGTTTGATTTCTTTTTCAATATCAGTTATTACCGTCTTTCAACATTTAAAGCATCGTATAAAATCATGAGGTTAAACAGGCTTTTAAAATTAAAATAAATTGATAACTACATAATAAGTCGAGTATTGTATTTCTTCATTTATTTTCAGTCACGCCGTTTAGCTTATAAATAGAACATGCAATATGCGTGCAGTTTATCATATCATGTTATATTAAATACATATACATGTACTAAAGCAATCTTACATACTCAATAAATTGGGGGAAATGCCTCAGAAAGAAAAGAAATCAAATGAATTCTACACCATGGACTAGTAATATCACAAGTTTAAACGATTATTTTAATTCGTGGAGTATTGCATAATATCTTCTATTATCTAATATTCTAAAGTTACCATATTATGTCAGGGGCTTGCCCAATAGCAATAACTTGAGCCAAAATGTTAAAAACTTATGTTGTTTTCTAAATATTCAGAGAAGATAACCAATTTTGTTAATGCTATGAGCATCTCAATTGGTTCATTTGTCGATGGATCGTTCCATGGCGTAAACTGTTGGTATTTCTCTATTGTATGCCATGTCCTATCATACGTTGGATTATTATTATTATTATCTCTCCTTGACCGGCTAGAGTTGTGATAAATTCACGAGCAACCGAATGCGACCATTCATTGTAGTAAAATGTTAAATCTTGCCCATAATTATTGCCATTCACACTGACAGAAATAACAATGCCCACAACTGTCTGGCATTGTTTCCTGTATTTCCCGGCGGTTTGCATCCAACCATGTTTTACTATAAACATTAGCCTATGTAGAAAGCTTTCAAATGACGCACATTTTCGTGACATTGACATAAATCCATTTAATTTCAGTAGGCTGATTATTACATTTAGACAATGCGGTTTATTTCTATACAATTTCAATTTTCTTTGTATTTCATTTTAATGCGAAAAGGTACTTTTGGTTTATCTGAGGTAAATCTCTGAATTAATGTAAATTAATATCACTAATAGGTTATGCTTTACGCATAGAAGGTTTAAGAGGGATTATATTTTATCAGATTGATTTCATCCTTAGAAGTTAGAATATTCCTGAACGAAAAATGTTGCGGTTCAAAAAAGCTGAAATCAACATTTAGTTTCATAGTTTAGATTAGGAATCAATTGTTACGAGTGTAAGTGTGTTTTTGGAACAAAACAATCAGATGTTCTCTGTGTTATAATGCATATATATGTATATGAAAATCTTTTACATTATAAAATTCACCATATCTTCAACAATTTATCACGACGAAGAGATTTTAGCTTTCGACTAAATCCTGTACTTAGGGAGATCAAACAATGTAAAAATTACTGCATACGCACAGGTTTAATATTTCATCACATGGTATAAAATGATGCATACAGAACAAAACCGCCTTTCACCGCGTGAGATCAAATTCCGGCAGGGTCATTCGGATTTTCATGTGAGGAAGCCTTCCAGCTGGCTTGCGGTAGGTCGGTGGGTCTTTCTCCACCTGTAATTAGCTGGACGCCGCTATATGACTGAAATACTGTCGAAGCGACGGTAAACTCAAATAGTCAAGTCAGAACAAAACCGCCTAATAGCAGTGATGTATCAAAGGTTGACAAAGAAAAAATAATATACTAAGTGTGGTGAGAAAATCTGGGAGCATTCGACGCCATATTTGAATTGTTCTGTTATAGTGTTTGATAATAAATACATTATCTTTGTGAAATAAGGCTGGATGATAAAAATAATTTTAAAATACATGTTTTACTATTTATTCAGTTGATAGTTTGCAAATGTACATTGACAAAAAATCTCTAGAATTTGACCTATCAATTATACTATACAGTATTTTAACTAGCATCTTTTTTATCTATATATTTGCGCGCGTTTGTGTGGGGGATTTAACCCAGTAAGCAATAACATAGCTTTATCCAAAACTTGTATCAAAGCACTTTGTTCCTATTTGGATTATCTGTGGAAGTCGTAATTAATAAAACATTCAGGCATTCTCCTGCGTTGCTTAGAAAGTAGATGCAGACACCGGTTTTGTTGTCTCGGCGACTGTTAGACGCTTTCTGGGAAATTTTCCGCGAAAAATTGCATGTCGGATGAAAATAATATTATGTAATGGATTTATTCATCACATTTCCCGCGTTTAATTCTAAAAGCATTTTGAAAGCTAATTACCAAAAACAACCAATCATCATTTACTGAGCTAAATGTTAAATGATTAGCGCATTTCTTTAAATTAATATTTCATACCGCAGCAAGGAGACACATGCCGACTAAAATTGGTTTCCTTTTATAGGTTTATCTTCTTTAACGTATTTTATTACTCAGTATAAACACATATTTATAACAAATTTAAGTCACCACAAATACAACGCAAGGGGGCTGGGCTACAAATTCTAAAACGTATTTACAGCACTCTTTTTCAAAACATAAATTCAGCAACGAGGATAACTAAATGAACGAATATAATATCAGAAGGTTGGTTTGAACAGATCAATCGAACAAAAAGAAAGCACGAGATAAAGGAGAAAAAGAGATAAACTGCTTTGAAAAGAAAAATTTTATACATGTGTATTATATAGGCAATTATTTTATCCTATCATCAGACTCACATCGTGGTATAAACTGCCTATCGAATAAACTTAGCTTTATACTCATTCGTGAAATTTTATATACTCTGACGTCATCGGAACTACTTTCTTGAGTTCAAATGTGTTTTGTGTATTGGGCTCAACCGTGTTAGATACTATTTTTTTTAAATATATTTTTTCTTGTCGAGTATTTGAAAGTTGAAAATGCTTAACGCATATGCTTAATAAAAAGTTTCGAAAAGTTCGTGAATTGTTATAACCGTTTTTTAAATCCTGAGACTACTTAGGTGTGTACGCAGAACGGTTTGTTTGCTTGCACACGCGGAAGAATACTAAAGGGCAGATAGTTGGGAGAATCCAGAATTTTTTCTTTTTTTTTCGTGTCTAATTTAAAATTATCAGATTATTAGTTAGAATGATAGGATAAATAGAATACTAGGTTAGTGTTGGATAAAGATAAGTTTATCCTGCTCGGCAAAGAAAAAATAAACCGCTCGCCAAGGCTCGCGGTTTATATTTTCTTGGCCTCGCAGGATAAACTTATCTTTATCCAACACTAACCTAGTATTCTCTATATAATTATGGTAAGATTAAAATTCATATTTATTTTCAAAAATGGATTACGATTCGCTAACAAAACAAAACCCATATGTTTACTTTGTCAGAACAGAAAAGAAAAAAAACATTTTATTAAGACTTATACAAAGTACATCGTCTCCAACACATATATGTGTATACATTAGATTATCCACGTATAAGAATTATAACATATACAGTATATTGTGTTACAATCAATCATACATATGTATTAGTCATAACATTATACAAAACACTGGGGAAAATCAGAGAAAAAAATCTCGGAGGTTGAACTTATCATTTATCTTTCAACATTTAATAAAAAATTAGACGGAGTTGTCTTAGGACCATATACCATGCTCTGCACGTGCACCTAACGCTGTACTTGGGTATACATGAACATCGTGATTTATGACACTGAGACAGCTTCATAGCTGACCGTAAGCGTACGGTTGCATACGGTTCGGCATACTGAACGCACGCCAGGTGTAGCCTAACCTTTTGTTTACAATGTACTGTTGAGGCTGTGTATATCTGAGATAAAATAGATGACGAAATTATGTACATTTTTCTTTCTCTATCTTTATGAATATGACTTTTTTCTTTCTTTTTTTCTTCATTCATCTATCTATATACATTTTTTTTTCTCAAACATTTACATTGCTTATGTAGGAAATGTTAAATAACGTATTATTTTGAAATGTACAGAATACATGTATTAATGGAAATACGTTGTTGTTGTTGTTGTTAATTGTGTTATGAGAGAAAGGGGTAAGAGATTCAAAAATTGACATGAGCAATCGATAAATCGCGTAAATATGATATCTTATAGGATTTTTTTTATTCTATTCTAAATAATATTAATTTAACCTTTAATCCACTATCCCCACTGTTCATCAATCACTGTTGATACTTGTATAACTGTATTTATTATTTCATGTCCATCCCACATGTTGTTACATCTGTAATCATTTGTTGCAAATAAAAGATATGTTCTGTTCTGTTCAAAATAAGGGTTATGAAATATTTAATTTCGTCTTCGCATTTCTTTTCAATTATTGCCTGCTTATATTTTCAGAGATGTAGACACTATATTCATGTTTTATGGATTGAATTGAAATGCAACGGTATATCCAATGCTTGATCAAAATTTTATGAAATTGTATTTGTTAATTTTCAATTATGATAAAGATATTGAATTATATTCTTGATGCAACAACCGAGCCATATTTGGAAACATTTTGTGGCAACTGATGCTCTTTGTCTATCTCGATGACATTTTTTGAAGCAGCTAAAATTTGAATCATATTTGGTTCGAAGACGTTAACAATTGAGATTTGTCTATGGCAGATATTGCTAAAAAGCACTTGGCTGAATAGAGTGAATGCCCAATGTAGATATATAAAAAGAAGGAAAATACGTCTTGAACAAACGACATACATATGCAGATCGTCGCTTAGGTGGGTTTTGATCAAAACGTATTCATATGGGAAAAAGGCAGTTTGGCAAAAAATGTTCGGAAAGTAAACTGACTTGACTTTTTGAGTTTACCGTCGCTTCGACAGTATTTCAGTCATATAGCGACGTCAAGCTAATACAGGTGGAGGAAGACCCATGGAGGCATCCGGGTAGAACCACCGACCTACCGCATGCCAGTTAGAAGGCTTCCTCACATGAAAATCCGAATGACCCTGCCGGGATTCGAACCCACGCGGTGCGGGGCTGGGAAAGTAAACTTCGTCAGAATTTAAATATGCAATTCGAGCTATGCTTGTACATTAAAAGTGTTAGAGATTTTTACACTTACAGTTCTTTTACTGTATAGACAATGAAGGAAAATCAAAACTAGCCATGAGAATTTTCTTAACCTTTGCATGATTATAGAGAATTACACAAGACACCAATTTACGGGAAAACAATTGGGGTCACCATTCTATTTTTTAGTTATCTGCCCCTGAAATGAGTGTTTGCTTTTTTCTGTCATTTTCAAGGGCATATAACTCAAACCAAGCCTATAGATACCTTAATTTATTTCATATTTTTATTTGTAGTTTCATTTCCAGTCATTATGCATAGTTTAAAATAATCCTATTCAATATATTTTTCACTATGCTTCAGCACGTAAACATACTGCGTTTTTCTTGAAAAAAAAAGAATATTTCTACATGCTCGCGTATGCAACTAAAGTATAAAATATGTTGCAGAGAATTTCTTAAACTTTTACACAGTGACAGGGAATATAGTAACAAACATCGAGTTGAATTAAATGAGGTGTTACTAGCACATCTAACCCAAAATATTGAGTTATCTGCCCATTGAAAAAAAGAGCAAACACTCATTATCAGGGACAGATAACTCAAAAAATAGAATTTTGACCCCCAATTGTTTTCCAATAAATTTGTTTCTAGTGTAATTCTCTATAATCATGCAAAGTTTAAGAAAATTCTCATGGCTAGTTTTATTTTACCTTTTCAGTCTGTATAGTAAATCAAAGCGCACAATGCGCTGAGAGACGGCGACGGGATTAACATTCTAAACCCAGCGTTTCTGAAGTTATTGAAGCAGTCACATGACGACAAAAACTCCATTCGCTGTTGCTACAGAAGTTCTGTTTGTAACATAATAATCCGGAGTAAAGGTCATGAACCTTTCATTCATAAAGAGCTGCATACCTAAGTAGGTCATTCTCTTTCTCTAGTGCTAGCGAATTCTATCTGTTGTTTTGTATGTGTAGAAATTGACCAGGTATTTGATTATTTAAGATACAAGAATGTTTGCCTATCTATTCCAAAGTTAAGAAATGCCCGGGGAGGAACCTAACTCTCCATCATGCAAAATATTGTGTGGACTACTTTAGGTCAATTACATACATACGGAGCACTACTTTTTCTTTTTACAGGAGTAGATCTTCATGTACGTAAGATGGGTTGCTGTTCTGGTTAAGAAATGTCACGGATATTTTTTTCACGTTTAAAATTGATGCTTCCAGTGCAAAATAATGGCAAAAGAAAACATGTTAACAAACAATAACAAACTAAAAGCAGTTACGGTTATGATTTAAACGTCTGTGTAACATATTCCACTCGTATTCGTTAGTGCAGAATCGCATCACATGGATCCTCACTAAGCGCGGAGAGGTACAGTTAAAATTGTTGTGGAAAATATGCAAATTAGCAAGGCCTGATTTCGTTCTTCAGCATAAGACGGCGATATCGCCGTCTAAAAACTGTATTGGTGGCGTATACAGTCAGCCGGCCACGGAATGAACCGACCCAACTTTGCTTTACTTAGCAGGAGCTATATTAAGCCTCTGTCACTATATTTATCTCCATTTTAACCCGTGACCCCACAGAACAGCGAGGAGTCTCATGGTAACCTTTGCCCATCAGATATTCAGGGCAAGCCAGCGACCATTAAAACGAGACCTGCAACTACCCACTATAGGACTGACCTTACACAACATCGCACAAACGCTTGCTCAATTGCAACGCAGTTAATCTTCACAAGAAAACGAATGGGAAAACTGTGGGTTTGATAGAACAGAGACATAAAATACGTTTCCATAGCGTTAAT
>CM037795.1:32415743-32465743 GCA_021229015.1 Solen grandis | reverse complement strand
CGACATCGTGGACGTTCCAATCGACGCAGTAGAGACTGCTATACAGACAGGTGACTGGCGTCTGGGGTATTCCATCACAGTCCACTCCTCCCAGGGCCTAACAATCCACAGCCCCCAGAAAGTATGGATCATTGACGACTACCTACAGTGGTCCAATCTGGCCTACCTTGCTGTATCCCGAGTAGAGTACATGCACCAACTCGAACGAGTAGTCTGTCCCCCGGAGGAGGGTTCCGAGGTAAGGCAACTCACCGAGCAGCAACTCCGCAAGGCGATCCAAAGGAAGCTTGTGGCTTATAAGCGCCAGGACCAAAAGGGCCGGATGGGATTCAACCTCAAGGTCGACCACATCCTGCAGCTCAAGGAGACCCAAAGCAACCATTGTGCAGCATGCAACATCGAGCTGCTCTGGGTTTATGCCCCGAAAGACACACAGCAGTTCAGTGTGGACCGGCTGGACAACTCCAGAGGCCACACCCATGACAATGTCCGCCTGACCTGTCTCGAGTGCAATCGAAAAAGAGGCGGCGCAGCTCTTACCGCGTAAGAACCCCATCCGGCGGCAGTCGTGTGTCGGATGGCACTATGAGTAGTTCCTCACGGACGAACCCGCGCTCTGGTCCATCCAGCAAATAGTAAACCACGGGCTCGTCGGGCTTGGTGACAGACCGCCCGAGACGATACACGCCGAGGGACCACACAGGGTCAGTTGCCCGCCGGCGGCCACCCTCCAGTTCGCCGGCCTGGTAGAGGTAGCGAACGCCGACACCGGAGGGGAGCTTCTGCTCCTTGAGACCAACCGAACGGCCGGGTACAACCGAGGAGGGCTTTTGTGTCACGGATTTGACCTTGATGGCGTCAACCGGCCTTCTACCGGTAAGCCGAGTCACTTCTCCATTCATCGCAGCCACAACCGCGGGCAGCCTGCCAACCCATTCAGACGACCGCTGGCCTTGTGGCAGCCGCATTTCGACCGCATACTGGTGCCCGAACAGTCGTTCAGCAAGTGACCGGTTGAACCGCTCTACGATTCCCTGATCACGGTGGATATCCACACGGCCGCGCCTGACCTCGACCCCGTGCTTCGCCAGGAGCTGACTGACTGCGCCCATGAACTCGCGTCCAGGATCAACTTGCAGCAGTTTCGGCCATCGCAGCGGGCCCCGCTTGTAAATCCGCTCGAGAGCAGCAGCGACCTCTTTAGCCTCTTTTGTCGTAAGCGGTTCGGCGGCTTTGAACCTGCTAGCCACATCGACAACGGTCAGGGCATACTTGTATGTGCGCCGACGAACCGTGTCATGTGGTAGAAATAAGAGATCGGCCTGGTGCACTTCGTTCGGCGTCGAAACGGCAAAGTGGGGCCTGGGTATATGGCGCGGAGCTGGGAGGTAGATTTGCCAGATGGCCTGCTTTTTGAGGAAGTCCTTAGCCTTAGTCTCAGAAACCTTAGCCGCGGCCGCCAGTTTTTTAATTGCCGCTAGCCCCTTCCAGTAGCCCCTTGGGCTGTAGTAGAGTCTCGTCAGCTTCTGATCCATGGAGATATTCCAAGAGCGTGATCAGCCTCCAACACGCTGAAGCCACAGGCTCTGGTAGCTGCCCTGTTGTTGCCCTGAGGTTAGTCGGGCCCGATAGCATTCTATATGCGAAGAGCCTCATTGTCATTTCATCCCCCCGCCAGCTCTGGGCGACTTCGATCATAGTAGAGGCTAAGGGCCCAGGAACTTTGTGCCGCCGAGCTGCATAACCAACTTCCGTCATCTTAGTGAAAAGTTCTTCGGGTAGCCCCATGATGCATATGTATGTAAAAAAAAGTTCTTAGAGAATTAATTAATCCTTTTTTCAATCCAGTAGCCCGTGAGCCCAGCCGCTCCTAGAGCTAAGACAATAAATCCAAGCTCTCTAGCCTGCTGATCGCCGGACGGTTGGTAGAAGTCAGCCAGCTGCGGCTCAGGGCCCAGTGGATCGAACCGCTTACTTGCCTCTGGCATTACCGCAGCATATTCCTGCATAACCTCATCAACATCCTGGAAGGATTGGACGGCGTGGCCTTGCCGGCGGAGCTCGCTCTGGATAAAGTCTAGACGCTGAGTCCTTTTTTTGACCCACGCCGCCTGGGCCGCCTGTAGCTGTTCGACCGCGGCGTCATGGCGTCGGCGCTCTTCTTCGACGCCAGAGTTTTTGAAAAGGCTAAACAGATAATTGCTTCCAGTGAACGCCACCGCATTTGCGACCGCGCCGCCCAACATCATTGCAATGCCTGCCATCGTATTATTATAAAGGCGCTTAATTCAATATGTCGGCGGGGATGATCCCTTGCTTGATGAGGAGATCTTTGGTGGCGAGCGCAGCCGTGACGTCGACTACGGCCATGCCTACGTCCCGCGGGGTGAAATCCAGTTTAGGGCATGTCCCACCGAATACGGCCTTACCTAGGCGCGCATAGCCGACTGCGAGTCCCGTTACCAAGGCGCCGTGGTAGATCGCATTAACTACTTCCTTTCCGTTTGGAGTTGCTTGGGCAGACATGATTATTCCATGTGATGGGGGTCGCGTCTATAAGAACCGCGGTTACTTTCCTCTAATTCTAGAGCGGGCGGGTGGGTTGGAGCTGGCGACAACCTTCCAAAAAAACAATTTAGCTAGGGCTCTAGCGAGCATCAGCCATTGAGGCGTTGCTGGCGGGGCTTTGTGCCCGTCTGATGGGGTGCGCGGCCGCTACGTCGAGTGGGACCTCCTCGGTCTGCGACAGAACGGCGAAGCCGTCCGCCACAACGCCGAAGACGTTCGTCATAATGCTGAAGAAGTTCGCCAGATCGCCGAGGGATTTCGCTGTGCTGTAGCAAATATCATTAACCATTTTCTTTTGGTCTGGAGTTAATTGGGCAGACATCATTGCGCCGCGGTAGATATCATTAACCATTTTCTTTCGGTCTGGAGTTACTTGGGCAGACATATTTATTCCATGTGATGGGGGTTTAACTACTTCCTTTCGGTCTGGAGTTGCTTGGGCAGACATGATTATTTCATGTGATGGGGGTTTAACTACTTCCTTTCCGTCTGGAGTTGCTTGGGCAGACATGATTATTCCATGTGATGGGGGTCGCGTCTATAAGAACCGCGGTTACATTCCTCTAATTCTAGAGCAGGCCTTTGGGCCTCGCGACTCCGCCACCCCCCAAACCTTGTCGAAGATCTCTTGCCAATGGGGCGAGAAGACCTTTTTCTCCTGCAGGATCAGGCGGCAGGCGCTCAGGTTCTGGGCGACGATACGGCGGGCCTCTTCCTCATTACACTGGTTCGCGAAGTTACAGCCGGGCTCGCCGGCAGCGTGGCGGGCCGCGTCCTGGGCCATGTCGTAGGCGATCTGGTAGGCCATAACAAGGTGACGACCAGCCCGATGGAGGTCATCCATGTCCTCCAGGGTAAAGGAGATCTCCTCGATCCGCGCCAGAGCGCCGAAGACGTCCTTCAGAAGGCCGAAGAAGCCCGGCAGAATGCCGAACAGTTCCCTTGCCTCGGCGCCGAACTCCTCGGTCCGCATCAGAACGTCGAAGGCGTCCTTCAGAGCGTCGAAGACGTGCGCCGGAGTGGCTAAGCATTTCGCGTCCTTCAGAACGCCGAAGGCGTCCTTCAGATTGCCGAAGACGTCTGCCAGAGCGCCGAACTGTTTCGTTGTTTTGGCGCACTCCTCGATCCGCATCAGAACGCTGAAGGCGTCCTTCAGATTGCCGAAGACGTCCGTCAGAACGCCGAACCATTTCGCCGTCCTCGGCGCCGTCCTCGGTCCGCATCGCAGCGCCTAAGACGTCCTTCAGAACGCCGATGGCGTCCTCAGATTGCCGCAGATGTCCGCCGCAGCGCCGATCTGTTTCATTCCCTCGGCGCCGTAGGCCTTGGTCGTCAGAACGCCGAAGAGGTCCTTCAGAACGCCGAGGGCGTCCACAGAACTTTTTGGCGCCGTAGTAGGTCTCATTAACTACTTCCTTTCCGTCTGGAGTTGCTTGGGTAGACATGAGAACCGCGGTTACTTTCCTCTAATTCTAAAGCGGGCGGATGGGTTGGAGCTGGCGATGCGCCCCCCTTAACCTTCCAAAATAATCCAGCTAGGGCTGCTACAGCTCCAGCGAACATCAGCCATTGAGGCATTGCTGGCGGGGCTTTGTGCCCGTCTGATGGAGTGCGCGGCCGCTCCGTCGAGTGGGACCCCCTCGGCTCTGCCGGCTGCTCCGCCACCGTGGCCTTAAACCCCTGTAACTCATTCAGGATTGCCTGCTGCTTCCTTTTTCTCGCCTCTGCCCCTGCCCGCCCAGCAGCCACCCGCTTAGGATCCTTTTTCCTAGTCACCCTCTCTGGCCGGACTTCCTCCGGCGCACGGACTGGTGTCGCCTCCTCCGGTGTTCCCTCCATTGCTAAGGTATGTTCCGCCATCGTCCTCAGTAGATGCTTGGCAGTGTTTAAATGAGCTTAGCATTGCTGTAACAGGAGCTAAGTACATGCCATAGCGGTGGTATAGCTCGCAGGTGATGGTATTTAAGGCATGCCCAACAAACGGATCTGCCTCGAGGTCGGCAATCAGTAAAGGCTGCTTATCAGCCGGAATCGGGAGCAAACGGATAGCCGCCATGGTGTAAATCTGCAGCACCGCAGAGCCAAGGGTCTTGGTCATACTAGCCCCCAGTCGAGCCTCATATCGGGCGTAGAGCCTGCCAATCTCCTCATCGGGTAGACGATCGATTTGATCGGCGGAAATCTCTCTGCCAATGTACTGCTTTGACTTCCCCCCAATAGCGAGGGCAACCAACCGCCGTCTCTGCTCATGTCGTTCTGCTTTTTCAGGCTCATCGCCCTCTACCCGGTCGTGGCCACGAGGTCGATCAACGACCCGCACAGTCGGCTCGTCGGCAAGGAGCTCGTCAATAATGTCGTCGCATTCCATTGCAATAGTCACGTACCTCCCCAGTCTAATTGTGATGAAAAACAAAAGTAACGCTGCGCTCCAAACGCATGCGCCAACAACATATAGGCCTTTCATGCTAGCACGTGATAACTACTTGGCTGCGAGGTGTTTAAAATAAGCTTTGCGTGCTTCATTTTGGCGAGTCGTTCACGCACAGCATGTCTGTCGTCTGCGGGGATAATATCATTTTCGCGCAAGCACTCTTCGAAACTGTCCCGATCCTTGCAGTGGAAGAGGGCGACCCACGTGTTTGCTCTCGGAGATCTTTGAGGATGGCGTTGTACCTCTGAGCCAGGACCCAGACCGATTGCTTGGCATGCCGGCCGCTGAATGCCAACTCTGAGAGCATGTCCTTTTTCTTGGTGAGCTGTTTACTCGCGGCCATGTCATCGATGACGTACAACGTCGGCTCACCCTGAAATACTCGGTAGAAAGCGCGCAAATAGTCGTGAAGCCGTTCACCCGGATCCAGAACATAAACCTCCTCGTCTGTACACACCCATGCGCGCTCCAGATAGGTGGTGTTGTGCCTGATCGTGGGACACAGGATTACGACGTGCTCGAAACGGTCGCGGTATGGGCCCTCGAGGAGGTCAAGCACAAATTTCGTTTTCCCGCAGCCAGTCATGCCGCAGATTATCGCCGAGTGGGGCTCAGTGACTAAGTCGCTAGTAAATGGCTGACACGAATCGCCCATTCTCGATGTTGAGCTGCGCATCCATGATTACGAAGAGGTAAATGTTCAATGGAGCTTCAGCTTCTGCTTCTTTGGCGATCTGGATCGTAATACCCTCGCTCGCGTTTTCGACCCGGCGGCCATTGCCGTGCAGGCCGTCGTCGTCGGTTGACCTCAAGTCCAGCCAGAGAGCGAACTCCTCCGTGAGGTACTTGCCCAGGTCGCAGGCGTGGACACTGAGGTCCTTGGCCACCATAGCCACTTCGGGATGCCGTTTTAATCCGCCCGCCATTAGTTTTCTGACCTCGTCCCACGCCTGGTAAGGGCGCATGCCTTGCGCATAGAGCTGGTTTGGAATGCCCTCGACAGTGACCTCCACCTTCGTGATCTTGGGGTTGTAGAACGCCTCGCTCTGGCGAGCAAATGCATCAGTCGGTTCCTCGAAGAGCATCAAGACCCCCTTCATCGATCGAGCGGGGACGTTCAGGTTGATGTTCAACAGCGTGTCCGACTTGTTCGCCACTATTCTGCGGTGTCGGAGGACCCTGTCGTAGAGGATCGCCATCTTCCCCGCATACTGGTTGCGGATGTTGTCGGCCAGCTCCCTGTTGGTCACCATCTCGAACTCCAAGGCAATGCCCTCGACTGAGAATTTGGCAGCCGCGTCACCGGCTGCCCGGACTACACGACTGTAATCGTTGAACGTAAGTTCGTATTCCAGCCTGTCACCGAAAGCGGACTGAAAGAAGGGCATGTGACTCTCCAAGAGTTCGAAGTCGAGTGGGATGTAGAAGCGGTTCCCGTAAGCCTTGGCAACAGCGACGTCCTTCACCTTGTTAGTCGCCTTGTCTCCAGCATCGAGTCTATTCTTCGTTACGTTTCTGTCCTTCGTGGTGTCAATACCCTGGTACTGTGAGTTCGCCCGCTCGTTGTCGGTTTTCCAGAGGTCCACGTAGCATCCGAACACATCGCTGTCATCGATGCTCATGACCTCGTTCCCAGAAATTTTGATCGTGGTCTTCTTCACGATGGCCCTACCAAGATTATTGACCACTAGGCGGTTAGCATCGGTTGAGTCCAGCTTGATTTGGAATGCTAAACGAGTTGTTCCGGGGACTATGACATCACTAGCCCCAAGGTTCGGGAACCTCACTAAGAGCTGCTGATTTTGGTCGATTGTGGAGGGGTTGTTTGTGATCACAACCGTTTGGCGAGTGCCTTTGACCCTAGGGGTTCTCTCAGGCGTCGGTGCGGGTTGAGCTTTCTACCGTATGCGCTTTGTGCCATGATCATGTATTGAACTCGCTGACATTTGGGTCTAATACATAATTATGGCCGATGAAGATATACCACTAGAAGATTTCAGCGACCGGACGTCGCCGGCCGATGACGTCATCGCAACCACATCGCTTTCCAATGAATTACTCACGGATGCCGTTGATGGGTATTATAACAATTTGGGTGAGGGATATCCCGCCGCTGGTAAGGACTACAATAAATTTGTGATCGACAGAAAGGGTCAGCTCCGCCTAAGGGCTCATCCGGATGTTGATCTGGTCAAGGGTCGCGACGGAAAACCCCTAAAGCTAACCTCTATAGCAGGTAAGAAAGGAGGTCGGGCAATAATCCGTGACGAACTCGGTTTCTCGGACTGGGGGGGAAGAAAGATGACTCTACCCGCTAAAGCTGTCACCAAGATACAGCGGGCTGATGGAGTACTAGGCGAAGCGGCCGGCGGAAGTCTTGAGGTGGTAGATGTCGACAGAGCAACCCACGCCCTGACGGAAGCGGAGGAGACCGCGTTGAAAACGATCAACGACTCACCACTGAGTACATCGGACTTGGACAGGTCCGAGTTAGTAATGCGGTACCGGGAACTCCGAGGACTCGATAAGGCTATGCAAACCCAGCGCGGTGAGCTTGTTAATAACCTGGCAAGGCTCTCTGAGCTCGACAGACACATTGAACGGGAAAAAAGAAAACTGGGAGAAACAGAAGACGAGCAGCTGCAGCGGGAGATCAGACAGCGCATCGCTGATCTTAATGACCAGCGGGCGGCTAGGCTCGAGGCGGCTTCGTTCAACCGAGAAGCTCTCAGATCGCAGATCAGCCGGATTCGGGACACCCTGCGGCGAATGATGCATGAAGACGCCACGCTGGCTGAACGGATCAAGACTCTCTTCCGAGAGCAGGGGATCACCGTCGTGCCCATCCTCACAGCGATGGGGATGACCATCAGCACGCTCGTTCTAGCACTAACAGGAGGCGGTGCAGGCAGGGCCACTCCCCCTGCGCCAACTGATAAGGGTGGGGTAAAAGAATGGGTGAAAAAGCAGCTGAAAGCTCTCGCCACCCTTCTTGGTAAGCTTGCGGGTAAGGTCGCGGCCGCCATCCCCGGCATCATAGGCAGCGTGGTTTCGTGGTTGCTGTCGACCGCCGGCAAGGCAGTTGGATGGCTTGCCGAGCACACTTGGGCGTTGGTCATTGCTGTTGGAGGCCTGTTGCTAGTCGCAACCCGCGAGTGGCTAGCGAAGCGCTAGCCAAAGGGCCACTAGCCCGACCGCAATTCCACCCACAACCAGAGCCCTTTTCTCGTCGGAGTGTGCCCGCGCAGCTGCTGCGTTTGCAGCGGGCAACGTTGATACTCCCTTATGAGTCGGTGGGTCCGCCCGCGGAGGCCCCGCGATTTTACCATCACCAACCTGCAGCCCCTGAACTTCGAAGCTGTCATGCGGCAGCTCCCGATCGGAGCGTCGCCCCTGAACTGGAGCAGAGTTGCTTTGAACCGTGCCGATGGGGAGGCCGGCCGGAGCCCTCAGAATTTTGTTGTTGTAGCCCGCGATGCCTGGATTTATATTAAGAAGCATGTCGCTTGGAGCCATGTACAATCCTGTCCCAAAGACCATGTTAAGCTCACTCCCGGCGTACTGCAGAACGCCTTGGTAACGGGTGATAGAGGCCTGGATGTCAACCGGAGAGTTGATCGCATCCTCCACTAGGGCTAGGAACTGCTTTTGAGCCTCGAAGCCGCCCGATGTCTTGTCGATGATCCTGGACTTGGTTTGTGCCTGGGCACCGAGCAGAGCCCACACATATGTCCGGATTGAGTCGTTGATTCGCTCCATGCCGGCTTGGGTGAAGCCTTTCGAGTTATCAAGCACGAACGTGCTCCAAGAGCCGTCAACGCCGGGATCTTGCTCGATGAACTCGATGTGGGCCTTTTTAGGCGGTAGCCAGTCGCACGATGAAACTCCACAATGACGGCCTCCAGAGACCTCCGAGCCGAATGTCATGTGTTCGGGGTCTAGGCTTCCGGCGTTCTGGCTGGCGATGTGTTTTGCCTGATTGCCGTGTCGGAAGTCTGTCTGGGTCCACGCAACGTGCCCCCTGGTGTGAACGTCCCCCAGGCCGCGGCTGTTCGGATACTCTTTCTGACGCCAGTCTGTCTGGGGATCGACCCCGAATTCCTGGCAAAGCCGTTCATACGCTCTCCGGTCGTATGTATTGTTTAGGGGGTCCCAGGACGCGTCCTGTGGGAGGGCGCATTTCATTTCCGCCAGAATGCGTCTTATGGTGTAGTAGACGTGAAAGAGGTATACAGATTGAATGAGCAGAGTCTTGTGCCCCGCCGGCCCATTCAGGTGGTCATTAAATGAAACTCCCGAACCGGAAGTTGCGCACCAGACTGCAAAGTTGACCTGGTTCTGCCAGAACTGCATCGGGCTTTTAGTCCAAGCTTGAACTGTGGCATCTGTTTTGACCCTGGGTAGACGGTACTGGCGCCAGATGTCGGGCATTTTCGCAGAGAAGACCTTGCCGGGGGCGGCTACGATCTGTATCGCGGACAAGTTGTTGGCGGTTAGGCTCCGCTGATACCCCCCTGCCTTATACTTCGCACCGCTATTGAACGTAAATACCTCCATCGGAATATTGCAAGATGTTTCAGACGATTACTGATATAACTACGGGCCCCACCCACCTCCAAAAGCCAATCGACAATAGAGACGGATGTCTCAGAGTCGGGCTGCGGTCCATCACATACACGGTTGGCTGGTTCAATATCACAAAAGACGAGGTGGTCACGTCCAAAGGGGTGAGACAGATAATTCCTCCCGGACTTTGGACTCTTCAGCAGCTACTTTCGCATCTCAGCTCCTCGTTCAAGGACCTAATCTTAACGCCGAACGAGACAACCGGACTCCTCTTTGTCCAACCTAATGGAAGGGGCGTACATTTCACGGAGGGGTTGCTGCAGCTTCTTGGCTTCGACCAGACCCAAGTGCCGATCAGCCCATCGACGGGTGTGCGTGGGCGGCGTCCGGTAAATTTCAGTCCGAACAGGTTGTTGTTCATTCATCTGGAGCAGCTAAACACTACCGAGAACGCCCTGAACGGCGCCCCCAGTAGTCTGCTCGCCGCTGTCGCCGTTGGGGACTGGGCATACGGGGAGATCAAAACGTCAGTATTCCCCAATCCCGAGTTCAAACTCCTGAGACAGGGTACCATCTCAGAGCTTTCTCTCTCAGTTAGAGACGAGCGTGGTAACATTATAAACAACCACGGTTTGCCAGTGACTGTCGACCTTGAGGTGAAATGAGTATCTTTGGTGGGCGGGGGTATAAATCCTCTGAGGGCAATTACGCTACTCGGGCTTACGTCGATGCAGTCGCTTCGCGACGGTCCGCACCTCCCGATCTATCGCAGTATCTCAAAAAGACGGATGATGGAAATGTAGACTTAGAAGGAGGTCGGCTTATGAACGTCGGCGACGTCGCAGGGTCTACTGACGGTGTTTCTGCGAAAATGGTCCAGGCAGCGTGGGACCATTTTAAGGACGAAGTCGTGAGGGAAAATGGTGAAACGCCCATGGAAGACGACCTTGACCTTGGAGGTCACCGGATGGTAAATGTACAGCTTCCTCAGGACTCTAAAGATGCCGCAAACAAATGGTACGTCGACGGAAGACTCAGTCTAATCCAAATTCCCAACCCCATAATAACTCTAGTGGCCGAGGAGCGCGGACCTTTGGTTGGTGGGCAGTTCGAATGGTCGTTCGGCTCCAACTCGGATGGTCTGTCTCAGAGCAAAGTGGGCTACGTCATGATGAAAAAAGGCAAGATCATTTCAATGTCTCTGTCCGCGGCCGAGCGTAATGGACAGTCGGAGGATCAAGTGTCTGTAGGTGTCACCTTAAATGGACAATTTCAACAAGGCTATGATATCACTAAGATCCAGCACTCTTATGTCGCTTCCAAGACCTTCCTATCACCTCTGCACGTTGAGAAAGACGATATTATCAACTTTCAGACGCGTGACACGAGTAGGTCCCACGCTTCCGGTGTGGTCGCAATCTTAATTGAACTGGAGAGGTAACAACATATATTATACGAATATGAAGGATGAACTACAACAACCTACGGCACCGCCGCTGTATCCCTCCCTGCCAACTGAGGGCGATGGTCACGCTTACCGTCTTCAACAAATAACGCGCATTCAGGCCGATTTAACGCGCGAGGCCGAAAAAAGGTCTGGCCTATGCAAGAAATATAGAAGGGCGTTGAACGCCGTAGATGGCGCTGACGCTGCTTTGGCGGCCGCTGGGGCGGGACTTGGAATCGGTGGCGTCTACTTCCTTTCGACAGTCGTAGCCATTCCGGTCGCTGTAGGGCTCGAACTGGGATCTCTCGGTTGTGCGGGTCTCTGTGTTATTGGCAAGGTGGCTGGGCGGCGCCTTTCCCGCAAGTACCTCAAGCATCGACGCATTGAGACGATTGCCCGTGCAAAGCTGAATACGATCTCCGACATCGTTAGCAAATCCCTGACAGACGGTAACATTTCCGACATCGAGTACAGGCTTGTTCTAGATGAGCTCCAGAAGTTTGAAGACCTGAAACGGGAGGTCTATGCCAAACAGGCGCCATCTCCGGTAAACATGGACGAGCTTCGAAAAAAACTCCTAGACGAAGGCCGCAAAGAAGCGCTCGCAGAAATCGCCAAAAAGTTGAATTCCGCCTGAGCTGCGTTTGTGTTAGAGACCCAGACCCACCACCTATATACGAAGAATGATCAGCGAGTATGTGCCTCCCGACAATCATCGATTTGATCCAGCTATCTATCCCTGTCGCCATACTTACTATGGTGGCCTTTATAATGCACCGGCAGAATAAGTTCGATGCCGGTCTTCTCGCAGAAATCGCCAAACAGTTGAATTCCTCCTGAGCTGCGTTTGTGTTAGAGGCTCAGACCCACCACCTATATACGGAGAATAATCAGCGAGTATGTGTCCCCCGACAATCATCAATCTGATCCAGCTATCTATCCCTGTCGCCACACTTACTATGGTGACCATTATAGCAGAGCTACAGATAAGACGCGTATTTGCGTTTTTAAGCATTATTTTTTGGTAAAAACGCATTAAAAACAAAATTGGAGGGTGAAATAACGCATTTGAAAAGTCCGATCAGCATTATTACTAAACTTTACGCGTATATCCGTATTCTTATTCCAAATCAATTTATAAATCATGGTTTCACAAGGAAACAATCGAAATAGCCCAAGTTTTAACGTTGGTTCCCGGATATATTATATACTATAGAAGTTAAGGTTCTTCATAGTTGGGAACCATGATGTTGGTTCCCGTTTCTACGGCCTATTGTAAAAGTCAACGTTATCGGTATTCGGGTACCATGCGTATCGTGCAGACGCTAAAATGGCTGGTAAAAGCAAACCGGGGCGATTGAAGAGAAAATTAAGCAATGCAGATAATCCTAGTGTCCTCAAATTTTTCAAAAATGAAAATAAATCAAATGCAGAATCTATTGCCAAGCATATATTGGAAGAAATTATATCTGACAGTGTAATTATGACCGAAAATGCTTCCAAGAAACATGCCGGTGATTCCGTTTCCGATAAAACAGTAAAGATATGGTCGGAGAAGCATCCATGGTTGAAAGTTGTTGGTAGTGGGAGAGATCGGCGATTGAAATGTGTAACATGTGAGGCCCATAACATACGCAGTATATGGGCCAGTGAGGGGTCAACAAACTTCCAAAGAAATAGTATCAAACGTCACGGAGAATCACTTGAACACCAGAAAGCGGAGACTCAAAGCACAAAGTCAGAATGTCTAAAGTCTGTTTTTGATTTGGACGATGATTCTGATTCTACATCTTCAGTAAGTTTAAGTGATAAGAAACTTTTTCGTACTGTATTTTATGCTGCCAGTTCAGAATTACCTTCATCTCAGATCAACAATCTGCTTCATTTGCAAACTCTTAATGGTGCTAACATTGATTATCAGAATTTAAGCTGGAATACTATCACAGAAGTTCAGTCTTGTATAAGTGAAGTTTTTCTAAAAGAATTGGTTGCAGAAGTGATTGAATCTGATGTTTATGCTGTCATGATTGATGAGAGTACTGATTTAACAATCCACAAGCATTTGTCAATATGTGTCAGGTATGTTAAATGTGGTGAAGCAGTGACAAAATTTCTGACAAATGTGGGTCTTGAAGATGGGAAGGCACACACTATTGTAAATGAACTTGTATATTGTTTATCAAAGCTTGGGTTAGATGTCTCTAAAATCATTTCCCTAGCAACTGATGGAGCATCAACCATGACAGGCAAAAAAACAGGGGTTGGTGTTCAGATGAAATCAAAACATTCCCCTTTCCTTGTGCAGTCACATTGCATCGCACACAGACTTAATCTAGCTGTGACTGATTCAATAAAAAAGGAAGAAGCTTTGGTAAAGTTTAAAGAAATGTTCAATGCACTCTATCATTTCATGAATGGATCTAGTAATCGCACAATGAAACTGAAGAAAATTCAGGACATGTTCATGGAACCAAGCTTAACCATTAAAGAACCACATAGTATTAGATGGCTGGGTCTGAAAAGTGCTGTTGAGGCAGTATATGAAAGTTACAGTTCTGTCATAGCCACACTTGCCTACTTTGCCGCAGAGAAGAATGCATCCGCTAGTGGTCTCCTGAAGTATTACTCAAAATATAAAACAGTTATGCTAGTAGCATTTATGTTAGATGTTCATGAGGTATTAGGGTTTCTGAGCAAAGCTTTTCAGAAAGAGGATATAGCTTTCAGTGAGATAAATCCCTTGTTGGAAGCTGCAATGGGGAAACTTGACTTCATAGAGTCAAATGATGGGGATGCACTGAAAGGAATGAGATGTTCCATTGAAATTCGAACAGAAGAGGGTTCAAATACTGCATATCTAAATGGTGAGAAGTTAACTGGGTATTCTGACTGCAGTGAAACTGAGCTGCTTTCTTTAAGAAAGAAGTACACAACCAGCCTTAAAAAGAACATAAAGAACAGATTCAGACAAGTGGACAGTGACATATTCAAGCATCTTAGTGTTCTTCTAGAACCAGCTGTATTATTGGAATGTTGTATGGAGAAGACAAATCTGTGAAGGTCACAAAAGGTGACAGCCAGGAAGGTGTAACAGAGGAGAGAAAAACTGTTAAGAACATGTTAAAGAAGGAGCAGTTGATCCAAGAATGGCCAATGATAAAAGGAATGATCCAGGGCTCATACAGTAAGAAAAGTACCCAGGAACTATGTAAAAGAATACTCTCTCTTCATGGAGATGCATTTCCAGAGTTTACAAAGCTATGTAAGATTGCATTGTGCATGTCTGTGTCTAGTGTTGCTTGTGAAAGAAGCTTTAGTACACAGAACAGGATAAAGAACAAGTACAGGAGTTCACTGAAAACTGAGAACCTTGATGTCTTAATTCAGATTCAAATGTCAGGAAAAGATCTGTCCAACTATGATCCAGTTAAGGCAGTAAAGCTCTGGTGTGCTAAGAAAAGGAGGAGGAAGTCTAGACTGACACAGCAGTACAAGCCAAGGGTGAAGGATTCAAGTGTCCCTTTTCCCTCTAAGAAAATAGACTAAGCAACACATAGCTGAAGACATGTAGATATATGTTATACCGTTTATTAACAGTTTTTGTTGACAGTTACTTAAATATTGTCATTTCAGTTGGAAAGTAACACAAGGAGTGTTGTATATAGCTCTTCATATAGAACTTATAAAAGTTTTTCACAAAGCTACAAGGTACAGACAATGCTGAGTCTTGTTTATCATGGTTTATCCAGGTAAGAGGCAGATGCCTTTAAATATAAGTGCTATTTAGTTTTTTGATGGGGTGAAAAAATATTTGAATTTTCAGTTTTCAGCATTACAAAAAATTTAAGGGGGTAAATATCATTTACACTTAAAAATTATCTGTAGCTCTGCATTATAGTGCACCGGCTGAATAAGGTCGATGCCGGTCTTCGGAGGCTTAACGAGGAATGTCTCCGAGAGAAAACCCAGGTCTCTACCTCAGACTAATAGCAGAACCCTTAGGGCCCGTCTGCAGGACTTTCCAGCACAATTTGCACAATTTCGCGCCGTCTCTATCTCAGACTAATAGCTGAGGCCCACTTTTTTGCCCCTCCCCCCTTGAGCCCGGGCCGGCGAGGGTTGTGGGCCGTCCCTAGGGCTCGGTACTAAATTGGCGCGCGAAATGGTGCTGGGGGGCTTCCCGGGCCAAAATAACTGGTGCATTCGCCCCCCCCCCCCCCCCCCTGCTGCCGAAATCCCCCCCCCCCTGCTGCCGAAATGGTGCTGGGAGGCTTCCCGGGCCAAAATAACTGGTCCAATCGCCCCCCCTGCTGCTACAATTGCATGTATAGAATAATTGAAGAGATAATTTTATATATATATTTACAGGACGGTAATTGAATAAGATTGATTGCTGTACTGCCATTAAATGTAAAGGAGATTCGATGTTGTGTTCGATACTTACCCCCACCGTGTTTACATTAATTTTTGGTATTTCCTTCTATCAGATAAAGATAACCAACCTATTTCTTTATAGAGTTTGGCTAATGTAACTGACCGTGTAGTTCCAGTAACAAGTCTTGCAGCTTCGTGTTGATTTTTTTTCAATCCTTTCTTTTCCGAAATCAGTACAATTGTCCCGGGATTTTTTACCACATCACTAGATAAGAGGACTAGCATTACAATTAAGAGTGCAAATCGAGATTATTTACGCTGTAGTATTGAAACTGAATAAATCCATTTATATGATTGTTCAGATAGCATAAAAACTGCTTACAGAAACAAAGAAAGTTTTTCAGAGGGTAAATTGTAGTTGTTTTCTTAGACACCCATGTAGTCGAATATAGAACAGACCAATGACGCGCGGCCCTTGATCCGTTCTCCAACAAACCCGTGAGATGTTGTCACAACAATGAAGAACCACCATGTTTTGAGTAGATAGAAAATAGAAAGACAAAAATTGGAAAAAGAACGCACTTGGAAAAGTAGACATATGGATTTCCAATGGTAATGTGATCTTAGGCAGAAGAATATACAATGTATGGAAAATACGATTTCAATTCTAATAAAAAAAACGGATATTTTCAATAGTGGAATATAAACTCATAGTTTAGTTCTATATAAATATTGTGATCGGTTTATTTTTAAACTTGTTTTATCATAAATATTCATTTTCTGTGTAAACTTATGATATAGACGACATGAATATAATAATAAACACAATTTCTTTATCTCGGTAATGATAAACAGACAATAATATAATTTGATTTAAAAGGAATGTGACAGGTGTCTCAAAAAAGATTACATCAGTAATGCATATAAGCATACATGTGTAAGCGTTTAGTAAGAATACACAAAACGCACAGGAACACGGGGGAGACATATATATACCAGCTTACATGCACATAAGGATACAGATTCATATGCCTCAGTACATAACTCATAAAACACACACCTGCATATAAGCATATACATAAGTTCATACACATAAGTATATACATATAAATATACACATGCCATTTCTTTCATGGTTGCTTTATAATACATTGTGGGAAATATGCCTCCAATTTTTACCTTATTATGTAAACGTATACACATATCATATTTTGATATTCACATAATCGATATATGCTGTAATAAAGTGGCACCTGTATGCTCAGAAGGAGACAATTTTCATGCATGAAACGTATCCAGATACAGCAATGTCACGTAAATAAATGTATATTGCATATGACGATATAAGCATCAAATTAATTTGGTTATTCACAGCTTTTAACATTTTAAAAACATTTGATAGCGTATTCGAAGTGTATAATGATAATTTCAAATGTTCTTATTACACATGGGCACAGTATCACAAAAATAAATATGTGTTGTTGTTTTTTTACTGATATATCTCCGAATTCACCATAGTGACAGTTATAATGTTGATGGGCTTAGAATAGATAATTATTGTATAAGCAGGCGTGTATCGTACGTAGGGAGACTTTTTTCTTTTATTTTTTAGGATAGGTCATTTCAAAAAATAGCCACATAATATTTAACAGGATTGTAATATAATCAATCGTATAATTGTATGAACAAGTCGGTCCATTATAATGGTATCGTTATGTAAGAGCAAATAAGAGGCAGAAAAGGTGTGTATATAATTAGCTAATTTATTAACCAATTAATCAATCAATCAATTAAATAATCAATTAATCAACCAATCAATTACCAATCAATTCACTAACCAACCAATCAATTAACCAATAAATCAATTTTAAACTAAACTATTTATTTATTCATTTATTTATTCAATCTTCCATCCATCAATTTACAAATTCATCCACACCTAAGCATCTGTCATCCTTACTGTACGTTTGTACATCTACCATTTATACATGGACAAGGTTAAGCAGTAGTCATGTTGTAAACAATGTTTACATTTGCTATGAAGGTCAACGGGACAACTTATTGACTACGTCAGCGTACAACCTTGAAGTACAAGCGGCGAGTCGATCCAGGTCGCGCTCCGATGCAATAGTGTGGATCTGATTCGATTGTCCCTGACCAAAATTGTCCCATCCGACGACCGAGCGTCGTTAAGGAATTAGTCACGTTTGAGTTTACTAGCGGTAAAAAGTAAATCGCTTCTTATTGTGGTCAGATCTTTATTCAAGAAGAAACGTTTCTGTTCACTGATTTTAAGGAGAGAACGCTTTTTGAACAATTTTTGACGCGATCTGTATGTAGCAAACTTCACGAGAATATCTCTGGGTTTATATGTCTCTTTTGTGTTGTTCTTTGGTTTGCCAACACGATGAGATCGATCTATCTCCTCGATTGAAAGGTCGGAATGTAATGATTTTGCCGCTGATAACACCAGCTCGTCTGTGTCTTCTCCGCTTGATTCGGGAATTCCAGATATACGCAAGCTATTGTGTCGACTATATTGGTTGGCGCTATCAATTTCTTATTCAAGATCAACCACTCTTGTTTTTAAGCTGTGATTCTCATCTTCAAGCGCACTGATCCTCTGATCTATATGGGAAATTAGTTTGGGACGGAACTGGACATCATTTATGGTATATAATATATATAATATCATATAATATGGTATATAATATATTTAATATCATATAATATGGTATATAATATATATTATATCATATAATATGGTATACCTCACTAATTTATGGATCACAAAGCGTCTTAAGTGTTTTCATGGTTGTCCGTATCACAGGTCATAGGTCAGTTGATTTGCAAACAAAGGCACAATACGAAAAACACATTACAAACACAGAAAACACAGAATCTATATATCCTTTTTTGCGCACTATGTTACATATATGTTCGTATATTTGACGATATCGAAATCCGTGCTTTAGATCACTTTTTAACTTAATAAATCACTTTTTTTTTTAAAAAGCGCCAAAAATCACGATCAACCGCGCAAAGGGGGGTAATCTGTTGACTGAAAAACTGTCGGTGGGACGTTAAACCAAATAAACAAACAAACATAATATATATAAAATACATGTAAATTAAGTAGTTAATCATGGTGCCCGTGTTTATGTAATATAAAACCTATTAAAAATCGGACATCAGTAGGATACAATTTTGCGGAGGAGGCGCTGATTTTGTATTGTATACATATAGACCTAAAATGTAACAGTTATCCACATAAAACATATATACACACATCATATACAATATTAAATAATGGAGTTTTTTCTTATCTCGAAAGCTTTAAATATATAAACACTTTATTTCTAAATGATATTTTCATTTTTTGATGAAGAAAATTTAACTTATTTGTGCATGTTCGGGCGAAACCAATAAAATCGTGGTATAAATTGTTTACCTAAATTAATAAATAGCTAACATTCTAACAAAAAAGTGATATTCATACACCAACTTATTTCATGCAAACCAGTGAAATACACTTCCTTCTTTCAGTGATATTTCATATCATCATCGCAGATGCAGTAAGTGATATATTTCATATCACCACTGTCACCGGTCTGCTGAATTGAAAGAAAATTGGCTGTATTTCCCCCATTGTAAGTGAAACCACATTATATTTGTATGCATCTTCTTGGTTGAAATAATATCTTTAACTTGGAACAAAATCTACAAGACTGTATTTTTTATCATGCAAAACTATTCATTACAGCATCACCGTTTTTTTTGTTGTTTTTTTTGTGGGGTTTTTTTTGTTGTTGTTGTTGTTGTTGTTGTTTTGTTTGTTTTTTCGTTTTTGTTGTTGTTGTTTTGCTGTTGTTGTTTTTGTGTCCATGAAACAAAAAAGAAAATGTGTTTGTTCTTCGTAGATATGAATTATATCTAACCTTAAAGTGATATAATTTTACTCGTGAAATATTTAAATTATATAAGTTTCGATACTCCATATTTACTCAAAACAAACAAACATCTATATCTCAAACCAGCATAGTAAAGACTGGGCCTTTACGTTCGTTCCCGGTTACATACCAGTAAACCTTTGCTCACTGCTTCGGGATATGTCGGGAGCTTAAACAAGGTCGGTAATATTACAAAAGAGTGTTAATACGGGATTGCGACATTAAGCGTATAGCGGCAGTACAAATTTTTGCGACATTTGGCGTTACAAATGCGACATATAACATCAGGAGGTTTTGTGACATTTAGCGTCAGCCTTGCGACATATAACGTCAAGTGCGACATTTAGCGTTGCTACATGCGGCAAAGAAGTGACCAGTCTTTAACGAGGAATATGATGATGTTGTTTTTTACAGCCGGTATCAGTTCTGTCAGCTAATTGTTCGATATTTAGCTCTGCCTGGCGGATGTGTTGTTTCACTTCAATAAGGAATCGATCATGCTCTCTCTGCATTTCTGCAGATTTGTATAACGCTGAGTTTCCTTGCAGGTACAGGTTTGCGCCTAGATAACGCAGTCTCAACAGTGACAAACCATTGAACTTCTGATTGCCCGTCATATCTGCCTCAAGTAGACATTGAATGAATTTCATGGAATTCTCAAATTGAAGATATAATGTATTTGAGTATGTTGTTCTTGTTGTTGTTGTATTGGGGTTTACCGTCGCTGCGATAGTATTGCAATCATATAGCGACGTCCAGCTAATTACAGGTGGAGGAAGACCCCGAGTACACAGAGGTACCCGGGTAGAACCACCGACCTACCGCAAGCCAGCTGGAAGGCTTCCTCACATGAAAAATCCGAAGTCCCTACCGGGATTCGAACCCACAGCGATGAGGGGCTGAGAGATTTGTAGTCCACGACTGTAACTGCTCGGCCACGGCGGCCCCTTGAGTATGTATATAGCAGAAATAAGTGTGTCATTTTTGTGATGTCTACGGCGAAATGGACATTTGATAGAGTGAAGGTCGCGTAAGATCAGTTTGTAACGTACTATATTAAAGATTTCTGAGAAAACAAGCGCTACTACTAGTTTAATTATCTAGGTCGTATATAGTTAGATTAATAATAAATCAATGGATTAGATTTAAGGTAATCCACCCATCATTAAATTGTGATCAAGGTCCTTCAAGTGATCATGGGAATGTTATAATAAATGCAAGCCTTTTTTAGACTTAGAGCAAAACAGCCTATAACTTCAAGTCAATAGATGCTTGCATCTGCAATGAAGTCTTTATAAGCATTTGAAAGACCATGGCTATAATTAAATGATGGTTAGGTTACCTTAAATATAGAAACTTCACATCTTTCCAATATGAATCGGACATCCTCAGGTTTGGATCACATGATCTTCAACCCAAGCCAGTGATAGATATTGTTTAACTCTTTAACATGCTTTCAGTTAGATTTTATCAAATTACACATTAGACATATGCCCACTTGTATATTCCGCATTGAATTTTGATTTGATTTAAATTATTTTCCGGCTTATTGTGTATTCGAGGTCTAAGTGTGTCTCATAGTTCATATAAATATTACTAGGGTTAGACATTAGTTAAAGGATAATTAATCCAAATATGAATTTGTGGATTGTATCATGGTTTACCTTCTGCTTTGGTAAGATGAGTTTTCAGTTGACATGTTATGCCGTAAAGTTTAGAAACCTATTAAAAAGAGCAGTTTTATGTAGGTACTACTGAATAAGTTCACGGCGCATTTCATTTATTATGCAGATCTTATATATATATATATATTTATTATGCAGATCTTTTATATATATATATATTTATTATGCAGATCTTTTATATATATATATATTTTTATTATGCAGATCTTAAATATATATATATATTTATTATGCAGATCTTTTATATATATATATATTTATTATGCAGATCTTTTATATATATATATATTTATTATGCAGATCTTATATATATATATATTTATTATGCAGATCTTATATATATATATATATTTATTATGCAGATCTTTTATATATATATATATTTATTATGCAGATCTTTTATATATATATATATTTATTATGCAGATCTTATATATATATATATATTTATTATGCAGATCTTATATATATATATATATATTTATTATGCAGATCTTTTATATAATATATATTTATTATGCAGATCTTATATATATATATATATAGATTTATTATAGATTCTTATATATTATATATATATATTTATTATGCAGATCTTTATATATATATATATTTATTATGCAGATCTTATATATATATATATATATTTATTATGCAGATCTTATATATATATATATAATTTATTATGCAGATCTTATATATATATAATATATATTATTATGCAGATCTTTTATATATATATATATTTATTATGCAGATCTTTTATATATATATATATTTATTATGCAGATCTTTTATATATATATATATTTATTATGCAGATCTTTATATATATATATTATATATTATTATGCAGATTTTTATATATATATATAATTTTATTATGCAGATCTTTTATATATATATATATTTATTATGCAGATCTTTTATATATATATTATATATTTATTATGCAGATCTTTTATATATATATATATTTATTATGCAGATCTTTTATATATATATATATTTATTATGCAGATCTTATATATATATATATATATTTATTATGCAGATCTTTTATATATTTATATATTTATTATGCAGATCTTTTATATATATATATATTTATTATGCAGATCTTATACATTGTATATATATATATTTATTATGCAGATCTTATACATTGTATATATATATATTTATTATGCAGATCTTATACATTGTATATATATATATTTATTATGCAGATCTTATACATTGTATATATATATATTTATTATGCAGATCTTTTATATATATATATATTTATTCTGCAGATCTTATACATTGTATATATATATATTTATTATGCAGATCTTATACATTGTATATATATATATTTATTATGCAGATCTTATACATTGTATATATATATATTTATTATGCAGATCTTATACATTGTATATATATATATTTATTATGCAGATCTTATACATTGTATATATATATATTTATTATGCAGATCTTATACATTGTATATATATATATTTATTATGCAGATCTTATACATTGTATATATATATATTTATTATGCAGATCTTATACATTTTATATATATATATTTATTATGCAGATCTTATACATTGTATATATATATATTTATTATGCAGATCTTATACATTGTATATATATATATTTATTATGCAGATCTTATATATATATATATTGAATAATGAAGACAGTAAGCTGAGCTATATTTTGAAAATTTGAATGTACACTTAGTTGCTGTTTTTTTAAATATCTTGAGAAATGAAAAACTGAAAAACCAATCATTTAATTCCCAATCCTGAGTAACCATAAGTAACAGGCAACTTGTGAATTAGTTAAAGCTGATATGACTTTCTTGGTCAAAAGATTCATTGTGTTCGCAAAGTTTGTCCCTGAATATATGGAAGTTATGAAAGTGTGAATAACCAAGAAAAACGTATCTAATCGCATGAACTATGTTATAAAATCACAATCATGGAATAGAAAAAAGTAAAAAAGTACGAAAATCTTGCAATGCTCAAAAACATAAACTTTCTATATTCGACTCAGTATTCCATTACGAACGTTAATCTCCATGACGGAGTCGATACAAAATGAGTAAACAAGAAAATGCGAATTATGAACGATTATATTACGTTAATAATAATACTAACTGATCTTATTGACATTTTCTTTTCTTTTAGTACACTAACACCGTTTAGGTAGTGTGTTAAAATAGATGATGACTTGATATATTAAGTACGAAAGCGTAGAAGGGCCTTTATTTGACGATATAAGACGATATAATTGAGTATCGTGTGCGAATAAATGATATTAAGGTTTTAGTTCTCCTTTTAACAAGACAAAAACATTGTTAATTGAATGCTTCACGACCACAATTAAATAGTTTTATAAACAATCTTTTTACATGACATTATCAAGTTCCTGAATACACAATCATGACTATTATAACTTACAACTGTTTTACTATAAGTATAGTTATGCATTGTTCAGCTTCAATCCATTCACATTAAACATGAATGCATAATCAGTCCTGTTCTGTTTTTCAGTTCTGCAGTCTGGGGCGGAGCTGAAAGTTAGATATGTATACTGCTATAGATTTCACTATTACTTTAATACATACTACTGCCCTCCGAAGCAACTAGTTTGCGAAGAAAACACTTCTATTAAAATCAAAAGAGTATTATTCCAAAAGAGTATTCTTATATGCACATACCAATGCTTGCTATGCCGAAGACCTTTCATTCAACGTGAAGACGGTGGACTCAAACAACGCATCAGCAGTTACTGTGACAACACCAGGGCATGTGAAATTAATCATATCAATCCCATTGGAGTGCTAGTAGTGGAATACAAATGCCAGGGTCAGTCTCTCTCTCTCTCTCTCTCTCTCTCTCTCTCTCATATGTGTGTTTTCCTCTGCTCATATTTCATTTGTTTAAATGTTTAAGATGTATTGACATTTTTATATTTTGCATGAAAGTTGAAACGGAAGAAACCCAGAGTACCCATACAAGACCCAAGTATCCGTTTGGGCAATCAAACATCCTGTTAGTGCGGCCTAGAGTTAAAGTTGAGTCATGTTTGCGTAAGGCCTGTGCGTTAACCACTACACAGTAAAGCCTATGTTTAAACTAGGCGTACAACCTTCGTGCATATAAAATTACTACTGAACAACGGTATTTTAAGTGAAATAAATTATGAGTTGATTATAATTATTATATGTTTTATATAACACAGTTTTATTCAAATTGTTCAAGTTATAATTTTCAAGTATCACATCTGTTTTACAGCAGCTGTCTATACTGTACTTGCTTCTACAACACATTCAGCAGGTACGTTATCAGATTATCAGAAAACACATTTTATCTATAGAAACGAAGTTAAAATCATTTTGTTAATTTTGAGTATCATTGAATGAGTCTATGATAGATTGCTTATGAAACAGATGAATATGAATTTCTTTTCATAAAATATCTAAATATTGCTGCTAAGCAAACAGACATGACTAATGTTTTTATATTGTATGTTTACGTTTATTTTCATTTGTGTACCTTGGAAGAGCACAAATATATGACAATACTAATTAAACATATATTTAACTCTTTGTCAAAATTGTCAATATAAAGGAATGAAATAGGAAAGACCTGACTTCATAAAGACTTTTTTGTACAATACTGTAAAATAATTAATTTTCGTTGACATTAAATGAGTTCATTATGTACCTAATGGACTTTCGTGGGTACATTTATTCGTGAATCTATGTTTTAGAAAACGTAAGGTCTATATAAGATACAAGTTTTTGTGGGGATTAATATTCGTGGATAAAACTCACCACGAAATCGACGAAAATTAGTGTCACACGTAATTTAATGATTTCACAGTATCTATCATTCTAATATGTTATATCTATTTTAGTATTCATTTTTGCAAAGCATCTGGAATCGCATCATGATCTTTGTATTTTTGTTTTCGTTTCAATCAATAAAACAGAGTGTTAATGTCTTAGGAACTAATAATGTCTTAATTATTGCTAAAAGTATGTGCTTTTAAGACGTTTAGTAGCTTGACACCATTTATCTGTGTGAATACTGCAGCTTTCGTATATACCTGTTATATGTCGTGGTTAACTTTTAAATAAACGTCAAGATAAGTCATTCCAAATCGAAATAGAACATTTTTATATCCCTTAGGATAATTTAACCAGTAATCCTTTGTTAACAAATGCAGAAAACACCTCCACTGTAGCCACAAGCGTTGCCATTACAACCGTAGCTATATTGGCTCTTGTCGCAATCATTTCCATGTTATTTATATACAGGAAGAGGTTAGTACCATATATTTAACAAAACATGGCTGTTCATTTCACTCATAGGTTTTGATTACGTGCAAAATGTACACCCAAACCGGGACTCGATCCCGGGACTTCTTGCTTCCATGTTTACTGTCAAGATTAACTACCAACTGATCTCTCACTGATATGGATTAATTCCATGCCGCCTTATTATAATATCAAGTTTTGTGTTCTTAACAATGAATGATACGATACGTCACGCTACCTTTCAATTTCAATTGTATCATGTTATGATAAAAAAGGGATACAATTTCAGCAGTTTTTATGCACGATAATATGGAGGAATTGAAGACAGATATATTCCGCTTTTCATAGTTTAAAAGTAAAGTGAATCTATTTAACTGCGTTTTATTATATTGATTGTAGGAAAATAAACACACATAATGATTCAAGACAACCAAGAACTACTGAAAACAAAGAGGACACTGAAGGTTTAGATGAGACAATATTTGAAGGCGATGAATCGCGCAACCAGAGGAAAACACACACTATAACTATGCATACGTCGAGCCCCTAGGGAACGAAGAAGCAAATGGCGAAATTGTCGCATCTGTTGGTTTAGAGAAGACTTATGACCATTTAGGGGGAAATTATCAGGCTAATAAGAAGACTGAAAATGTGTACAATGTCGCTGATTATAGTAGGAGTAATCTCGAAAACGATTACGACATTGTCAACCGTGTCACACAAGGCCCTGTGAGTAACAATATATACGGCATTGCCAGCGGTGTAAATCCGGCTTCTGACATTACAATGAATACAATATTGTCAACCATGTTACTCACGTCTCAGGCGATAACAATGAATACAGCATTGTCAACATTACAGAAAATTGTAATGAGCGGGATATGGAAGAAGGCCAAAATGCGCCATAGGTTGCAATGTCCATTTTGATATGATAGTTAAAACATTACATTTGCTGTTACAGTAACATGATATGCAAATATAACTGATTGAGATAATATAAAGATGTTTCATCTGATACCAAGATGATAAGTTCTGCCAGCAGAAGAATTTTCTCTGTAAATTTGACTTAGCTTAACTGTGTCTCGGAAACACGTTCAGACTTTATTATTTTGTTTTCGAAACTAGGTGATGCAGTTAGTTACGGCCCCAGGTTGGTACTGAATACACGTATACGAGTAAGAATAAATATAATGAGAAAATGATGCCGAGTACCACTGATATTGTGCACACTTGTAGGAGAAACTGATATTGCATACCCTTGTAAGAAGTTGATACTGTACATCCTTGTAGGATAAATTGATACTGGAAACCCTTGTAGGAAAAAATATACAGAACAAACTCCTTCGTCTTAATATTTGCATCTGCCAATTTGAACTTATCAGTTCTATATACCGTTGGAATAGTCTCAAGAAGACATATCTCAAGCAATAAACTCTCTCTCTCTCTCTCTCTCTCTCTCTCTCCTTGATATTCCTGTGAGGAGTAAGCAAAATTGATACAGGACGCTCTTGCAAAAGAAATTGTTTTTGTACACCCTTGTAAGAGCAATTATTTTTGTACACTTTTAACACTTGTGAAAATTTATATTATTTGTAAAATAAAGTGATACTTTACACTAATTTTATACCAATTCATACTGTATACACATGTATGATAAAGATATATAGTTTGTACGCATAATACTGTTCACTTATGAGTCAAACTATACACTCTTGTAAGCATGTGTCATTAACTATTTGTGGTCAATAAGGAAATTATTCTACTTTTTTTGTTTGCATTTTAATCAGGTCAGTTACGATTAAATTTCCCTTTCATATTCATACACTCATCGCTCTCGCTCTCCTATCTCTCTCTCTCTCTCTCACGCACACACACCCTCTCTCTCTCTCTCTCTCTTTCTCTTTCTCCCCTTTTGCGACACATATCATTTCAAACATTCTTTAATTTGACATTCTTTTAATATCAAGTGCAGGTTGTTCTTTTACGGCGTGTTTCACCCTTAAGTTATTTCAGGGTAGTAAACGAACCATTTCTAAACTTGCATGCATATTGCTTGACAATTCTATTGTAAAGTGCAATATTGCCTAAAATATCGAAATAATTACTATTTGTTTCTATGCCTCTATCTAAAAAGGAAAAGGTCTACCGTAAATTATTATCGTTAAATCTGTTAAGCTGTATTAGTACTTTAGTCTAGATGAAAAATGTATAGTGATGTCACACTGCGATATCATGACGTAGACGATCACATTACAGAGGTGACAGATCAGCGCAAACTAATCCTGGAAGTACCATTATATGCCAGGCGTCAAACAAGGGGTTTGCACTAGTACCATCTAAACGGCTTTGGTATGTCGCGGTTTGGGATCGAACTCTCAACATCCTGATTAGGAGTAGTATTTTTTTAAGAATCATATATATTTACAGTTCATGTGTTTTTTCTTAGAATGTGTTTCAGAAATAGCCTTAAAATCTATATCAGCCTTAAAATCTATATCATGAACAGGTTTATATATAACTATTCAGTTTATTGTGTTTGTTTTGTTTCAGTATTTAATAGTTCATAACATTGTTTAAAAAGATACGAAACTTACGTCGACGAATATTAATAACTGTAAAAAGAAACTGTATAATTGTTAGTATGGGGATGTATTATTTTCTCAAAACCGTTAGCAGATATCTTTATTGTAAGAGCGACGTTTAAAACATATTCAAACATACTAATTTCCAGGATATCAATATGCAATAAAGGTATTTATCCCTTTCCACCGGTCGATGTATAACTAAGCTAGCATAAGCTATTTAATGAAATAGCATTTTTGTCCCATTCTTTCTTTTTTGCGGACTAGCATATCAATCTTTTAAATTTATCGGCAAATACGTTTTCTAGCATTAGTTTTATATCCACAGACCATTAAAAAGTAAACTGTGTGTCTTTGCCTGTGTTATTATGGTTTTAAAAACTTACATGTTTATTGCGACACTTTTACTTTCTACAAATGACATTCTTTGATTTTGGTGTCTTTGTTGTGTATTTTCCTTATATTTTACTTAATAACTGCATTATTTGTTGTGTTATGTTTTGTCTTGTTTAAGCTGTCGTGGTTATCAATATCCATAAAGTATTCCCACTCTAATAGCCATATTTCTGGTTATCGGGTGGTAATACCTTTTTTTCCTTGTCACTCTAATGATAAATTTGTTTCTACGAAAGTTTTGTTAGATTGGGTGGGGGGAGAGAGAGAGAGAGAGATGGTCCATATTTAAGTTAACACTGAAACCTACGAGAAATACAAAATAAATCTTTAAAAGTGAAAACGCATTTAAATTATGTTTAGTGTAAACACAGATAACAACTAAATGCAGGAATACAAAAAGCTCTAACAGCAGTCATTTGCCTTTTAACCTTTTTATTAAACTTATCTAAATAATCCTTTTAGCTGGATTGTACTATAGATACTTACAAAATGTAGTTTGCGCGAGCTAGAGTTTGTTCACCAACTTGTATATTATTTTTACAACATGCATGTTTATTGTTTTGTATATGATTTTATACTTTATTTTACTTTTAATCGCAAAAATACTTATCGCATATTTCATATGTAACATTAAATGAAGATATTCCACGATTTTTTGTTTTTTTTTTTTTTTTTTGTTTTTTTTTTAATCAGCATGCATGCATTAGCAGAGGCCTTGATAAGTTAACACTAGAAAAGCTACGCGATATCGCGGGAATGTTATTAACTATTTTGGATTCTTCTAAATTGAAATGAGCTGTGCCAAACCACAGAAGAGGGTCCAGGGGATTCAAATAAATTAACCGGCCTTGGTGGACGAGAGGTCCAAACGGTTGGCTGTGAAGCCCAGGGTTGTTGCTTCGATCCCCTCAGAGGTCGAGTACATTCTCCGTGATGGTTAACCTCCATAATCATTCGTCTTCTACCGCTGTTTTAAGTAGGAAGGCTGTCATTAAATGTGGAGATGCGTGTTCAAGTACTCTCCCCCCCGCCCCCTCCATGATCTCGAAACTTATTTAAGAGTAATCTTAGGTACAAACTGAATATCGTGCTGAAATCTACTGAAACTAAAAGGCTAGTTTAAGTTTGAGTATGGAAATCACAATTAAGTATCTTTTTATCGAAGACATGGGGGTTGGGGGACCCGGGAAACATTCAGTATTGCCAGGACTCCGGGAAACATTCAGTATTGCCAGGACTCCGGGAAACATTCAGTATTGTCAGGAACCCGGGAAACATTCGGTATTGCCAGAAACCCGGGGAAACTTTCAGTATTGTCTGAATCCCGGGAAACATTCAGTATTGTCAAATTCAGCATTTTCAGGAACCCGGAAAACATTCAGTATTGTCAAGAACGCGGGAAACATTCTGTATTGTCAGGAACCCGGAAAACATTCAGTATTGTCAGGAACCGGGAAAATATTAAGTATTGTTAGGAACCCGGGAAACAATCAGTATTGTCAGAAACCCGGGAAACATTCAGTATTGTTATAATCCCGGAAATATTCAGTATTGCCAGAATTCCGAAAAACATTTCGTATTTTCAGGAACCCTGGAAACATTCAGTATTGCCAGGAACCCTGGAAATATTTATTATTGTCTGGAACCCGGGAAACATTCAGTATTGCCAGAAACCCGGGGAAACTTTCAGTATTGTCTGAATTCCGGGAAATATTCAGTATTGCCAGGAACCCGGGAAACATTCAGTATTGTCAGTAACCCGGGAAACATTCAGTATTGTCAGGAACTCGGAAAATATTCAGTATTGTCAGGAACCGGGAAAATATTCAGTATTGCCAGGAACCGGGAAAATATTCAGTATTGCCAGGAACCCGGGAAACAACCAGTATTGTCAGTATACTAGTATAATCAATGTCTGAGGGCTTTCTTAAAATTTGACTTAACCTAATGTCAGTCTCCATATTGTCCATCGACATTCAGTTACTGCACCATCGACATTCAGTTACTGCACCATCGACATTCAGTTACTGCACTTACCATGAAGTATTTGACAAACGTTGACAAACTCTTTTACATGTACGTTTAGAAAGATCCTATAAAAAAAACCTTGTACTGCTATATTTGATAATTACCCATACTTTTTTCTTAAATACGTTGTTGATTTCGAAAAATACGAGTAGACCCTGTCCGAATAGTTTTAGTTCCCAACTCATATTAGCTAACAAAAAGATTTCGAGGGCGAAGAGTACCGATTCTGAGAATATTAAATACATCTAACCAGACAAATATGGTAAAAAGGATGCAAGTAGTCAAAGACATTTTACCTGACCTTTATTCGTGAATGAAATATACATGTACGTCAAACTACTATATGATGACGTATTAGGTAGTAGTTATACGTATACGTGTTAGGTAGTAGTTTTACATCGTGTTTTCTCACGAGCTTTAATTAAGTCATTCGATTAAAACTAAATGTGTGTGTATGACACATTTTAAGTCCAGTCGTAAAACGTACGTTCAGTATACTGCAGTATAACTTTTGTCATCCGAAGATTGTAAGTTCAAGTCCTACCGATCAATGAAATATTGCTGTTGTGTGTGTGTGTGTGTCAAATCCCTAATACATAAACTAATAGCAGTTATTTTGGAAGAATTCAACAATTCAGTCCAAATACACCCATTCGACACTTGATTTAACTCATTGCTTATTCATTCGAAATTCACGTTTTCCTTGCCTTCATCATGTTTTTTGCCTTCTTTAATCTTGTTCTTGTTTAGGTTTAAAAGCGCATGTAAATCCTTACTTATTGGTGATTTATTAAACATGACTTACATTAAGAGAAAACGGCTACTGAATTCCAGAGTTAAACTTATAGTTTATAACACGTCTGATTGAATAAGATGCCGAGGAAAAGGAAAACATCTGAAGCAAACATTTAAGGATACAGAAATGTAACCATAAGAATAATATATCAATCAAAATAAGAACACAAATATTTTTAAAAGAGGATAAGTTGTAGGTTTCGAAACTACGCGGCGTTTGTCAAAAAGTAATCTATTATCAACGTTACCATACCTATTGAGCTAACTCCCGATTGAGTATGTTTGTTTGTTAAACTTTGTTTGTTTAATAGGTTCAACGTCCAAATGACAATTTTTCAATCATTTGGAGACGATGTCTACTTGAGGCATATATTATGCTACCACACTGTAGTATCACGTCGTAGACCCAGTCACATTATCCTGACACAAGGCCAACCAGTCCTGGAACTACCCTTATATGCTGAGTGGCAAGCAAGGGAGCTATACCAGTACCATTTTTTTACGACTTTGGTATGTCACGGCCGCGGATCGAACCCACGACCTCCCGATTCCGGGGCGGACGTTCTAACCACTCGGCCACCGGGACTGGTCCCTATTGAGTATATTTGACTGTTCTTAAACAAATAAAGTTTGGAACTACTTTTTTTGTTCACATAACTAGTTCCCGCTTAACCGAAGATAGAATATGTGTTCTGCTGTTCATTCACCCGTGTAATATAATTATGTTAACTGAGGCAAAAGAATCCATAACCTAACAGAGATCCGCAACTCTGACATAGGTAAAGAGCAAGTCAAGAGAAGTTCTCGTTAAGTTACGTTTACGATCATGTGACCACGAAATAATTGCCTATAAAACCAAATACACATGTCTCTCATTACATCGTTTTTATAATACTTTAAAGCGCCTGTCTGTCTCTTCAAATCCTGTTCACCTGCTTTTTTTTTTTTCGTCATGAGAAAAAAAAGAAAAAGAATATCTGTTTATTCATGGCAAAATAGTAAAAATTATCCATAAAGAACCAAACTATTTATTATGATGTAAGTATATAGTATCTTATATCAGGAAATTTACTGCTAAGACTAATAAAAACTCGTAGAAACCCTTCTGTTCAGTCAAATGTATGCTATTTCTTAAATATATACGTTCAAAGTTCTGACCCAGAATGGTCCAATCCTAACCTTAAATAGCGTAACGCACTACGGGTTAGACACCATAGTGCGTTGGACCCCAAAGTACGTCCCCATATAGCCACACGGGGCTAGGCACTATTAGTGACTTCCTTGATTGTGAATTTTGTGTCAATGGATGTCAGAAAATAGAAAATAGCCAATGCGACTCGTATACATATTTACTTTATTAGAGGTTTGTTTGTTTGTTGAGTTAACCGTCCCACCGACAGTATTTCAGTCATTTGCAGACTATATCTACTTGAGACAGATATAATGTTGCCACACTGCAGTATCACGCCATAGACATATGGCATGATACCACACCCAGTCACATTATACTGACATCGGGGCAACCAGTTCTGAAACTACCCTTATTTGCTAACCGCCAAGCAAGAGAGCTATACCAGTACCATTTTTCACGACTTTGGTATATCACGGCCGGGGATCGAACCCACGACCTCCCACTTCGGAGGCGGACGCTCTAAACACTCGCAAACCTGAGACAGGACCTTTATTAGAGGGAAATGATTTTTAAAAAAAGAATGTATTTATAATGATCATTAACTACTTGCATTATATCAACATAGTTTATTAACATTTTATATTATTAAACCGGTGCTGTAAAGTTAATAATGTAACGGTTAATGTTTGTTAAGTTAAACCCTCGATAACAAACATTAACCTATTTAATGTATAGAATTATGTTTTGACGTTACTATACAATTACACCTCTACACGCATGCGCACAAAGATTGGTCGTATATTCTAGGTTACCCATTAAACCGAGTTGTTTAATGAGTTAAATCGATCGATAATTTTGAAAAATACTGCAACATCATTGGTCAAAATATAATTCCAAACATTAAACTAGGTTATCCATTAAACCAAGTGGTTTAACGAGTTAAACCGATCGAAAGTTTTGAAAAATACTGCAATCTCATTGGTCAAAATATAATTCCATACATTAAATTTAGAAACCCACACAAGCTGTCTGGTATATGAATATTCAAGTACCCCCGTGAGTCATTTGTTTCAGTCGCATCCGCTTTGTCCCAATTTAACATCTGTGAAGGGAGGTAACTATTGTGTTGAAGTGTTTACTTCTGTATGCACACTGAATAGTTATTTCTACCAATTTGTAAACATCCGTGTACGTGTAAATGCATGTATTTTACACACGAGCAGGTTCATTCTTTGTTTCGTTCCCTTGATACATGATAACACTGATAGGACTGCATACGGATGTATTGAAATTCTTCCTTATTCTTTTTCTCATCATTCAAGGTAAGGTTCATTTTTTAAGTTTTATTTAAATGCTATTTTGTGATATCTTGATCACGTGACAGATAAATATGGTTATTTAAAGAAAACATGTATAGATGGTTTGTTGTTGAAATTGTCGTCGTCGTTTATTTCTTTTCTTTCTTGTTATTTGGCTTTAAGATCCGACTGATAGCCTTTAATTTGATTTCTTTGGAACCCATATAATTGCGACTCACTTTAGAAAGAAGACAAGTGGCATAATGTACCCATTTACATCATCATGACAACGGGCAAACAAGTCATAGAACTATACTTATACGGTAAATAAAGGGCATTGGAGTCAGGCTTTGGCACGTCGTGGTAGGGGATTGAACCCATAGTGACCTTGTGACCGGCATAGAAATCACTATGCAAACCATTCATAAATGTGTGTGTGTGTGTGTGTGTGTGTGTGTGTGTGTGTGTGTGTAATGGGACTTAAGGAGAACTGAATATGATTATATTTGCTTATTTGCAGGAACAATGTCAAAAGATACGACGTTTTGCTGCCCATATAGTCAATATTACACATGCTGCGGTAACACAACTGTAGAATGTGATCACGGATATGTCATCGACGTTGTGGCGGTGGAGAAAAGGAGATAGTGCAGCATGCTCATTTTGTCCTTGCTGCGACACGACCAGCTTGGATGGGGGTTGGACAGATATTATGAAAGGAAACTGCGATGGAAAAATAACTTGCAATGCGTCTAAAGTAGGAGAACAATTAAAACGGACTGTAAAGATTGTTTATGACTGTCTACAAGAACGTGAGTATACACTTACGCGCATCCATAGGATTATGATGCTAAGATATTACATAAAAGAAAATCGACTTAATTTATTACCATAGTGTTTTGGTGGCATTTTCTTTATCATCAATAAGTGCTGATTTAATGGATCGGAAATTGCCAATAGCTGCTTAAGTATATGTCCAACTTAAACATTGTGATGTATGATTTGGGAACACCATCCGACGTACGCAAAACCCTTATAATGTGTAAATACTCTTTTCCGTATGTTTCCAATATTTTATTGATTCTCAGAATTATTATGATAATAACATAATTCCACGTAGAAAAAATAAAGATAAAATCATACATACATATGGTAGAAAGCTACTCGAACTCTGTAAAACAACATAATTATTAATTGCAAACGGCCGTTTTAACGATGGTTATTTTATTTTCATAAATTAAATGGGTCCAGTACAATTGATTATATCTTATTGATATATCATGACTTTAAACATGTAAAATAATTTGCAATTCTTGAACCAAATGAAATCTCTGATCATTCACCTTTATATCTTATTATTAAAAAAAACACCCCACTAAATCACGTGACGCTTACATAAACAAAACAGACACAACAGCAATACAGTTTGACGACTCTACTGTCAGCGCTTTTATAAACAGATTAAAAGATCACCGTAGTACCTTCAATGAAATCACATCAAGTGTAAACGACTGCCAAATTGACGAGTTCGTTCATGACTTCACAGATTCTTTTACAAAAGCATGTCCTAAAGATATTTGATAACAACAACTCGCATACAATTAAAACTAGACAACGACAAGACCGACATGTAAATGGTTTAATGACATGTAAATGGTTTAATGATGAATGTTTCGATTCGCGTAAAAATACGAAACCAATTTCTTCGAAATCATATTGATGATAATCAAAAAAAATTCCTAGAACATAAATCTGCCTACGTTAAAAGAAGAGCGAAAAATAAATATAAAAAACTGAAGGAAAACGTTTAACACAACTTGCAAAAAATAAGCCGAGAGATTTGGAAAAATATTAAAAAAAAATATAGAGATCTCAAATCTCAAATACATTAACAGTTGAAGATATTCATGGTCATGTTAACGAACTCTATGGATCTATTCCAGCAAATACCAGTGACATGAACCCTGAAGCAGCTGATATTCTCGATAACCATCTAGATAACGTATTCATTGAACACGAACTAAAACAAGCAGTTTTCTCTCAAAATAACAATGAAAGTCCCGGTACAAACTTAATAACAGCCGAGATACTAAAAAGTGCATATGAACTTATATCTCCATTTTTACTTAAATTTTACTATAAATTATTCACGGAAATTATCCACAAAAATAGGGAGAAGGAATAATAACACCAATATTTAAAGGTGGTAATCCTGATGATACCAAAAACTATCGCGGAATCACCCTTAATAACACAATTGCCTAAATATACTCACAATTGCTACTAAACATACTTACAAAATGAAGTACAGAACGAGAAATCATTATAGATAACCAATATGGTTTCCAAAAAGGAAAATCCACTGATGATTGTATATTTGTTTTACACGCCATCATATACAAAAAAAGAAAAACACTAAAAAGACACAAGAAATTATAAGTTGCTTTTTTTGACTGGGAAAAGATGTTTCGATCGATAGGATAGACAGATACTATCTTTGGCAAAAGCTTATGAATGAAAACGTCAGTTCTAAAACGATAAATGCATTGAAATCAGTGTATAACTCTGTTAAATCGTTTATCAGATATAGAGGAAATAAATCAGATTTCATTGATTCTAAGATCGGAGTTAAGCAAGGGGATCCCTCAAGCAGCCTTTTGTGTCTTTTCTTCCTTAATGATATAATACAGAAAATTAACACTAAAATAGACGGCATAGTTATTCTAGATGAGCTCAAAGTATTCATTCTGTTGTTTGCTGATGATGCTATACTATTTGCTCAAAACCCGCGTTCACTTCAGTCAATGCTAAACGATGTTGAAACATACTGTAAAACATAGGGCTTAACATTCAATGTTAAAAAACAAAATGTATGATATTTAACCTACCACATACAATTTTATATTAAAAACTCTGTTATAGAAATAGTCGACTCATTTATTATAATTTTAAGTACCTTGGGATTCACATGTTTAAAAACAACAAATAAAACAAGTTACAAAAGAAAACCGGTATGCATGCATCACGAGCACTACAAAATTTGTTTACTGTTTTCAATAAGATAGATCTTAACACCTCACAAAAAATAAAGTTGTTTGATAGCCTGGTATCACCAATATTAAATTATGCAGCCGGTGTATGGGGATATTGTAGTTCTAAAGATATTGAACTGGTACACACTAAATTTTGTAGAAAAAAATATATGTGAAGAAATCTACACATTTAAATGCTTTATATGGCGAACTAGGACGTGTACCAATGTACATTGGAAGTAAAATCATTTTGATGAAATATTGGGTAAAACTACTTCAAAATAAAACCACCTCAATTCTATTTAAAACATATAAAATGCTTAAAGACGAAATAACTACTAGTTGTACGGGCAATAATAATTGGGCTTATCAAATAAAACATATTTTAGATCATATCGGTATATCGTATGTTTGGATCTCACTAGATGTTTCTTTAGTTGATTTTAAATAACGCATACTAGACAATTATCGTCAAAACTGGTATACAAATATCAAAAACACACAAAAGTGAGAATCACATTGTATTTTTAAACAAATCTTTGCCTTTGAAAAATATCTTGATGATATTAAAGATAAAGGTTTTAGAATATCATTAACACGATTTAGAGTTTATAAAGGGGCAATAAAATTCCTAGAAATCAACGATTGTGTAAAAGTTGTACAATGAATCTACCCGAAAGTGAATATCATTTTTTACTTGTATTTCCGAAGTATAGATAATTAAGAAATACATTTTTCAGTCAATGGCATTATTTTTGTCATTGGTCAATTTTAAAATTTAAAATTTATTTATCGAAAAAAGCAATAAATAATTAGAATACATGAACAGATATATTACAATAAGATGATATAGCAGCGCGTGTATATTGTTATATTTTGATATATGGATGCTTACTAAATAATTGATTAATACTTGTATATGTTTTTCTGTAAATTTTTTTTATTTTTGTAAATGTCTTATGATGTTTAATACAATAAAGTATATGTTATGTTATGTATGTTATCTTTTACTTGATTGAATACATATAATTACCGAATTCGACTCCTTGTATTAGGTATGTATCGTGAATTTGATCATTTTTGCAATTTGAATGTTATATTCATATTTTCTTTTCTTTATTTATGAGCTTCTCCAGCTTCAACGAATCTTTCTACAAGCACCACCAAATTTGACGTCAAGACATCAACCCAACAGAAAGAAACAACTCAGCCGCACGACCCATCTTTAGCGACATCTGAGCCAAGAGGACCTTCTGTTGTAACGGGAACAACGTTGTCACTGTCCACGTCGTTGTCCCCAAAGTCACAATCTCAACGTATGGGTCTAATTCTCATTTCACAGTTCGAGCATTTTAGCGAAACAAAACCTTGACCTATATTACTTACGATAATTCTGACAAGACACTTTCTTTAAATAACTTGGATAATTTATTCTATTTTTGGAAGGTTTGTACAGTACTTTTATGATCGAATATAATCTAATGGAATGCAAGAATATAAAGTTTTTCTTCTTCAAAACCTTAAATACTCATATTTCATCATTTTCAGTTTGATGTGTTACTTTTGCATATATATATAGGAGGGGGTAATTAACCTATCCGTTTAAGTTACTTTCATAACATTCAGCGAAGTTTTTATTTTATTTTATTTCATTTTTTTTATTTTTATGCTGTTCTCTTATTTTTGTGTGTGTTTGTGTGGGGGGTCATTTCTGTGTGGCATACAGGGATCACCGTGTTTGTACGTCTGTGTCCGACATTGGTATCCGGGCAAAAGAAACATTTATATTAGAAGCTGATATTTAAATTAAAGGTTGCTGAAGACCAGAGTGTGTGCAATGTCATTGACCTACGGTTATTAGGTTCATATTTCTACCGTCTTAAGATAAAGCACTCCTAATGAAAATCCCTACTTTGAAGAGTACTTTACAGCTCTCATTTGCACATGTGCTCAGAATGAGCTGTAAGGATCGATTAATGTCGTCTGTCGTCCGTCCGTCCGTCCGTGTTCGTATTTGGGGGCTGGGTGGTAAAATTTTGGTCCCTTATGTGGTACTTAGGATTTACGTGGTATTACGTGGTATATAACATAAACGCGAACAATTCCAAACAATTCTTATTTGACGGTAAAACCTTTTAAAATTTTAGTCAATCAAATGGTATAACTTAAGTATGGTATAAAGATATGTACGGTCCCGAAAAGTGCCCAATACAAGTATTCTACCTTAAAACGTCTTGAAATAAAAATCTTACAGTTGGCGGAAAATAGTGCCATATGATAGTTATGAATAAGATCTAAGGTTTTTATTTTGTTGTTTTTCTTATTGTTTTTATTTTTATTGTTTGTTGTTGTTGTGTTTGGGTGGGGTGATAAAGGGCACAGCCACCATTTATTTCTTACACAAATATGTATCATAATTATATTTCCTTAATTTCAAGATTGATTTAAAACTATTTTACTTGCTCACCACAGATGAAGAAAACCCGTTTCCATTAGTTACAACTATTGCTGTATCAACAATTACCATAGCTGTCATCGTTATAATCATTGTCGTGGTACTCATGTGCAGAAAACGGTTAGTACAACTCATTTTAATAAATACTCATTGAGAAAAAGACGACTGTGAAAAGAAACCGTAATATAAAACAATCTCAAGATCAAAAGTATTTATTCCTTGAAAATCAAATGCATAACATCTCGAATCATTGGTAACACTAATGATAAGCTCCAACGCTTTTTTACTTACCTCGTTATATCCAGTTGAAACTATTATGAGTTAAGATCAAACACAACTCCTTACACTTTCCTCTTTAGGTGAATTCAAAAGGTTTATCTTTCGATTCTGTAATGTCACTTTTTGAATATTTGACCAATTTCGAATCGAATTCAGCCCAAGAAACATAATACAATAAAATTAGACTTTTTGAGGCCTTGGTGCAAAACAATTGTAACTCCTACTTTATTTACATGTAGATACAACAGTTTTGCATCGAACGATAACATAGCCTCACCGGTTTGTTTCCTAACCTTTATAGATGATTACCTGATGTACAGTATAAATATCCTCAATTGTCCGACATTTCTTGTAATAAAAAAAATCTCACTGGATATAGTCTAGAAGAAATATATACACCTATTCTTTATAAAAATCGTTTTCCCTGAATAATATTTTTGATGTCTTATTTCCTCACAGGAGGCAGAACTCGCAGAAAAACAACACCCACCCAAACAAACCATGTACTGGAAATTCAGATGTGACTGGAAACGAAAATAATATACAACTACAACCGATGGAAAGCAGTCAGTATGAAAACAACGCTTGCCGTGAAACCACTAAACGTGATGATGATCGATTCACTAATGATTCACAATCTGAGAATAAGCAGTATGACCATTTAGGAATGATTTGCAAAGACAAAAAGCAGAAAACTGAAAATGTATATAATGTTGCTGATTTCAACGGGACTGATCGAAACGATGACAGCGTATACAACAGTTCCAACTATAATGACCAGGCATTTGGCACTGACAATGAATATGATGTTGCACACCATGCAACACAAAGCTGTGCCAGGGACATTGAATACAACATTGCCAACCACAAGGAGCAAGTGCCTAGTAATGACAATGACTACAACGTTGCAATTCAAGGCACACAAAACCCTGTCAGTGAGAATGAGTACAGTTATGCAGACGAAGCAACACCCTTTCCTGAGACTGTTGCTGAAAATAACCAACCTCAACAAGAAGTAGAGAGAGTTGAACTCGATCATGAATACCATATAATTGCTCCTCCAAAGTCACAAAATCCAGATATTGACAATGTGTACGAATTGGTAGCCAATAATTGAATATTTCGAATCATCAGACCAGATGCATTTTAAATTGTCGTATTTTTTCAGATTAACTATTTATTAAAAATATATATTACCTATTTACTAAATAGCAGATTTTGTTTTAGAAAAAGGGAGTAAATATGTTAAAGAAGTAAAGCTGTATGTAAAGAATGAGGAAATTTTTTACTTTAATGTAAAATATGAAATAGAATGAATTATATATACATACATGTTTGGCATTTTATATTGTATCATTTATATATCAATGCATTTTTCATTATCATTTATTTTCATCTTGTTTCAGTGAACTTTATCAGTGTTTAAGAGGTTTCGCTTTTGCTGATGAAACTTCTTTGAACAGGTCGGAAACCCTTTCAATTATATAAAGTATCAATTTCTCTTACATTCAGAACACCCTCGTAAGAGAAACAGATACTGTACATCCTCGTAAGAGAAACTGATACTGTTCATCCTTAGAAGAGAAACTGATGCTGTATATCTAAAGAAAATGACACTGTACATTACGTAAGAGAAACTGATACTGTACATACTCGTAAGTTACATCCTCGTGGAAAGGTTGTACATCCTCGTAAGATACATCCTTGTAAGAGAACCACATCCTCGAATGGAATGTAATTAGCTGGCGTCGCTATATGAAAAGGAAAAAAACCTTGTAAGATACATCATTGAAAGAAAAACTGATACTGCACAATACTGCATCCGTAAAAAATGATACTGTACATCCTTTAAGATACATCCTTGTAAAGAAACTGATACTGTACATCCTTTGTCAGAGAAACTGATACTGTACATCCTTGTGAAAGAAATTGATACTGTACATCCTTGTGAAAGAAATTGATACTGTACATCCTTGTCAGAGAAACTGATACTGTACATCCTTGTAAAGAAATTGATACTGTACATCCTTGTAAAAGAAATTGATACTGTACATCCTTGTAAAAGAAACTGATACTGTACATCCTTGTTAAAGAAATTGATACTGTACATCCTTGTAAAAGAAATTGATACTGTACATCCTTGTAAGAGAAACTGATACTGTACATCCTTATTAAAAAATTGATACTGTACATCCTTGTAAAAGAAATTGATACTGTACATCCTTGTAAAAGAAATTGATACTGTAGATCCTTGTAAAGAAATTGATACTGTATATCCTTGTTAAAGAAATTGAAACTTGACATCCTAGGAAGAAGATTGCTACTGTGCATCCTTGTGAATGAAACTGAAACTGCACATCCTCGTAAGATAAACTGATACTGTACATCCTTTAAAGAGAAACTGACTGTACATCCTCGTAAGAGAAACTGATATTGCATATCCTTGTAAGAGAAAGATACTGTACATCCTTGTTAGAGAGATTGATACTGTCTTTGTTAGAGAGACTGTATATCCCTGTAAGAGAAAGATACTGTATATACTTGTAAGAGAAAGATACTGTATATCCTTGTTAGAGAGATTGATACTGTCTTTGTTAGAGAGACTGTATATCCCTGTAAGAGAAAGATACTGTATATACTTGTAAGAGAAAGATACTGTATATCCTTGTTAGAGATATTGATACTGTATATCCTTGTTAGAGAGATTGATACTGTATTTGTTAGAGAGACTGTATATCCTTTTTAGAGAGGTTTATACTGTATATTCTTGTTAGAGAGATTGATACTGTACATCCTTTGTTAGAGATATTGATACTGTACATCCTAGTAAGAGAGATTGATACTGCAAATACTTCTAAGAGGAACGGATACTGTACATTTCCATAAAAGAACCTGATATTATGCATCTTTGTAGAGAAACTGATACTGTGCATTCTTGTTAAAGAATCTGATACTGTACTGAAGCAACCCCGTGGCACATGATGTATATGCTTTGTTTAGTATACTGTCCACTGTCCGTCCACCAAAGTTTATATAAGGCCGTAATGCGCGTCGTCCGAACGATAATTCGGTTCCAGTGACCCATGTTTATACTTTTCATAAAAAACTAAATCTAACTGTAATATTGGAAATCCTGTTAAAATAAAGTATGACAGTTATCTTCGGTTTCAGTTGCAGCATATAGTACGGTTTATGTTTATATAATGTTCTAGTTGGAGATTATCTCGAATCTTTTGCAGTGTTTTTATGGCCTCAAGAGGTCGTGGGTTCAAGTGATTATATACTGTGTAAATCCTTAATTAAAACTTGAGTTATTTTTATTATAGCGTGTTAGAGGTGTTGAATTCTAATCTAATAGTTAGATTATGGTAATCTACAACCGGTAGAGTTGTAGGTTTCTACAAGTAATCTGTTGTGAGTTGGGGACTGCGCCGGGCACCCCCACCTGAGGCGTTGGTTATTCTGCCACATATAGTCCTCGGAGTAGTGCCGGAAGTTTATTCTGAAGCTAGCTATACAGAGTTATTATGGTACATTAATCATATATAATTTAACGTCCGACTCCAACGACGGAGATTACCGTGATTATTAAGTTGAGTTGAATAGTTAGTGCTTAAAGCACCAGTATATGCATTTTACCGTCATTGAATGTAATATACATACTTTTGCCAGAATATTCATGACAAGATAATGGTTCATTTATTGTTTGGATATAAATACTACCTTTAATTCAAGAACGCTTCCGTGAATGAGACAGTGTTGTCTTTGTGTCTTATGGATAGATAGATTAAATTTCTATTTAAACGATAATCGGCCTTTCTCTTTATTTCATTCCACTTGTTCTTTATAAGTCATGCTACCCCTTGTAAAGTAGAAGTCTCCGCCCGTCTTCTTTAAGCGTTACTACTCTGAACGACCTGAATGACGTTACAGAAATTGGTGGCAGTCGGTGCTAGGATTTTTGGTAGTCTAACAATTGAAATGTTTTCTTTAAAACCCACAACTTGCAAGTAAATTGGTAGTTTTGTAGCTGTATTTTGTATGCTGTGAACAAATAAGGGCCCTTGTTAACGTATAGTTTTTACACGTACACACTACATGTTTTAAGTGTCTTATAGTGATTAATAGTCCAGCTGTTGATGTAAATTTCATTCATTTTTTATTGTTGAAAGACAAATACTCTCACTTACTCGCGGCGTCGAGACTGTTTTATTTTACCGAGTTCGGTATTTTTACTTCGTTTTTTTTTTTTGTTCAACTTTGAACCATAGATATAAAAGATTTGGACCATGAACCTGTCTAGTGGGGCGGGTCGTAGCTCCACTGAAGTCACTTGGATTGATTTCCCGACCTCCCAACATGTGTCCATTGCAACATCTTTATTCAATCAGGTAATTAATGCGACACCTAGCGGTGAAGTACAAATACGTTCCAAACAAGGTAATATTCCATCAAGTAATGTAAATAGGTTTGAAGATCTCTCAGATAACGAGATTTCGTGCTAATAGAACTAATACAGATAGTTATAGACATTCAGAAAAGGATAAACTGTTGTTAGAACTTCAATCACTCAGAGCTGAAAATTCATACATCAACAAACAAAGTTGAGTGTGCAAAACCACACTGCAATCAAAACAAAAATATTAATTCGGTATCAGTTAAACGAATACAGCCCTCACTAGATGTAGCACCATGTCAGTTGCCTGTATCTGATCGGTCTGGTAAAATTTTCAGGTCCATTAACATATTTAATGAAACTGGGGGGAAACAAAATCAGAATGAACCAAATGTAACTTTTCAGTTCCCTAGTTCGCATATACCTTCAAACAATGGAGACCAATCTCATGCAAATTATAAAGAAGCTACTTTTGATGGAAAAGATGATATGACGATTATCTTGTGCAGTTTGAGATTGCAGCCACCGTTAATCAATGGGAGTTTGAGACTATGGCAAGACAATTAAATCTCCATTTTGAGGCCATGCTATTTCCATCCTTACTGATATGACACCCGAACAACGTAGGGATTATTACACACTGGTAGAAAAATTGCGTGCTCGATTTCAGCAAAAGAGTAAGTATTAAATCTCAGTATGATGAATCAGATTCAATTTAAGACTTGTTTGTTTTAAAAAAAAAATATTTATTTAGTTTCATCATTTAAAAAGCTTAATGTGATTGTATTTGTCTTGTCTAGTGTAAATCTGTGGGAGAATGAGACTGATTGAAGAACCTAGCTTATATTTAATATTTGTCTTGAAATGCTAGTCGGGTTTTATGATTGCCAGCTATTGCAGAAAATGTTATTTATTGTATCTTTCAGTGTAGAATTATATCGACTTTGTGTTCATCATTTTGCAGGAAGTATAAAGAATGTTGCCTGTCTTGTATTTTCAGCTGCCCATGTACATGCTGCAGGGATTCCATTGTTGCATATTTTCATATTTTTTTTACTCTTAATAGAGTTCATAGCTTAGTGGATGCCCTGAAATGAGTTAAAGTCATAAGTCATTATTTTAAAATGTTTATTTTCATCCCATTATTCTTAATTAAATACATTCAATAATAATACATGATTAAACGATGTTAATACATGATCATTTAAAGTGTATGAAACATAAAAGTTAATATAATTAAATATTGCTGCATTGATTAAATTGTTTGAATAATATGATATTTATTTTTGCATTAATTAATTTAAATATTCGCACATTAACCTAAGTAAGGCGAAGTGGTTCGGGACGAACTTCTAATAAGACGGGGGATATAAGGTATCCCCGTGGCTTATGATGTGTATGTGTTTCTCTTTAATTGTATATATTCATTGAGGTGAGAGAGCGAAACTCAGAAGCGTAAGTCATCAAATCTGCATGGGTAGTTTCAAGTCACTCTACTGGAATTCTTCTTAGTGGCTATTCGATATGATTGTCAATTCGTAGAAACATTATTCAGGGAATACTTATTTCACCTGACTCAGTTATACCTTGTAGAACAAGCGTTTATTTGGTTTAGTTTAAATAGCTGAAGCCTTTTGTGTGTAGTCAGAACACGTCCACGTTGGACAGCTTGAGACTAACAAAGCATTTGGTCTACTCTGATTTTATCATTCTTTGGAAAGATAACATACTGTACATAAACGTATTCTATGAATCAATGTGAGACATTTTGACATTGTGCATCCACGTAAGAAAGATGGATTTTGTTTATCTTTGTAATTCTTAATCGTAATATTGACGATAGTACCAAATAAATCGGATATTAGTACACACTTTGCCAATTGTGTTGATTATAGAACGATCAAGATGAACTAAGGTATATTGTGGTTATGGTCTTACATGGGTTCATTAGAAATAAAACATAAGTAAAGCTCAGTTATGATGAGGTCTGCGTACGGTGAACACTAATTTCGGACATACTTCAAAAGGAAAATAATAGTTCTAAATGAATCTCCAACTGATAGGCAGCTATTTGTTTGCGTGTGTCATTAGCAGTTTCAGCACATCTTCTGGCAAGTTTCGTTTAAATCAAAAACTGACTATTTTGATAGCATTTTGAGCCTTTTTCGATTTTTAGCTAACTGAGCACAACGTGCTCAAGATAAGCTATTAGGATCACCCTGCGTCCGTCGTCGTCCGTCGTGTGTCGTCAACAATTTGCTTTAAACGACATCTTTTCTGAAACCGTTGGACAGAATTTGATTTAACTTGGTAGGGATGATCATTGAGTGAACCTTCACAAGAGTTGCTAAATTAAACTTGATCCATGTAGAACTCTGGTTACCATGGCAACGGAAAAAATGAAAACTTAAAAAATTATCTCCTTCGATTTCAAATTGTTTTGGAAGAGAAGTTCTTTGGGTAACCCTCTACCAAGATTCCTAAAATTATTCTTATCCGTACAAAAACATGGCCGCCAGGGGCGGGGCTAATTTGCCTTATATGTACATAGTGAAAACTATAAACGACATCTCTTCTGAAACCGCTGGACAGAATTTGATTAGATTTAGCAGGAATGGTTCTTGGGTGAACTTTCACAAACGTTGCTACAATAAACTTGATTCATGAAGAACTCTGGTTGCCACGGCAACGGAAAGAAAAAATATGAAAACTTTAAAAATCATCTCCTTCAAAACTACTGGCCAGATTTTAAAATTTTTGGTAGAGATATTCCTTGGGTAACCCTCTACAAAGATTGCTTAAATTATTCTGATCCGTAGTAAAAAAAAATGGCCGCCAGGGGCGGGGCAAATTTGCCTTAAATGTACAGAGTGAAAACTTTAAACGACATCTTCTCTGAAACTGCTGGACAGAATTTGATTTACTTTGCAGGGATGATCCTTGGGTGAACCTTCACAAAAGTTGCTAAAATAAACTTGATTCATGAAAAACTCTGGTTGTCATGGCAACGGAATGAAAATAAAATGTGAAAACTTAAAAAATCATCTCCTTCAAGACTACGGGCCAGATTTCAAAATGTTCTGGTACAGATGTTCTTTGGGTAACCCTCTACCAAGAATGCTTAAATTATTGTGATCCTTAAAAAACATAGCCAGTGGCGGGGCTAATTTGCCTTGAATGTACATAATGAAAAATTTAAACGGCATCTCCTCTAAAACCGCTTGACAGAATTTGATTAAAATTGGCAGGGATGATCCTTGGGTGAACCTTCACAAAAGGTGCTAAAATAATCCTGATCCATAAAAAACTCTGGTTGCCATGGCAATGGAAGGTAATTAATTAAGAAAACTTTAACAATCATCTCCTTCAAAACTACTGGCCAGATTTCAAAATGTTTCAGCACAGATATTCTATGTGTAACCCTCTTCAAAGATAGTTCAATCCGTTAAAAACAGCCGCCAGGGGCGGGGCTAATTTGCCTTATATGTATATAGTTAAAGCTATAGAAAGCTGTTCTCCAAAATTGCAGGCCAAATTATTTGGCACAGGTCTTCCTTGGGTTACATTCTTCAAATGTAAATAAAATAAACTTGATTTATGTAGAACAAAAATAATCACATCATTACTCTCAACCAACTGCTCAAAGATGCTCCCTTGAAAATACAGCTTCCTAGGAATTATTAAGAAAATAAACTTACACAAACCAGATGATAATATTAATGACTATTATTTTGCCAAGGCTGACTTGGTATTGGACCACTATCTCCAATTAAGGGCCTTGACGTATAAAAAATGTCATATTTAACATTGTTTACATCCTAGCATCCACATTTATAAAGCAATCTTGATCAGATGTATACATAATGTTAGTAAACCAAGAATTATTATGCCTTGTATTTGAGCTATGGTCCGTAATACTTCAGGTGCCTATAGATCAGTGGTACTCATGTGAGCGATATAGGGCCATCATGGCCCTCTTGTTTTTTATATCTAAGCTCATGTTTCTAGTCTTACATTAGTTTAGTTTACATTGAATATCTATAATATGAAATGAAGAGGAATAAGTAGTCTTTTTACCTACCTCATCCAACCTAAGGACTATAAAGAAAATAATCCTGATTATCGTAGTAACCAACATAATCTTTTACAGGCAGATATGAATGGCATTGCAATGGTATTGGAGACGTCGGTTAAAAACAAAATTGCTACTATTGTTAATTTAGCCATTAAAGGGGTAACGGAGCCCTAGGTTAAAATATTAGCTATTATAGCTATTTCAAGTTTAAGCGAGACTGGCTAGAAGAAGCAGCTGGCTGACATCTCTCTTTGTGTAAATCATTTGTGAATGTATAGAAAAACAATCAGTGTCGTCTAAAGAGTGGGTTCATTTTAAAATATGCCATTCACAAACTAAATTTTAATATCCGCTAAAATTTCAATATAGGCTTAATTTCAATTGGCACAGTGCAAAAAGCTGTAAAGGATGTATCCTCAAGTATTGAGTTCTCGCCATACAGGTATTCTCGGGCTATTTACACTAGTGCAATATTTGACGTCAAGTGTGTCGTAATTTTACAGAGAAACATCGACAAAAAAACAAAATTGATTGATCCTTGTTTCTTAACCTTTTTTTACTGAAAATGTATGGGAAACAGGTAAAAATATTCATTTAAGAAAGAAGTACCGATTTTTTAGCATTTTCACTAATTATGCTTCTTTTTATGATTTCTTTAAACCACTTGTTAAATCTTCCGATAATATTCAGCAAGCATACGATCACTGATTTATGTAAACCAACATCTGTTCTTAAAAAAGTGTATGTACAGAAGTCATTTAGAGCCATAGCTGTTATTATTATGATAGCAAACTTTATACTTGATATTGGTAATGCAGCATGCCCATTTATCCTTTGTACATGTATAGGGTTTGTACACCAAAAATTGGCCATATACCTCCAAAATTGTAGGGACTGTCTAGTTGAAAGGATACAAACTTTAAGGAAAAATGCTATTGTACCCCCATTTACAAAACTCGGAGGGCACCCTATAATAACATGAACACATTGAGTGTGATAGTGTTTCTTGTTCTCATTTTGATCATCTTATATTTTACAAACTAATCTGTTCTGTGATAAAGAACACAGATCTTCAATGTAACTGTTGTTTATAGATTTTGTCTCTATATGTGCACCATGCTCATGGCAGACAAATTTTCTGTTCATTGTCGAGAACTCCAGACGCCATTTTGGAAATAATATTTTTGACTGTTGTTGGACAGTATTTTTTTTAATTTGTTTTTAATTACAATTGAAGATTTATTACATTTGAAGGGACGATTTTGATGCATTTGATGATATATTTAATAAAAAAGTGAGGGATCGTTTTGTTTATTGTTCTTGCAATAACTTCTTATGTTGTCGAGAACTGGATACTCCAGAATACATTTATTAGGGAAACTGTTTCTTCTTTTAATAGAATTATCATTGCTTTTAGAAGTTTATAGGGATCATTGTTTGTTCAAATACAGGAACTATCTTTTTTTCAATGGTATAGTGTCCAAGATACAGCCTTACATATCTATATCAATATTTACGCTATTATAAAAGTGTTAAAGTTAATATCGTAACAAATATTCGAGCTTCGACCATTAAAGCGCCACGGGACTTGACATTATGGGTTGTCTGCTTTACTTTAAAGCCAAAGGATTATTTCTCAATGTCAGTCGACAAGATGCGTTCGAAAATCACAATGCCCCCGCCCAAGCCTAACACTCTTTGGCGCCACTCTAAGGGTTAAATGTCAAATAATTTATGTTAACTTGTTTTTATTCCTTAAAGTAAAGTACTGGACAAAAAAAAAATTAAAAAATAATTGTGGGAGATAATAAAAATAAAAGGAAATGTTCTGGATCCTAGTTACTGCAATACTCCTACTTGCTATTTATTTATATTTGAAGTTTCAAATCAATATCTTGAATAATTCACAAGTCATGCACTGAAAATTATGAAAAAATAAATACAGGGAGATAATAAAAAAAATTGTACAAAGTAGGGTTATTGATCTTGGTCACTGAACAGCTTATACTCGCCTTCACTTTATGCTTCAAGTTTCAAATTCTTATCACGTATTGTTAATGAGTTTTGCTCCTAAAAAGAAAAGAATGAAAAAATAAAGGGAGATAATTAAGAAAAATTAGACCAGTTATATTTCTTTATCACTGCACCCCTCCTAGTTGTCATCAATGTATATATAAAGTT
>CM037795.1:32365643-32415643 GCA_021229015.1 Solen grandis | reverse complement strand
ATACAAGGCAATAGCAATAACCGATATATAGTCTGGTCCCTGCATGTTTGCCGCCCAACAACCAGCTGTTGAGTTAATACCCTAATATACATACAGAACAAAGGCATATTTATATATCCAATCAGGTCAGAAGTGGGGCCATAATGGGCACTTTGGAGAACAGAAAAATAAACAATGATTGTTTCAGATTTTTTTTTCTTTTCAGGTTTTAGCCACACTCTCAATACAATATACACTTATAAAGATGAGTTTATACAAAATGGACATATGAAACGAGAGTATAAGTTTACATTTCATCGTCCTGTTCATTTAATACAAGTAGTTTTAACAGATATATATTTATGTATATTGATTCATTAATGTCTATATCAGATCCAGTATAAGATATTAAAACGTTATTTATTTAGTAATGATAAGTTTAATTAAGTTTGTAAAGGGTTAGGGAGAATTCATATAAACTGTTCTCTATTACATAAAAAGAGGTGTTTTTTTTATAATTATTCTATAGAAACATAGTTACTTGTTGTTGATATATATATATATTTTAAAATATTATTTTTCTAAACTGCTGAACAACAGTTGTGTAAATCAAACTTGAAAATTTAAGAAAATCTGGTCTGATTTAAGACCTTTTTTCAAACACTGCTAAAGTTTGTTATACTTTCTTATTAGAATTTTTGCATTACAGTTTACAAAAATGTCATGCGTCTTTGTTAAATAATTTTCCATCTCAAATTTAGTCTTAACTAGTGGTGTATGCCTAAGTGGACACCTGTACGAAAAATATAAACAAAATGTACACTCCGGTTTTGGACTTATGGACATTTTTCTTATTTAAAGCTCGGACATGAAACTTTTTGTGAAAAAGAAGGAATTCAAAATACTATGTTTTATCTTTTTATGGAAACTCTGTTGTTACTGATTGTCGTTAAAAAAAAAAAAAAAAAATCGGCAAACAAACCTTACATGTTAAATTATTGCTTTGACTCAAACTATTTGAAATGCGTAATAAATTGCCACCCTACCCAACCCATTTTAAAGACTGCTTTAACCATTATCAGGATACGGTGCTTATACAAGTGTCGCTAAAATATCCATAATTCAGAGATTCATTTCAAAGTTTACCTAAATTTCGAAGAGGCATATTGGTTGATCTAGCCAAATTTAAAAGACTTTTACCGAGTGGTTTTGATATTATTCTAGGTAACATATTTGTTATTTAACTTAGCGTTATTTATAAGATAAATAACTATACAAACTTTAAGGAAAGCTTAACACTTTTTGTGTCACCTGCTGTAACAGAGGGTACACAGGGTAAACACTTCTGTGTCGTCTTTCTGCATGTGTGTTTTTCTGTCACCTTTTTTTATTCTGTAATAACTCTTGCTCTACTCATGCTATTGATATGAAATTTCACTGTTGAACAGAGCTTGACAAGACGAATTGTCATGCACAAGTTCCATAACTCTTGCATCACCATCTTATAGCTATTCCCTTTTTTCTACCTGTCACTTTTTTCCGTCACGCTTATTTATTCTGCAATCACTATCAGCCTCATTACTTAGAGATTTGATTTGAGAAGGGTATCAAAACTTATGTCTCTATAGTAACTTCGATTTTTGTTCCTTTCAAAAATTCGCTTTTGATTTGTTGAAAAAAATGGGTAAAACTATTCTTTTTTGCGGCGGGGGCGTCCCCCGCCTGCAATGGTATTAAACCGCTTCTCAGACACATGACACTTTCTTAGAGTTCTACAGGAATTGTGCCAACAGATTTAGAATACTGCATAAGATCGATTCCAATATCCGTTTTGTTGTTGTTTCAATTCATTAATATTGTCGAGAAGCCTTTGTTATTAACTTTGTTGCGTATGTGTTTGTGTATTGATAAACTTCCTGAAATATTTTATTTTAGATCTCTGCCTGTCCCTATATTTAGATAAAATAGCTGAATAGTAGATGATATATTCTTCAAGCATATGAAGACTTCATTGTTGTTTTCCATTTTTCATAAACCATTCTGGTTCACTCAATGACGTTAATGCTGCATCAAAACCACCAGCTTTTCATAACCTAAGTCGGTCTCTGTTAAAAGGTCTTCCGCATTCAGTTCGTCAGCTCTTTGATATACGATACACACATATTGATTATTCATTTGAAAAGTAAATTATTTGGCACTTCAGTACCGAATTGGACCGGTACCTGGTTATTGAGATTCGGTATGCTGACGTTCTTTTTATCTACATCGTAAAATAACAATAATGATGCCTTATATGTATACAGATGACAACTTCCTTGTCGATTTGACAGAACAAACGAAAAATGCACATTATGGGCACAAACATTTACAAAAACATGCTGTTGTTGAAACCGGAAAGAAATGCAATATAGTTTCCTTTCCCACTGTTAGGAAATAATATGTTGTTTACAAGAGATGGTTATCTACAGCTTCTTTGGTGAATTGCTTTTGTTATTCATGCATGTATAGCTGGTCGAATCACTTACAGAAATATTTAATCGGAGTCATTATGAAGCATTTAGCAAGTAAATGGTGTGAGCTGTAATTACACTGTGTTGTTGTTAAGGGTTTGCTGGGAGATGTCAGTTGAATTGGTAAGTTTTTATATAAATATGACGAGTAGAAACCCGGGTGGCGCGATGATAATACAGGGAAGCGTATATTCCAATTAGAGTCTTACCGGTGTCGTATAAGGTGCGATATGAAAAATCCTTAAAGTGCGCTTAAAGAAAAAAAATTTGAAATGAAATTTACACACATTTTAGTTTATATTCTTCTCCATTAATTGGTAGGTTTTTTATATAAATATAACCTTTAATAACCAGGGTGGCGCGATGAAACTTTAGAGTAGCCTATATTCCTATTTGAGTCCGACCGCCGTGGTATATGTGAGGATTTCAAATATATATATATATATATATATATATATATATATATATATATAATGCATAAAGCAAAAAAAAGAGTTGAAATGAAGATTTTACACACATTTTAGGATATTGCCTTCTCTATGTTTTGGCAAATTTTCATATTGATATGACCAATAGAAACCCGGGTGGCACGATGATACTGGAGTAGTAAAAACCCGGGTGGGGCGGTGATGCTAGGGTAGCGTATATTCCTATTTGAGTCTGACCGCCGTAGTATAGGTGGGATTTTTTCAAAAATAATTTAAATGAATTAAACAAATTTTATGTTATAGTCTCTTCATTCTTTTCTTTTTTTTCTTATTTAAAATATAACGGATGGCACGAAAGCACTAGATCCGGATTTGGTATCCGCATAATAGCACCGTACCAAACTGTACAGGTGCGAGATCGAGGAAAACAGGAAAAGGCTAATATGCAATAAAAACATAAAATGTTCGTATGAAATTAGCACAGATGTTGTAAAAATGTTATTTTAAAGCAACTTGTGAAATTTCATACAAATACGACTTGAAATAACACAGGTGGCGTCTTCAAAACTCGGACGGCGTCAAGTCCCCCACCTGTGAGATCTTGAAGAGAATTTTGAAAATGGATTTAAACATCAATGAAGTTTGCACATATGATGTAAAATGCTATTATAAAGCTACTAGTGAAATGTTATACCTATACGACCAGTAATAAAGCGGGTGGCGCTATAGAACCCTGGATGGCGCATAATCCTGGATGGCGCTTTTTAGTAGGACCGCCTAAAAGGAAGCTATTGTAAATATAACAATTTTCATTTTTAAAAATATTAACAAAATGGGGAAGAACAAAGTTCTAGATGATAACAAGATTTGATATTATATAAGCTTAAAATTTCAAAATAGTATTAGTTTTATCGATACGCTATGGCTAATTCATAGGAGAAATTTCAGCTAATACACTTATTAATCTTTACATTTAAAAAAAAAAAAAAAAAAAAAAAAAAAAAAAAAAAAGAAGCTGTATTGCCTCTGCAAATCCAACAATTAGCCAGATTGATGTCGACAGAATCACTAATCAAGAGCAACAGAAAAAAACAACAGTTGAAATAAAAATCAATGCATATCAATATGTAACAAAATATTTTTATACCCAAAAGGATTCAAACAGACCGCGTACCAATCCAGTTTTTACTTATCATCAACAGGTGCGCTATAGAAAAGAACAATAAAAACAACAGGTGAGCGGTATAGTGCCTGTTCCTACAAAAATACTACTTACTATAGGTTTGCCTGTGAACAGCCCTGTATTCAGTTGTCTTTAAAAGTCCCTTACATAAGTGTTGGATCATAGCGTATATAATGCAATCAGGGAACCAGCCCCCGTATAGATGCGAACAGCAAGATATTCTTGTCCTTATTTGGAACAGAGTGTGTAATGTCCCCAGTAGATGGGTATGTCCTTATTTCGAACAGAGTGTGTAATGTCCCGAGTAGATGGGTATGTCCTGATTTGGAACAGAGTGTGTAATGTCCCCATTAGATGGGTATGTCCTTAGTTGGAACAGAGTGTGTAATGTCCCCAGTAGATGGGTATGTCCTTATTTGGAACAGAGTGTGTAATGTCCCCAGTAGGAGTGCCTGTCCTCAGTTCCATTTGTGTATAGCGTCCTCAAAAGGTGGCACTTTTTGAAAAATACGATTATTGACTTTTAAGATATATAATCGATCAAAATCTATATGAGTACTTATTCGTTATATTTTGGTATGAGGCTTGAGCATAAAAAATCAGTAGAAAGCACTGTCCTCATTTGAATGTAAAATATGACATGTTCTCAGTTGATGGTCCTTACATGTGTGTGTGTGTGTGTGTGTGTGTGTGTGTGTGTGTGTTCAAAGGGTTTTGACGCGTGTGCCACTGACTTTATTTTATTTCAGGTACTTTGTGCAAGGAATCCAAATTTTGCCGCACACATGTTTTTGGCATTCCGAAATACTGTAGCAATGAATATGCTGAATGTGGTCCCGGATATGTCATCAATGTTGCGGAGGTAGAGAAGGGTGATAAAACAACTTGTACTCTTTGCGACTGTTGTGACGAGACCAGTTTTAATGCGGAATGGACAGACCTGATGAAAGATCACTGTAATGGAAGAGGAAAATGTAAAACGTCTAATGTCAATGATGTGGAACAACGGGTTGTCAAGACTGTTTATAAATGTATTACAGAACGTGAGTATACTCAAATTCAGGCAAAATGCTGTTGTTACCTAGATGTAAGTACGCCGAGTCTTATAAGTGGTCCAGTGGTTGTAAACATGACTTTGGATGTTGGCTCAAATCCTGCTGGGGACAAGAATCGTTTATGATATTCTTAGGTGCACAGTACTGGTTCAATCCAGGAACAGTCGAGAATGAAAAGTGTATGATGTCAGGACTAGTTTCTTAACAGACAGTTCCCTTAAATGAAAGGTTCACCACAAGCAAGGGGGTATAAAAAGTCAACTCATCAATGTCTGTGTAAGCAGAGTAAAGATCACTGGTCGTATCTGTCCTTAGATGTGAATTGAAATAAGTTAATGATATGTCAGATACGGGCCTATTCCTTGCATGATTTCAATGTAAACATGATTATTTCAGTCATAAATATTTCCACCGTGTTAACATGTATCTGTATAACTACATACATCCAGGCGATGATTCTAACTAACTTTCAATAATACGTATTTTTTAGGTGATTTCTGACGAAGCATTTCGCTTTTATTTCATAGAAAATGCTATAAAAATAATCAGTAACAATAAATCAGGAAGACTACTATTAAAACCGAAACCTTCTAAATTTTAATGACATAAATAAAAACACATACTGTATAATCATTAATTTTCGTTGACATTAAATTTCGTTGATTATGTACCTAAGAGAATTTCGTGGGTACATTTATTTATGGATCTATGTTCTAGAAAACTTAAGGTCTATATAAGAGACACGTTTTCGTGGGGATTAATATTCGTGGATAAAACCAACAACGAAATCGACGAAAATTAGTGTACCACGAAAATGAATGATTTCACAGTATTGCGTAACCAAATAAAACAAAGAGGGACAGTGTTTAGGGCCTACTTCATCAGGGTTATTTCAGTCATTATTTATATTCACACCGACTCAAATCGTAAAAACCTGACAGTTACAATATAGCTCTACGGACATGTTGCATTAATCTAAATACCCTGGTGTTCGTGCATTGTGGCAATGTACATTGCAATAAGTACCGTACCAAAAGCATAATATTAAGACCATTTGCAAAGAGAACGACCCCAGTCAAGGGTTAATTACCAGTACCAAGTATATTATTATGTCGCAACCGGGGATCGAACTATTTTTTCCTGACACATTCTTTTATCGCTCACCCACAGGTCTGAGTCTAAGATCATGATACACATGTAATGAATGTACAATAGATATATCTCGTTGTATCTACTGAATTTTACATTTTGAAACGGCACCCAATGAAAATGGCACAAATTAAATTAACTAGCAATAACGCATAAAATGAACTTAGTTTTTCATAATGTTGCAAAACCAAATGGATAATGTTTTGGAATACATACTATGCGATTTACGACGCCCGTCATGGAAAAACAAATTATAAATATGTGTAATTCGAACCAACTAATCCAATTAATCAACACTTGCTATAAACAATTTTAATGCATGTATGTTTTCAAAGATTAATAAAACTGTCTAATAATATAGACTGTTCCCCTAAACTAATATTTTGTAAATTAATGTAACCGTTTAGGAATAATTATTCGTTTCAGTTCAAGCCTAAGTTCGCTTAGTAATAAAACACTATAAGATATCGTGCATTAATGATGAGCAGAATTGTTTTGTAATTTCCTTATTCAAATTATGTGTGCTCAGGATTTCATTTCCATTTTTTTTTTTTTTTTTTTTTTTTTTTTTGTAAATTTCGGGGAAAAAGTACAATACAATCAAATAAATGAGACTAACGTGTTAGTATACAAGTCGTTAGCAATGGAACTGACTGCGTGCTTGGCGCTCAGTATATATACCGGGTAGATCCGGAATGGTTGACCCAGTCTCAGGATAACGTGGCTGGGTGTGGTATCATGCCACATGTTTACAGTGTGATACTGCAGTGCGGTAGCACTATATATCTGTCAAGAAGACATGGTCTCTAAATTACTGAAATAATGTCTGTATAACGCTTTTATGCCAATCAAGAAAATGCCACGATCTATATAAAAGTCGCCAAAGAGTCTTCAGTCTACAAAGATAAACATTTAATATATAATTAACTATAAGCATTTATATTAAAAAACGAAAAAAAAAAAAACTTTCTTGTGCTAAATCTCACCTCCTTCCTTATTTTTTTTTAAATTTTAGTGGCCCTCTTTAATAGTACATGTACATGTACACAGATCGGATCGTTGTAACGATGTAAAGTGACTCACATAGAGTAAGACCCATTATTTTTAGAGGATATTGACCCTTGTATGAATGAAAAAAATAGAAATGAATATCACCTCAGAACCACCATACGACTTTATGTTTGGTTATGAGCGAGTTGCCATTATGGTCAAGGTCAAGGGCTTTGTTACCAAAATTAGGAGATGATCAGTCATTTTTCTTTCTTACAAAACTTCCTAGTCTGTAGATAGGCGATAAAAGAAGACCCTGGAAATTAATTAATTAATTAATTTATTTATTTCCTTACGGTTTCATTCATCTTGCTAAAAGGAACTCAAGCCATCGTTTTCTTTTCTTGCCTTCGAAAGAGTGTTGTTTCTTAAGTGAATCAAAGGGACTTTTTTATGAAACGATGAACCTTAACGTCGAATTAGGTTTCAGTGACAAACCAGAAGAATGCATAGCTGAGAAAAGTCGCTTGTTATCGGTAACTTCAACCGTGGTATCGTAAATAAGAGATCGCTCGACTTCTCATAAAATCATCTTATATAATATCAGTCATCTCGTTTGTAAAAAAACACTTAAAACGTTACATATCATTTCTAATGAACGGAACACGTGATTTTAACAACAAGTCATAAGTTAAATTGTAAGTAACGCCCTTCTTTGTCGCATTTACTGGGGTAGCTGGGATTTTTTTTCATAGGATATATAGGAACTACTACTTTTGGGACAGCAACAGTAGAAGCAACAGTACTAAGTATTAGCAGTTATATTAACTACAGGAAGAAATATAAGGTATAACAATTGAACAGATCTCATCCGAGGGAGGGGTCATTATTTTTATAACGGGTGTCAGTATTTTATAGAAAGGGGATACTTTTAAAGAATAATGACCGGGTCTTCATTCTAAGGGAGTCATTTTACTTCGTTCTACCCTTCATAATATAATATCATTATGACCGGGGATCTTTTTTCCTGTTGAATAATGACCGGGGTCGCAATTCTCATGAGGGACACTTTTCTTTGCGTAGGGGGGGGGGGGGGTCATTTTTTTCTGAAGATAATGACCGGGGGTCATTATTCTATGAGAGTCACTTTATTTCGTTTCATCATCATAACTTGATATAAGTTGGACTGGAAACTTCAGCCGCCGGACGCCCCATAATATCGGTGAATAACCAGGTAATCGTTGCTAGACTAGTAAGCGTTTCGCCTCTTCTTGTCGTCTGCTATGTTTGCAATGGAGATGCGCGTGCGTTTTCAATATTTCTGTTACTATATTAAGACGCGGGAAAACCAATCAGTCATGACAACGCGTTAAGAAAACTTCTTTAAAAAAATAAGAAATTTCTTAAGGATATAAAAATCTTAAGATGTATATTGAATACGGCCCCGGGGTTTTAATGCTGAACCTCTCCTTAAATTTGTTTTAAAGTTATTTGTTTTATATACATCAAGTTCTCCAGTATTAGAAGATGTATGACTTAGAGACTAATAGCTTCACTGCGATGATAGGTTGTCCACGGTTGTCCACCTGGTTTACGCCATACAAAGGCGGGGGGTTAAAGTTTCAGTCCTTTATCTAGACATGTTCACTACCAAATAAGTATATATGTATATTATCTTCATAATTAAATGAACTCATCTACTTCAGATCACTCAACAACAAGTTCAGTAAACACAATGTTCACTGTACATATAGACAACCAGACATCCACAAAGTTGTTCTCGATGTCTGAATCAAATATTCCATCATCAGTGACATTCAATCCGACCGGACCATCGTTTTTAACGACAAATGCAGATACTCAGCAATTTTCATCGTCGACGTCACATAAGAGGCAAAATCAATCGGAAATACCTAGTATGTATAATTAACACCGTCCATTCTTCGCATACGATTGGGATTGTGGGTATGGAGAGAAGGTATATTGGAATAATCTGCTTGTCTGTCGTCCAACGTTCGTATCTTGACCATATTTCTGTAAGTCATTTATCATAGGGGCTCATCCTTTGCTGTAATATTGTTTATGAACGAAGGGGATGCCGTGGTTCTAACCCGCAATATCAAAAGACGAGAAAGTTTTAGATTACTATCTACTAATTCATTTTTTACTCTTTAGTATGACGAGAACATATCTGTCTCAAATTGTATGTGTTGTTCTATCTAGCCTACATGTGTTTAATACCGTGATATAAGAGCTTACAATTCAACGGATGTCAATAATATAAGGGTGAATCATAATTTAGACTTTTGTTATTCATGCAAGGAAAAGATAACTTGCTTTGTAATGTTCAGATTTCAATTTAACAGCAATAACATTAAGCACATGTTTGACAAAAAGGTTAAAATGCTCTTTACATGCATGTCCACTATATAGCACTACCAATTACCAATCCTAGTGTTTACAATTAAACCTGTAAAGTTATTCGTGTTCAAACCCTAAAAGTAAGGTATTTACTTCTACAGCCCTTATGACAACAATCGAAATACATTGTTAATTTCAGTTTATCTGAAGTTGATTAAAGCAACTTACAAGTTTAAATTAAAACAATGACTTGTATATATGTATTTTCTTAACCTTGAGATGAGTAATATTCTGTATAAAACAATTATTCTTTTCTATGGTCATGCAGATGAAGAAGACACGTTTCCTGTTGCTGTAGCAGTTGCCATACCAACCGTTGCTTTAGTCATCATCGTCGTTGTCATTGTCATGGTGTTTGTATGCAGAAAACGGTTAGTGTCACGTGGTTTACAAACAATGATAACTTGATTCGCTATTTGGCTTTACTTCATTGTGTTCATTAACTAATCACTCTTTCAGAATGTAAATGCTTTAAGTTACGCCTCTTCAGTCAAACATTAATAGAATGGAAACCATGGCCCCTAAAGATCAACACAATCATGAATATGAGGGCAGATAGATCAACTAGCTATAAAAATTATACTTTTTATACAGGATGTTCAAAGAGCTGCGTGCAGTATACAATGAATGGATTATGACAGATATTGAACAATCCATATCTATAGCATACTACTTCATGAGTGTACGTTACTTACACAAAAGCATAATACATTATCTGGTCATTTATTCATTTAAGATATGATTTGATGTATGATTATAACCACATTCTAGTACGAAATCAAGCAAGGACAAAAAAGTATAATTGAGTTTTATTCAATATAGGCGATTTTTCTATTCAACAAAATGTTGTTTTTTATTGATAAACAAAATAATTATATTGCTTCAGACAAACATTTATAGAAGTTAATGTCCGACTTTCATTTACAATACTATTATTCATCATTTTTATATTTATTTTAGCAAATTAAACAAGCCTGAAAACGGAAATCAGTCATATGAAGTAAGCAGAGGAATCACTGGAGATCAAGATGAGAAAAGATTATCACTACAACTAGGCGAAATGAATCAATATGCAAACTGCGCTCAACCTGGTGACCGTGTGCAACCAAGGGCCAGCGACGATAGTTTTCCGACTGGACAGGTTGAGACTCACTATGAACACTTAGGAAAAAACTCTCAAACTTATGAAAATCAGCCTGAACACGTGTACACTGTTGCAAATTATCGCGGGAAGGATCCCGAAAATGACAACTATTACAATATTGCAAATCATTAAACATAATGCTTTGGGTGTAATAGAGGATATTTTATAAGAGAGACGATACGGTTGCAGCTAGATATCAATATAAATATTGTATAAGAAAATTTCGACTAAATCACGATAAAACGCAAACTGCAAAATTTAAAGACGCAAAATATAAGAATGCTAAATTTTATTACCGTATTCTAAAGCAACGTGCCGGTGTTTCACAAAATAGCATATTTTTAAACAATATTTTCAAGTTATTAATACTTTTAATGATCCAGTTTTCACTGCAGATGAAGACGTGTTGTATTTCATAGATAGGTAAGAACAAAATAAATATAATATAAGGTTTGAGGAATTTAACTTCCAAATAGATAGATTATATGTTATAAAAACTATAAGTAAGTTGAAAACGGAATTCAAGTCCATATATGTACTGAGTTGTTTTGTTAGCGCCATTTTTTAATCAGATTGTTTGATATGATCTTTGAAATGGGTTGTTAGGTTTTTTAATTTCTCTACATAAGAAAGGTAGTACGGATGACGTAAATAATTACAGGTGTATAACGTTACTAAGTACTGTAGATAAATTATTCACTCTTATACTGAACAAAGTTATGGACTGGGCTGAAAAATACAGCATTAACATTGAAGTACAAGCAGGATATAGGGCAAATTTGGGGACAGTATATAACATGTTCATCCTTCATGGAAATTTACATGTTTAATTAGAGTAAACAGTTATTTTGTGCGTTTATAGATTTTACGAAAGCGCTTAATCATGTAGTGAGGGACAATATAAAGGCAAAGTTGATTAGCTGGGACTCCGAGGTCGTATTTTGAACATTGTGCGTTCTGTGTATCTGACACTTAAATCACAGGTGAAGTTTTTAAATAAAGATGAAAATGAAATGAGAGAGAGAGAGAGATTTTCATCGCTATTAATTAAAGGAACTATTTGCAGTTGTCAAAATCAATTCTAGGAGTTGAAACAGCAACACCTATCGTCATTGTATACGGAGAACTAGAAAGAATATCTCTTCAATGTAATCGTTATTTCATTGCACCAGATTGTTATACACTCGGATGGAAAATATACTAAAAGGTGTATGTTAGATATTGCCTTGTTGATCACCCTATACAAAAAATCTTATTACGCATTTGAGGTCTATATAATGTGGTTGTTTCGGGAAAAATTATTGTTATTTTTCTTACATAATGTGTTACATAATATGAATATCCCTTTTCAGGTAGAGACCAAATATGTATAAATTATTGAAATAATTAAAGTGATAATATAACTGAAATTTAAAAATCACTATTTATTTAAAGTATGCTTGAACAAATAAAATAAAGTACAAATATATATAGATATATATAGATGCAGATAACTTTTGAAAGGAATTAATGTACATAAAGATGTATAAAGGGAGATATATAACAGTACCTTTTTTACGACTTTGGTATGTCGCGGCCGTGGATCGAACCCACGACCTCCCGCTCCCGAGGCGGACGCTCTAACCAATCGGCCAGTCGTTTTCCATAGCTAGTTCGCTTACAATATTACATGAATGTGTATTTGTTTATATATTTTCATCTCTCTGTATCCCTTTTCAGGTTTTGTATATGTATAAAAGTAATTTATATAATAAAAGGAAAATGAAACGCAGGGTATTTAGAATATGTAGTAGCCAGACTCAAGTTTTTACCCCCAAACCTTGCAATAAACCTCATATGATAGACCCCATCTCATCCTTAAGCATTTATTTTGTTTGAAAAAAAATATTTCTCAAAATAATTTAAGGTTTATGCCCAACCCTATCCCCCCTTTCAGTTAAAAATCTCTACATCCGCCATTGGCTTGATAAATGACAACTCACGTGACATACTTCATCTGTACCGACAGCACTTTGAAACTGCAAAAGGACAGTTTTCTTCAACATTTTTTTATCTCTGGTGGCACTTGTAGTTTTTTTTTTATATTTTATATACAAACATAACTACGTAGATTATATTCTTGTGAAACTCAACCCAAGAGTGTGTCATTACACATCGTGCATTTCATATTAACTTCCTCAATATATAGCCTTGGTCACTCGTAAGGCCGATAGCGGCGTTCATACCGAGCATTTAGTTTCATACTGGATAAACCAAGGATGCTGTATTTGACAGCGGAGTCTGGTGTTCATTGAAGTTCTTGCAAGTGAATATTTTCTCCAATATCGTATGTATCCATGACTATATACATATTTATTTTGCAAAATGTAACTTCGCGGAAGTTTAGATATTTATATTCCAATAGTTTGTAATATTTTGAACAATAGTTTTGGTATATGATTCGAGAATCATTTTAATGTAAGGTAAGATACTATTACAATAAATATTTCATTATTTCGAATTAACTCCGTACCATACACATATTTCTATTACGAAGTCAATGACAAATATAAATATATACAGTCGGAATTAAGTTTAATTTTACCGCATGTGCGGTACACCACAGTAACTTAATCTGATAACAATCATAGCATAACTACGATGACATAGAGGTGACATGCACTACAACTCTTTTTTATGTCGAGGGAACGAGATAATAAGTCGAGGGAACGTTTCTCGTTTCCTTGACTTATAATCTCGTTCCCTCGACTTATTATCTCATTCCCTCGAGATAATAAGTCGTTCCCTCGAGATAATTAACTCGTTCCCTCGAGTTATTATCTCGTTCCCTCGACTTATTATCTCATTCCCTCGAGATAATAAGTCGTTCCCTCGAGATAATTAACTCGTTCCCTCGAGTTATTATCTCGTTCCCTCGAGATAATAAGTCGTTCCCTCGACTTATTATCTCGTTCCCTCGACATAAAAAAGAGAAGTGCGTGTCACCTCTATACCACCGTACATAACCCACATATTTTATAAACATTGTGTGGATTTGATCTAGATCGTGTAGAGTAAACAATACAGTCAAACTGATAATTATTTAATTTGCATACGAATAACATTTAATACATTATGATACATTAGATTATATAATAAGTAAGTAGCAAGAATCACGAAATGTATACTGGCCTGGATAATAGTAACAGTTGCAACGGCAATAAAATAAATGCATATCTAAATATAACAATTGGAAACTGTGCTGAAACCTTCTTAAAATCTATTCTTATGTTACAACTGTTTATATTTTTCACTTTTTTATTAAATACATATTTTCTGCTAAACAATTATAAAAGAAACCATATAAACTGTGGGAAAATGAGCATAACAGAGAGAGAGAGAGAGAGAGAGAGAGAGAAAGGAGGTGTGCTTATTGTAAGCATCCGAACATGAGTTTTGTTTTAATCTGTTTTTGTAATATTTAAAGAGGAAACATAGTTTTACTTATGTTCGGACTTCCGAAAATCATGGAAATCACTTAAAAAAAGTCACATATGCTTCCTATATAATTATACTGAAAATAGAAGCAAATCATGTGAGTAAAACTATATATGCTCTTCTATTTCTTACTTGGATGAAGCTGAAAGCATGGCTGACAGGTCATAGGAAAATGAAGGTTTCACATTGAGATGAGCACAACCTTTAGCTTAGGTCAATTATACATATATATATATATATATATAGAGAGAGAGAGAGAGAGAGAGAGAGAGAGAGAGAGAGAAACGAAGTAACAGCTATAGGGATAAAAGAATATCTAACATCACTGGTATTTTTTTGCTTTGTGCTCCGCATATAAGGATAGTTCCAGGACTGGTTTGCACGGTGTCAGGATAATGTGAATGGGTGTGGTATCATTCCACATATCTACGGCGTGATACTGCAGTGTGGCAGCACTATGTCTGTACCAAGTAGACATAGTCTCTAAATTACTTAAATACTATCGACAGGACGTTAAATCCAACAAACAAACAAAACAAAATCTTTCGCCGCGAATGTATTCCAAACTGTATGAGCTTCAAAGGTTTTCTTTTTTATTTTTCTGTTAGCGACCTATATTTCTTTATTTTATGTTAATGGTACTTCATTCTGAAGCGATTAGCTATTCATTCATCTTGGATATTTTCAAGTGTACCACTTACACAATGTTATAATCTTTGTTATTGTCAATTTGAGTGTATTAACAGTACTTGTGAAGCATTCTTCCTTTACCCAAAGCAAAACACACTATACTATAAAATCATTAATTTTCGTAGACATTAAATTTCGTTGATTATGTACCTAAGGATTTTCGTTGGTACATTTATTGGTGGATCTGTGTTCTAGAAAACGTGAGGTCAATATAAGAGACAATTTTTCGTGGGGTTTAATATTCGTGGATTAAACCCACCACGAAATCGGCGAAAATTAGTGTCCCACGAAAATTAACGATTCCATAGTAACTATATTTAATATTATATGCTGGTTCGTCCACCATTGTTTCTTGTATCTAATGGCAAGATTTCAAATTGATAAAAACAGATTTATCCATGTAAGTGTAAAATCTTCTAATAATAATTCACAATGTCAGAACATCAAGTTGAAGCATAGATTATATATTTACGTGAAAACATAACATCCTCTAATGTCTGGTTGCTGCAGTAAGTTTCATCTATAGACCAAATACTTGCCAAAGCATACGTATATCTACAAGCGACCTGGGATACAGCCATGACAAGAAAGTTGTGCATATTTGGCTGGCGTATTCTTTACACATCCATCTACAAATAATATCTTCAAATTCAGGGGTTTCATACTCGTCATACGTACAAAAAAAATGAAAAGAAAAGTATAAGCATTTGCAATTGCCTAATATCAATCTTGCAATTTTAGATACACTTCTTGTGTAAGCTCCATTGACTTCATACTTACAAATCTTTAAATATAAACGTCCATATTTTTTCTTAAACATTAAGAAAAGAAACAGCCATGTTTTTAATTACAAATTATAGACGTGCCTTAGATCAATATGCAAAATTCCCATTTTATTGCATTCATTCAAATATTGAAAATGATGTATCATAATTATCACGTGTTGATAAGAAAAAATGAAATTTGTAAATTAAATGTAACAAACTAATGTAACTTTGTTACCTGTTAAGTATAGTTTACATTAGAAACTGATTTAAATAACATTTGATTTACTATGTTAACCATTTGTATTAGGGGGGATGGATAAAAATCTCTAAACATGATAACTTGATACGTAAAGATAAGGGAATACTAGTTTATTTAGGATTAATCTTCATTAGCTTTTAAACAGCTCGTCCACAGTTGATCGAGAAAAAAAAACTGCCTCATTATTGTTGGTGAAGTCTTTGTCTTCTGACAAATAAACCAGGCTCGTGTAGGTCAAATTGCATTGGAAAACGCCCCCTTTCACAATATCGGTTTTAAACCATTCGTAACGCTATACTCTGTGATGGAAAATCTATCCGTTTATATGTTGCTTTGCGGAAACATATTGTTACCGACTTCGAAAGATATCCAAATGCAATGCCCTCTAGCAGGTAAGATATACGTGCACCAGTTTGCTAACAGCTTAGGCGGGAAAATATTTCAATGAAAATACTATGAATGAAATTGTGTGACGTAATCTGGTTGTTGTCGGCAAGCGGCACGTAGTGCCAGAAGAGATACCGGAAGAGCTGGCTGCCGAAGACAAGATGCAAGAAGAGATAGAAGAGCAGGTGCAGATGGGTACGAACATAGTGGAAACAGCCCAGAAGTGGACCTACATTTCCCTCGCTGCGGTGCTCGTCTGGAAAGTAGTTGGAGCAACCTGGAAGCAAAGCACGCCCACCGAGCAAAAACAGACGCCGCAAAAACATACGCCCTCCGCGCAGGAAAACACGAAACCGAGGGACCCATTCTACATCGAATTGCAGTGGAAAAAAATTCGCAGAAAAATTCGGCCAGCCGGGTCAAAAATAAATACGTACACCGTATACTTTTGGATCCCTGCAGCGTCGATATCTTGTTTTTCTAACACAATTCTGGCCCGTTTTTCCATGCTAGAAGCTTGGCTGGGCTGCAGATTTCGGGTCTATGTATATATATTTCTTGTTCTCGGCATGGCACCTACTTTGAGAATCTAGAAGATCGCTCTAGTTTGGCCGGCAGAAAATATGTGTGCGTGCGGCGGAGTGTGGTGTGTTGTGTGTGTGTGCATTTTTTCTTCTCTGTAGTCGTCTAGTCTAGCATTCTGGCAGGTTTATGTCCACTGGTTCTTCTTGTAGCTCTATTCTAGCCACTCGGTCCGTGTTTTTGTTTGGATCGGCTTTATGTTTTCCAAGGTGGCATACAAACTCTTCTCCATAGACCCGCAGCTTCTCTATCCCGCCAATGTAGCGTCTTTGTGTTCTTTGTCGGACAGCAGTAGCAGCAATACAGTCTTTTTGTTGCGCCTCCCTACTGCGAAATTCCGACAAGTATAATCTCCTGGTGGCATATCTCCTGCTCTCCTTTGTATACAAGGCAGTTCTATTCGTCTTCTATTTCTTTTGTAGTATCCTCCTCTGTTTCTTTTGCAGTATCTTCCTCTGCGTCCTCTGGAATTCTGTCGCGAATCCGAAAGTATCTTTCTTGGGAGATGTGGTACTTCTTCTTTGCCTTCCGTACAGACAGTATCTCGATGTAGGCTTCTAGAGAAAGTTTTATACCCCTTGGTGCTGTATAGCTACCGGCATCGCCGCGAATTTGGTATATCTATTTTGGGAGATGTGGTACTTCTCCTTCGCCTTCCGTACAGATAGCGCGCCAGACCGTATTTCGGTGTAGGCTTCTCGTGGTAGAGCTCCACCTGGCATACTCGCTTTTGTGGTATATAGGTACGTATTATATGTATTTCTCTAATTGGGAGTACAAAAAATCCAGTAGACATCTGCGCCTACTACTTGGGGTATGCTGGCACTATAGAAGTGGGCCGGCCAGTATACACTTTGCTACCGCTCCGGCTTCTTCGTACTATCCCCAATTTTGCCACGGGTTTTTTCGTACTCGAGTGTATCCCAATTCTACCACTGGCTTTTTTTGTACTCGAGTGTACCACCACCGAACTATGGCTTGGGGGCTCTATTTGCCGATCTATCGTCTATACTATGGGGGGAGGTGTACCTGTTGGAGTACAAAACCACCTTTTTACCCCCATTGTGTATACTACTTGCATATCCATTTGTCTAGATCGTGTTTCTTTGTTTTTCTGGGTTTAACTGTTTCTGTCTTCTAGGAACTTATGTATACGGGGTACATACACTGCCTCACTGCAATATCACGCCTGTAGGCAAGTAGCACACAATACCCTGTCGAATTATTCTGACATTGGGCCGCTGCCTTTGTGTGCTGCTTGCCAAGCAAGGAAATTATACAAGTATCATTACAACGTCTTTGGTACGTCGAGGATCGAATCCACCACATTCCGGTTACAAGGCGGACGATCTTATTTCTCTGGACCCTATTTTGTTGTGTACAGCTATGGAAATGAACTACATGTTGTTTTATAATACTCGAACTGTCTGGGGCATGATTTATGTTCCGGTGAAATATAGTGATAAGCTAGAGAGAATACATAATTATTCACAATGTTTATTTGTTGTGAAGTGTGTGTGTGTTTGTGTGCGTGTTATTTTGCAAATCGAATAACTCTGACACACGTTGGATAAGTTAACCCTCGATTTAAGTATAGGTTAATGTTTGTTAACGAGGGTTTAACAAATTAACAGTAACCGCAGTATCTGGATACACAGTTTCACTGGTTAAACACTATGTATATGAACGCGTTTTAAACTTCCGCTTTAACATGGGTCGGTGTATTACGTTGAGTGTGGGACGGTGTGCATACCTGTATGTCAATCATAATTAAATTAAATCACCTCTTTCAGATGGCGTTATTAACAGTTTCTAAACACAACATGGAGATGGATATATTAAAACTGCTTCTTGTCTTTGTTCTATTCAGTACAGGTAAGCTTTTATCAATAATTTCACAAGTATTTATGAAAATAATAAAATTGTTGTTGTTGTTGTATTGGGGTTTACCGTCGCTGCCATATAGCGACGTCCAGCTAATTACAGGTGGAGGAAGACCCCGAGTACACAGGGGTACCCGGGTAGAACCACCGACCTACCGCAAGCCAGCTGGAAGGCTTCCTCCCATGAAAATCCGAAGTCCCTACCGGGATTCGAACCCACAGCGGTGAGGGGCTGAGAGATTTGTAGTCCACGACTGTAACCGCTCGGCCCACGGCGGCCCCTAATATAATTGTAAAATACTGCATATTATGAAGTGTGTTTTACGTAAGAAGTGTGGTTTCAATTTCCACTGACAGTATTTCACTCATCTGATGGATTCTACTTCCAAACCAATGCACATGCAACAGTGCTCTATGTCACACAAGTGACATAGGGTAAAACCTGACAAACTGGTCATGGAAGTAAACTCCGAGCGCCAAGCAGTGGAATTTCATTAGTGCTAGTTTAATACTTTGATATGTCGAATCCACAGCCCTATGGTAACACGGGTTCTAACTACACATGGTCACCCGCTCTCTCTCTCTCTCTCTCTCTCTCTCTCTGTGTATTCAAAGGGTCTAAAACGCATGTGTATACCACTGATTTTTTTTTTTCAATTTCAGTTACTTGGACTAAGGAATCCAAATTCTGCCACTCACATATTTTGTATAGCTTTTCGAAATACTGTGGCAATGAATATGCTGAATGTGGTCCCGGATATGTGATCAACGTTGTGGAGGTGGAGAAGGGTGATGAATCTTCTTGTACTCTTTGCGATTGTTGTGACGAGACCAGTTTTAATGCGGAATGGACAGACCTGATGAAAGATCACTGTAATAGAAAAAGAGAATGTAAAACGTCTAATGTCAGGGATATGGAACAACGGGCTGTCAAGACTGTTTATAAATGTATAACAGAAGGTAAGTATATATGAAAAGTCAGACAAAAGGCTGTTTTACGCAGAGTCAAATAAGGACATTGTGGTCCTTTGGTAGTACACGTGACTGTGGATGTGTGCCCTAATCTTGTTGATCACAAGAATATTTCATAACATTCTTAGGTGCAAAGTACTAGTTCAACCCAGGAACGGTCATGAAGGAACAATATATGATGCAAAATCTATTTCTCAATAGATAGATCCTATACAGAATAGTAATTATAAAGGATATGATAATAGTCCACACATGAAAGTCTGTGAGTAAGTTCTATTGTAATCAGATTAAAAGTCACCATTCGGCTTTATCCTTAGGGGTATATTAAAAGAAGTTCACACTGCCAAATACGGGCCTCTTCCTTGCGTGCTTTCAATGGAAACATTTATCTTTTCAGTCATTTATGTTTCTGCTATGTGACTGGCTGATTTTTGTTGTTGTTTTTTCTGCATATCTATATACAGTAAAAAGATGCTTCTGCTTAACTTCCCATAATACACACTATTTTTCTTATTAAAGTAGATTCTCACAAAGCATCTTGCTTTGCTTTTATTTTATTAAAGTTACTATAAAAATAATGACTTTATATTAATAAATTACAATCAATTTACCAAAAATGCTACCAATTTTGTTTGCGTGGTCATGGTCAAATTAAACAATAAGGTCCATTACTTAGGGCCTGCATTTTTTTCTGAAGCTGCAGACAAGATTTTCTCTCAGGACGGCCATATAGTGCGAGTGTTTTTGGCAATTATAATGGAAACGCAGTATGTTTGCACATACGCCTTGTAAAAGTTAGAGTCTGATTTTGTCCATTTACTAAAATATTTAGTCGCGCCAATCAATATTCAGTGTGGTTCAATAGTCTTTATTAAAGAAGTAACATATATTTACTCTCATGGAAGGCAGTTGTCCAACTATGATTCTAGTTATTTACAGTCCTATACTTGTCTCTACAAACACAACTTGTTTGTAACAAAATCCATGAATCAGGTTCATTATCCTGCTCTAAATCATGCAGTAATATCATTCAACAGGATTGACCTTTCTTTTAAAGTTTCCAACATGTTTCAGACATTAATTTATTCATATTGACTATCAAATTGTGAACCTATAGGTCTACTCATAAAGTAATCATATAGCTCTACGGACATTTTGTATCTTCAAATTGTTGAACTTCAAAATAATGAATGATGGACATAAGGAAAGGGGCTGCTTATCAGTACCATAAATAGCGATTTCAACCGGTGATCAAGCCAATCTTTCCTAAAACAGATGTTTTAATCACCTGGCCAAAGGGGCTAATTTCAAGGTTCAGCATAAAAGAGTACAACTTTGTCACGATATTAATGTTTACATTTTTAAAAACGCCCACCATCGACTCTGGTATGTCGCGGCCGGGGATCGAACCCACACCCGGTGATTTTTTACTGACTCTTTGACAGTAAACAGATGTAACATGCTATATCTAATAGCGACCTTGAACTTAATTAGGACTTTCTGCCTAACCTTGAACTTAATTACTGCTTGATTTTGTTTACACAAAAGAACACGTGGTTTAGTTATTTCTCCCCATTTGAAGAAAATGGGTCTGTCGGTCGGTCCATCCGTCTGTAGACGACTGTCTCCGAACGATAAATCGAGAACTCTTTTCATCAAATTTAGGGTGATGGATCATGACTTTTGATATTGATCAAAGGTCAAGGTTGCAGTGACCTTGAATGTGAAAACTGTTTCCGGTCGATATTACATGAGAAAGCTTGAGGCAACATTCCTTAAACTTGATAGGAGGTGGGGTCATAACTACTAGATGACACCTATTAACTTTGGTGTGATTAAGTCAAATAGCAACTATTGTTTCTGGCCAATAACTTTACAACGCCTGAGCCCACATTCTTAAAACAGTAGTTTACTTGTTTTATTCTGACTCCTCCCTTCAATGAATATGAATTTGTATCTAGGGTAGTGTTTTTGTTTTGCTTACTGGCCATGCTTCTTACGTATTGTTCCAACAGCTCTTGTTTGTGATCAATTTTGTGAGCAGCTGACCTATCCATGACTTAAAAAGTTGAGACTAAAACTGGAAAGGTGAACTACAAAACAGGTTCTTAGATCTTCCGCTAATATTCTTGGATGGACACGATATCTGATCACAATTTCTGGGCTGATCCTTTTTTTCTACATAATTGCATGTACTGATCTACTTTAGATCACTCAACAACTAGTTCAGCAAATAGCATGTCCACTACACATATAGAGAACATGACATCTACAATGATGGTCACGACGTCTGAATCAATTGTTCAATCTTCTACAGTGACACCCAAATCAACCGGATCATCGCCTTTAACGACAAATGCAGAGACGCAGCAATCTTCATCGTCGACATCGTCTCAAAACACGCAGAAACAATTGAAAATTTTAGGTATATTTTCTCAGTCCATCCTTGCAAACGATTTTAAAGAGAAGGGTTTAGAGGAATGATGCATATGAAAATTAATTTTACATCATTTTCATATTGTTGCATGATCAAACAGATTATATTCAATATAAACTGAACCCATATGATGCCATACACAAGGTTCATTATCTTGAAAATAATTTCATAACTCTTTGATCCTTTTAGCTCATACCTGGCACATTTTTTTTTACTATATGGGGTGCTATTATTTTACTCAAGATCAAAGGCTACAAAAGAGATAAAAAAAATTACCTGATTTATATCCAATACTTGTCATAAAATTTGCGTATATTTCCTTTCTGGATTATTTATGTGGTATATAACATCAGGGTGCATTATAATTTCATAACTTAGACCCAGTCATTTTTTGTGAAGCACTGTTATTCTCAATTTTCGACTAGGCAATAATTGAAATTCACATTTTGCATTTTGCATTAAGGCTGATTTTGATCAGAGAGTTTATCATGCTTTTGCCACTTTCACAATCACCCTATCTCACCCAAGTGCGAAAGTGTTTCTTATGTCTTTAGATATTGTGCTCAGAACATGCATGTCTCTCCATAGCGCACAAACGTATATGATTCCCAATCCTGATGTATACAGTTAAATCTGTAATGCTCTAGGTTCAAACGCTTTTAAGTAGGTATTTTTAGCAACAAATGCAATACATATAGAAAACGTCATTAATTTCACAGGCATTGTCTGACGTTGATTAAAAGAGCAAATGTACTATTGCAAAATATTAAGTTATTCCAAAATAGGGGAAAAGTCATTTTGACAGTTATTAAAACAATTATGTTACGTATACTGCATAATGTCCAGTTTTTCTTAACCATGAAATGACCAAACAAACAACTGATTGTATTTTTTATTTGCATATAGATGAAGAAGATACGTTCCCTGTGGCTGTAACTGTTGCCATACCAACTGTTGCTATAGCTATCCTAGCCATTGTCATTGCCATGGTGTTGGTGTACAGGAAACGGTTGGTAACACATGGTTTAAAACATGTTTACTTGATTCATTATTTTGGTTTTACTTTGTTAATACACCCCTTCATACAAATATTAGAATAGACAGCATGCCCCCGGAAAGCGAATCATAATTGAATTTCCAAAATCATAAATCTGATAACCAGATCAACACGCTATAAAGATAAATAAAATATATATGAGAGGGAGCACACGACATTGCGATAATCCGATTTTATTATACTTAGATCCAGCTTTAATTTATAGGTGTACGTTGCTTACACATAAGCATGGTATATAATCTATTCATATATTCATTTTTGTGTAAGATTTAAATACAACTAAAACATTATTCTTAGGAAAACATACGATATATCCAGCTTTGACACACCTTTTAACACTTGATGTTTAATATTAACGATTCTTCTATTCAACTTAATGGATTGTTTTAAAATCTCCACAAAAGTTTACAAATCTGGATTTTAAAAGTAACCTTAAAGAGCAATGATTCAGATAATCAAAAGTGTTGCATCCCGCCCCCAATGCCAAAGGACAAAATTTACAGTCGGGTCGACACACCATCCCCAATTATTTACACTTAACTAAATGTAGTTTGGAATTAAAAGTGCGATAAAAACTATAAATAGTTTCCTTTCATCATTTACTTCTTACAAACATTTAATGAAGATAATTTCCAACTCTAATTAAATTAATCATTTTATTATGTCTTGTAGGATATTAAACAAACCGAAACCCGGCATACATCCAAATGCTACAGTCAACAGAGCATACGATGGAGTACTAGACGAGACACGATTTGCAGACGATGAGTCCCCACAACCACAACCAGACGAAAACAATCAGTATGAAAATTACGATCAAAATGGCTACCGTGGAAACCAAGGAGGCGGTGACGACAGTCTTGCCACTGGACAGGTTGAGACTAACTATGACCATTTAGGACAAAACGGCAATGCTCATAAAAGTCAGCCTGTAAACGTGTACAATCGTGCTAATTACCGCGGGAATGATCTGGAAAATGACAACGATTACAACAGTACCAGTAATGAAAAACAAGGCTTTGGCAGAAATGATGAATACAGCGTAGTCAGTCATGGAGCTCAAGACTTTGGCAGTAACAATGAATACGACATAGCAAATCGTGAGGCCAAGGGCTTTGGCACTAACAATAATTACAACATTGCCGACAATGATAGTCAAGGTTCTGGCCTTGACAATAAATACAACACTGCCGATTGTGTGACGCACGCCTCAGGCGTTGGCAATGAATACGACATTGCTAACCATGAAGTTGACCATTATGAGGATACTGAATACGTTAGACCAAAACTTGTAGAGGGTTTTGGTCAGATGGATAATAAATACAATGCACATGATGTCCAGGGCACACAAAAGGCAGGGACTAACCAAGAATACATGAATACAAGTAAATTAAAAGGGAAATAATAAGTTTTAACAACAACAAAAACATTTAGTAATGTAAATTACATAAATACTGGATGTATGTTATAAGGCAAGTTGTTTATTATTCATTCAGTCTATTTGCCATTTGCACAACACAATGCCATTTTATTATGAAATATTGAGCTTAGTATCATCTGTTCTCTTCCTGGAATAATAAGCTGTTTTGTGTCTAAAAGAGGGAGAGGGTGCCTGGTTAGCGTGGTGAGTGCCTGGATAGCGTAGTGGTAAAGCGCTTCGCTTCTCATTAATGAATCCTGGTTTTGATTCCTGGTCACGAGCATGAGAGGGTACAGTGATCGCCCATCCAAACACGTAGGTTTCCTCCAGGCTTTCCGATTAGTATATTATCAATATATATATTATCAAATATACCATTTTTATAAGAGTCGAGGGATGAATATGTTTTGAGTGACTCAATGTGGTAGTAATCTAGATTTCAGTACAATGGCAATGGTGTTGTCATTTTAAAATTGAACAATCTTGTTACAGCGTATTAGATATTTTTTCCAAATATTTTATAAGGTCTGTGTTGCTCATTGGTATATCGCACTTACTGTAGTCGCTACAAGTGTAACTATTGTGAAACAATAAAAAGTTACAGAAAAACGACAAATGTCCTCTTGATAATTAAGATATTCCGGAAGTTACTGGTAGTCAGTGCAAACCGCACCAAACTTTTTTTTCATTATGTTTTCAGGCAGTCAATATATCAGCACCAAAACATTAAACATCCAAAATGTGATTTTTATGAACTGTGTATTTCATGGTCCTACTTTTACTGATACAGGCATGGAAATAAAATTAAAATTGCATGATAACCATACTTAAGAGATATATCCTGGTCTAAAATACACCTGACTCAAATAAACCCTTATTTCCGGCTTAAATTACTAATCGAATACTGGTTTTAAAGTTTTGTTGCTATTTTTATGTTTGTATAGCTTTGATAAGACTGCAATTATTATATATTCAGCTGTTATATAGTTGTATGTATGTATATGTGATGTATAGGTCTCTGGGGTCGAAATTGTCCCAGGGTCACTTGATTTTCCAAAGACTTATATGAGAAAAAAAATAGAAAAATCTTGTCAGAAACCACAAGGCTTAGAGTTTAGATATTTAATGATTAACATGGCTAGACTCCAACCAAATTTGTTCAAATCATGGCCCTGGGGTCAAAACTGGCGCCGCCTCAGGGGACACTTGATTTTACATAGACTAGTTTAGGAAAAACTAGAAACACCTTCTAGTCAGAAACGACTTGAATAGACTTGCCTTGACTATTTGAGTTTACCGTCGCTTCGACAGTATTTCAGTCATATAGCGACGTCCAACTAACCACAGGTGAGGAGGACCCAGAAGACACGGATGCATCCGGGTAGAACCACCGACCTACCGCAAGCCAGTTGGAAGGCTTCCTCACATGAAAATCCGAATGACCATGCCGGGATTCGAACCAACGCGGTGAGGGGCTGAGCGAGTGTTAAAGTCAGCGACTTTACCTTCACGGCCACGGAGGACCCCTAGTCAGAAACGACAAGGCCTGGAATTTACTTATTTGGTGTGTAACATGGCCTTGTAGACCTTTACCAAGTTTGTTCAAATCATGGCCGTGGGGTTAAAATTGGCCCCACCTTGATCACTATTATTATATGCTAAGCTGTTATATAGTTCCGCTTACAAGCTTAAATAAATATATACATACGATGACAACAAATATGTGATGTATATAGGTCTGTCCCTGGGGTCGAAATTGGCCACGTCCCAGGGTCACTTGATTTTCCAAAGACTTATGTGGGAAAAACTATGAAAAAAGGCCTAAAGTTTAGATATTTGGCGCGTACCATTAGTATGTAGACCTCAACCAAGTTTGTTCAAATCATGGCCCTGAGGTCAAAATTTACCCTGCCTTAGTATGTGTGTGGGGGAGGGGATAGATTACTTGATTTTACATAGACTTGTATAGGAAACCCCTTCAAAAGATCTTCTCAAAATCACAAATCCATGAGATAAGATGTTTACTAGTGGACCTCAACAAATCTGTTCAACATGGCCCTGCTGTCAAAATAGACCCCGTCCCATGGGTTACTTTATTTGATATAGACTTATGAGATCTATGGCCTTCAAAATTGAAATGGCAGGCACAGTGCAGTTTAGATAATCTTCCTGTACTTCTGCATGAATAATGTATTAAGTATGACTCATAATACGATAATTGGCAATGAAGGCAATGTATCTCAGGTGAGCGATTCAGGGCCATCTTGGCCTTTTTGTTTAAATTATATGTTTCTATACTTGTAAGTGATATTTGTTCAGCTATGTCATTTTACTATCAGTTCTGTAAATTATTTATACGGGTTGAAGCTCCGCTGAATCAAGCAAAACGCTGGTTGTATTTCAAGTCAACTTGCACAATATTCAATTCAAAGCACATATATATATAATACTCACGTCCTGCAATATAGTTCCAGAAGATATCAAGACGTACTAAACACAATCATTTGACAACAATATGTCTGAGAACAATATGTCTGAGTTTCAGACCAGAACTTTGATCAATACAAATGGTATTACATTAGACTAAAACTTTAAATAAAATTGCATAGTCAAATCTGTTCAGTAAAACTATTAATAAAACAACCAGCTGACTGAAAATAATAAAAATAAATGTACAAAAATAATAAGTACATGTATATGTTCTTATCATTTAGTTTCACCTCCAGAATGGCAGATACAGATTATTTTATCCTTTTTTTTCACAATTATATAAAAAGGCATACATGCAATTTTCACTTCACACAAATACAAGTTTTTGTAACACATTGTAGTTAATGGTGTTAAAAATTAAATGTGTTCATCTAAACCTAGGTTTTTTTGTTTTATTTCAATTAACTCTTACTCGATCACTCTCTCAAATTTTACATTGATCTATTTTTCCTTTCTCTCATTCACTTCCACAAAATAATTATATATCAAACCCCTACAATGATAAAAACTACACGACATAAACAATCAATATATGCCTTTACCATTTAACTTCCCATCCAGAATAGAGGATACAATATATACAATTTTTAGCTAATATTTATGACCAAATAAGGCTAACAATCTCAAATAAGTAAACTAACTGACTGGTACACTTACGCTGTTCTTAGCTGAATGTGATTTAACTAGCCAGTTGTTGCAAAGAATACTAAACAAATAACATTGTCTGGTTATATTTACTCCTTTTATTGTATTGCCTCTAAAGATGCGTATTGCTAGTCAAGTCAGTTGAAAATCAAATCATGTTTTAGAAAAGTTTGGGTAAACGCTTGAGAAAAAAAAATCAAAGATTATGTAAAATTGTCAAAGATATGAACATCCAACTACAGAGAATTCAGTGTTCATTATTATGTTCTTTTATGTTATTAATGTTTGTCGAGTGAAACATTCCACCGAGAGTATATTAGTCATTTGGAGACTATGTCTACTTGAGACATATATAGTACTACCACAACGCAGTATCACGCCGTAGATATATGGCATGATACCACACCTAGTCACATTATCCCTCCGACGGGCCAACCAGTCCTGGAACTACCCTCATATGCTAAACGTCAATCAAGGGAGCTATAGCAGAACCATTTTACGACTATGGTATGTCGCGACAAGGGATCGAACTTACGACCTGCCACTCCACTAGGCCACCGGGGACGGTATGTTATTTATAAAACGATAGTACTTCAATTATATACGCAGGCAACATCTTAAGGTTTATTACAGTCTGGACATTGTGGTTTTACCAGGATTGCATTATATACATAATAAGGAAACTTTTCTATCATCTCCATTTAAACTTTAGATATTTTCTTCCTTGTAAAGTCAAAGTTGACAAATTAACCGGAAACTGAGTGCATATCCATGTAGCAGGAAGACACAATTATTATTTGTTAAATACAAAGACAGAAAGGGTGATACTGAAAACAGAGTAAGATATCAGTGGTAGAAGAATATAAAAAGGAAAAAAAGACCTGAAAAAGAGCTAGTATTTTTTTCACATATTAAAAAAATATATATTATAATTATGTACATATTAGATTTGGAAATTATAAGTAATGATTCTCGTTTTGAGTCTTTATTTAAAGTAATTGTGAAAAAAGAAAATATCCGATTAGGGAAAAGGGGGATTCACAAAATGTTTTTAATAATTACGTAATAAATATGTATACATATGTAAATCAAATGTACTTCAATTATATACGCATGCAACATCTTCAGATTTATTACAGTCTGGACAATAAGGTTTTAACACGAATTCACTATATACATTATAAGGAAACTTTTGTATTTTCTCCATTAGAACAATAGATATTATTTTTCCTTGTAATCATTATTCGGAAACTGAGTACATATCCATGTAGCAGGAGGAAACAAGTTTTATTTGTTAAAAAAATAACGGATCTTAAAAAAAAGAGCTAGACTAAGTATTTTTTTAACATAGTGAACCTATATGTGTGTGTGTGTGTGTGTGTGTGTGTGTGTGTGTGTGTGTGTAAAAATAAATAACTTGACTTGACTATTTGAGTTTACCGTCGCTTCGACAGTATTTCAGTCATATAGCGACGTCCAGCTAATTACAGGTGGAGGAAGACCCCGAATGCACGGAGGCATCCGGGTAGAACCACCGACCTACCACAAGCCAGCTGGAAGGCTTCCTCACATGAAAATCCGAATGACCCTGCCGGGATTCGAACCCACGCGGTGAGGGGCTGGGTGAGGGTATTAACGTAATGTTACTCCCCACTCGTATATGAGTCTGATATCCTACATCTTAATAAAATGTTAAAACTATCGTAATTTTGAGGTAATAGAAAATATCTGATTAGTGAATAAAAAGGATAGGGCAATAAGGGGAAGGACAGCTTTCATTCACAAAATGTTATTTTTAATCACGTAATAAATATGTACAATATTAGAGCAGGAGACAATACGTAACGATCAAAATATTGCAAACTATGGATAAAAGTATTTTATTTCAAAATATTCCTAATAGTATCATGTATATGTCAGTACATTTCATATGTGTCGGGAAAATGAGTGCACCAGTCCTTCGTTGTTCTTAAACTGAATTATACAGAATTAAAGTTTTATGTATTTGCTCAAGCCCGAACATATAAAAGTTATCGAAGTAAATGGAAATTTAGATCGTGCATATATAAGATATGTGAAGTTATTTGGTTTAACGTCCCACCAACAATATGTCAGTCATTTGGAGATTATGTCTACTTGAAACAGATATGGTGCTATTACATTGCACTATCATTGAAGTATCACGCCGTAGCATGATACCACACCCATTCACATTATCCTGACACCGGACCAACTAGTCATGGAATTATCCTGACACCGGACCAACTAGTCATTGAATTATCCTGACACCGGACCAAATAGTCATGGAATTATCCTGACACCGGACCAACTAGTCATTGAATTATCCTGACACCGGACCAACTAGTCATGGAATTATCCTGACACCGGACCAACTAGTCATGGAATTATCCTGACACCGGACCAACTAGTCATTGAATTATCCTGACACCGGACCAAATAGTCATGGAATTATCCTGACACCGGACCAACTAGTCATTGAATTATCCTGACACCGGACCAACTAGTCATGGAATTATCCTGACACCGGACCAACTAGTCATTGAATTATCCTGACACCGGACCAAATAGTCATGGAATTATCCTGACACCGGACCAACGAGTCATAGAATTATCCTTATACGCTGAACGACTTTGGTATGTCCCTGCCGGGGACCGAGCCCACGAATTCCCGATTCCGGGGCGGGCACTCTAACAGCTCCGCTAGCCGGACCGGTTTGAGATATGTGATATATATATTATTTAACAAATAACATAATAATTTATGGCACTGAGGGCGATATGCAAGTTTTCGAACTGGTCAGTCAGACTAAGAAAGAAATATGGACTGAAGCGAAGTAACGTCTTAAAAGCCTAACTGAATATTTCGTTGCCTTTTCAGTATTATCAATTAACAACCATTTGAGTCATATAGTTCTTATAGATTTCTATAAGCGTTCCTCATTTTGTTGTCTGCGAGTGTGCGTCGTGAAAAATGCTAAGCGAAGACGTCATCCGGTCCATCCCGCATTTTTGGTCAGTATACCACTTTATCTCATGACAATGATGCATTAACAGTTGTTTCCGGTGTCGTATAATAGTCCCTGTAATGGTTCCGCTACGTCTTGGACCACATAACTTCTACCAAGATAACCAAGGTATCCTAACAAAGCATTAGGAAACTTTGGTTATCTTCCTGAAAGGCCATGAGGTCCGAAATGTAGCGGAACCTTTACAGGGACTTCACCTTAACACGTTCCTAATAACTTCATTTTAACAGTCCGCATCACTTTATTACATTCCGCGTCACGTGCGTGTAGTCTTATATGTTTATTGTGTTGAACCCAAACAGCTTGATTAAATGTATTTGATGCAACAAACTTTGATTCATAATGTGTATTATGAACTGTTATACCGATAATGTATGAGAAACATACACATTAAATCGTTATTTTCAGCTATTGTTTGGAACTATTTTCTTGTTTTAAGATTATAAAAAAAAAAGTCCCGAGTCGTTTAAGTCCGTTATCTATGTTTTTGTTTTTTGTTCTTATAATGCCTTTATTACCTGAGTTTGGTATATGTCAAAAAGATCGGACATGAATTATCCTGAAAAATAAGATAAGACGTTTTGTTTGTTTGCACAGAGTACTGAAAAGCATCGAAGGAATCATTTTACAAATAATTTGTAATATACTTACATGTATTTGATTGTCAGTAGGATTTTAATTCTTTAAGCATCATTGTCATTTTCTTCTTTTTATCTTCTTGTTCGTCTATATCACTATCTTCATTATTGTATGTTTAGTATCATTTATACTACCCTTCTCGCTTGGTAGGGATATTTCTTTGTACAATGGTTGGTCTTAGAACAATTTCAAATTAAAGAACTAAACTGTACAGAATGTGTTAAGTTTGGGATATACGAGGGTCATCCGAAAATGAATGAGAGTTGATTGAAACAACATAAAGCCACAAAACTTGGCACGTAACTAAATTAACGCTTTGCTAGTAAGCGCACGTGTTAATAAGCATTAACGTTACGTAATTTTTGATGACGTCATATCAAACAACGCAATGGCGGAAGATGCGTTTGCGCTGACGCGAGAAGAAATTTATGTGTTTATCAAGATAGAGAGTAGGCGCGGAAAGAAAGCGACTGAAATAATTAATGCACTCCAGGAGGTTGACCCGACATGTGCAGTTGGATTTAGCACTATTTGTAGATGGGTGAAGGGTTTCAGTAATGGACGGCAAGCGTCTTACAAGAAACCCTCCTCCGGTAGACCGGTGACAGTTACAGACGCCGATAACACCGAAATTGTTGCTCAACTTCTCAACTCTGATAGACGATTTACATGCGAGGAAATTGCGTATGAATCGAGGATACGTAAGAGTTCCGTTCATGTTATTCAGACACAGAATTAAGGCATGAGAAAGATCGCCGCGCGGTGGGTGCCGCACGCACTCTCAAAAACGGAAATAGACAAACGTGTTCAAATTTGCACTGAATTGTTGAATAGATATTCAGAGAAAGGTGAAATGATGCTGAATACTAGAGAGTGGTTGCCATCGACGAAACATGGATCTGGTCATTTGAGCCAGAAACTGAAACGCCAAAGCTCTGAATGACATACTCCAAACTCGCCAAGACCTGTGAAATATCGCCGCAGTATGAAATGTCAAAAGATGTTAATGATATTCGCTTACGATATTTACGGCGTTTTGACAACACACAGAAATCCACATGGAAGCACGGTTAATAAAGAGTACTATGAGTGGTATTTGACTAAAATTCTTCGACCAGCGAAACGCCGCTAACGACCGGAACTTTTACAGGCGACGCCATTAATTTTGCATGATAACGCCACACCGCACAAGTCCGGTGTTGTTAGGGACGTGTTCGAGCGGTACCACTGAGAAGCTCTTAATCACCCACCATATTCGCCAGACCTAAGTCCCCCCCCCCCCCCGACTACGACCTGTTTCCAAAACTTAAAGAACCACTACCAGGAGTCCGATATGACGATTTGAATGAACGTCGTGTCGCCGTGAACGCGGTCGTTAGGGACATCAACATAGGTTGCCTAGCTACGGGAGTTCGGGATATAGCATCCGCGGGAAATTATATTGAGGGACTATGAAGAGATTTAGTGAGTAACACTTGTAGTTTTTACGTAATTAAGCAACTCTCATTCATTTCTGGATGACCCTTGTATTAAAATTCATCTTCTCATATGTTTTTGTTCATTCTAAAAGATTTGTTAAGTTGTTCAAATAAGCGCACTTTTTTAGTAGTCTTACTCTCACAATGCATAGAAAAGTAGGATTGTTTATATCGCTAAATGAAATTTACACGATAGGCGTCATTTTTGACATATAAAGAGTGTCACACTCGAATTAAACCACAAGCACATTTAAGAGCGTTCCATTAATGAATACTTTTTTTTCTTAATTTTGAGTACATTGTAGTTTATGTGATGATGATGATGATGATGATAACTGAGGGTAATAACATGTAATTATCAATTTAAATCATTGGTCAAGAAACACATGAACCTGACTCTCAAGCTGAGATCTCTAGTTTCTATCTAGTACAATGATAGATTTTATGTTACACTTCAACCAGCTCTCAGCCGGCGCAATAGCTCGGTGGTAGAGTGTCCGCTTTGCGCCCGGGAGGTCTGAGGTTCGAATCCAAGCCGGGGCACTTCCTCCGCGTCAAACCAAAGACGTACAAAATTGGTACCAGATGCACCCCTTGCTTGACACTCGGTAAAATGGGATTGCCATGGGAACTCGGAGTACTCAGTACTGGTTCTACCCAGGAAATTGTCTTCCATGTATCGGTGCTATACAACGGGCACGCAAAAGAACCAAGGGCTCTATTTGCAACTCTTGTATCCAACTACTGTCTCTTCAGCAAAAAAAAATAATACAGGAACATCTTTGACCATAAGGTCTAAAATAATAGTAATCAGAAAATGATTGCTAGTCATTACAATAAAAGGAAGACGAAGAAGAAAGAATTATCAAATAACGTATTTTCAGATCTGGATGTGAATTGATACTGCTAAACATAATAAATATATAAAAGAGAAAACGCGTATGGCTAAAACTTGAAATCATGACATTGCAGCGTGAGGACTTGATCTGTCAGCATGATTATTAGGTTTAATTTCCCGTTTTTTTTGTTCTGTCATCACACATTGTAATTCTGAGTACACAATAGAGTCAAAGCGAGTTGAAACATTATTAAAAACAAATATGAATTTTTGGATTTTATGGTTTACCGGCATTCCTTGTTTGGGTAAGATGTGTTTTCAATAAATATATACGGTAAAATGGTATACCATAATGGTTAGACACACATTAAAAAAGAGCAGTTTTGTATTTGTAGTTAAAACTGAATTAGCACATATTTCAACGCATTTCAATAATTTCATGTATGTCAATATTTTGCTTTAACTAATACATGTGTAAAATATATGTTCTCTAAAATGTGAGCAGTGAAATAAAGACAGTAAAAAATCTGAGAAATATGTTTTTAGATTATAATGCTCATTTAGCTATCTCTATAAATGTATTTTGAGCAATGAAGAAAACTGCATGATTAGTGTGGAATTTCCGATCTCGAAATCTCCATTTATATCAGTCATCTAAACTTTTAAATGTCAGCGGTCATATTATCTAGTATGTTTTCTTCTAGTATAACTACATATTGATACAAAAATATATGTTAGCCTAGAATTTGTCTTGTTGATATTACTTCAATCCTATCACATTAAAACGAAAGAAATGAACGTCTATATAGAATACTTATGTTCTGTTTAATTTCCCAGCTTTACAGTCGAGGGCAAACTTCGCAGTGAAATATGTATACAATTATGATTTATACGATAACAATAATCTTCACAACTGCCCTCCAAAGAAACTTGTTTGCGAAGGAAACACTTTCATTAAAATCGAAAAAGTATTATTCCGAAACGGTAGTCTTACATGCAACCACACATGCGTGTCATGCAAAAGACCTTCAATTCAACTTGAAGACAGTGACCTGAAACAAAAGATCGACAGGTATTGTGCCGAAAAGAGGATTTGTGCCATTAAAACCGTCATTCCCCATGGAGTTATTGTAGTGGAATACACATGTCAGGGTCGGTCTCTCTCTCTCTCTCTCTCTCTCTCTCTCAAACTCATAAATATATATTGCTAACATTACATTTATTATCATTTGTTTAAATTTTAAGATATAATTGCATAAATATATGGCGCTTTTTGCACAAGGTTTGAAACTAGAATACCCATTAGAAACCCAAGTGTCGCTACGGTCAACCAAACAATCTTTCACGTACGATACCAGACCGACCTTAATTTAAGCCCGAATGATAATTGTGAAAAGGATATGCGTTGGCCGCTTTCCAGTCTGGATCTTAGATAGAACAGAGCCCACATCTTCGTGCATAAGAAAAATACATATAGAAAATAGCGATTCACATTTTACATGAAATAAACGTGAGAAATGCAATATGTTATAAGGTTCATATTTTTTTCACTTTTTTAGAATTGTTCTACTATATTTTTAGCAGCAGTCTACATTGTATCTCCTTCTACTGCAACCTCAGCAGGTAAGAAATATATGATTGTCAGGTAATGATATAGTCAGTATTAATTTAAGCTCATATATTTTCGTTTATGATACCATATAATTAGCATTAAAATAAATCCATATGAAACAGAAGAAGGTTATAATCTTTTAATTTATCTTATACTGCTCAGCAAACAGACAATACTACCGACTAGATACACTTTTGTTTTTTATGTATTTGCTTTTGATCGTTTTCATTTGGTATAGTACCTTTTCAACTTTTCAGTACATTACCTAACTTTATTATCAAATTTTGGTCTAAATTGCATCATGATCTGTGTACAACATCTGCGAATTTTCTAAAGAAGAATTACATTTTGAAATACATTATTTTCTTTACCATCAACAAAATAGAGGACTGATTCCGAAGAACGGTTAAAACATTAGTACAAATGAAATTTGTGATATTTTTTTAAATTTAATAATCATTAGTATAGTTTTTAAATTGATATTATCTTCTGTTGTTACAGGGGAAGAAAACACGTTTCCTGTAGTTGCAAGTGTTGCCATAACAACCGTAGCTATAGTCACTATCGTCGTTATCATTACCATGACGTTACTGTACAAGAAAAGGTTAGTACCATACATCTACTGAAATAGGTTTATTGCTTCCCAGAAAATACATACGAATAGGTTGTTGTCTTTAATGACAGTCAATATTGTACATTTATCACATTATGTAGAAAAATGACATATAGTTGTTATATTCACTCTAAGGTTTCAAGTGTAAAAGTGGGCATGCAAACTGGAACTCGAATCCGAGACTTTTCGCGAATGTTTTCAACCAAAGCCGCCTATTTATCATATCGAGTATTTTATGTATTCAAGGACTGTAAACAGTGAATTATGAATAATACGACATACCACCTAATAATTACACATGAGTATTAAATAAAATATGTTATGATTTCAGCAGTTGTTTGCTGGATATCAGAGAGGAGGTATAAAAAGTAGAATCCGTATTTCAGAATGGATAATATACGTATGTATATATGATGGATATATGTATTTCAAAACTTAATTGTGATTACATATCACATTTGTAGGAGATTAAACACACAGAACGATTCGAGACAACCAAAAATTACAGAAAACAAAGTGAACACTGACGGTCTAGATAAGACCACGGCTGCGTTCAGTTAACCATAACGCTCGCAACGGTTACGGCTTTGATTCCCGGCTTACACTCAATACGCTATGATACAACAAGTATACAAACGCTAACGTTATGGACTTAAAAGTGTAACTGGTCGCGGGACAGCATTGCGTTCAGTTAAGCATAATGCTCGCAACTGTTCAGGGATTTGGTTAATTGCTGCACTCTCTACGCTACGATACAATATAGGGATGTAAACGTTAACGTTAACTGAACGCAGGACAGATTTGTAGGCGATGAATAACACAAACCAGAGGAAAACCAACTTTACAACTATGCATACATCGAGTCCCTTAGGAACGTAGAAGCTTGTGGCAAATTTATCGCATCTGTTGGTTTAGAGAAGACTTATTATGACCATTTAGGGGGTAATTATCATGTTAACAAGAAGGCTGAAAGCGTGTACAATGTCGCTGATTATAATAGGAATAATCTCGAAAACGATTACGACATTGTCAACCGTGTCACAGAACAGAACAGAACAGAACATACTTTTATTTCCGACTTGTACATAGTACATCGTCTATATAAATAAACAACACAAATAATGTTCTCACGTGATAATGACATAAGCGTGTACAATTTTTTTTTTAAATTTTCAAAACATGTATAAGGAGAGTAGAAGAACATACTCAAAATAACAAAAGAATGAACGCTGGATAACGTAATAATAATACACTATTGGCTAACTACATTTATATTTTCCCTACATTTAAAAGCTTCCCTAATAAAACACGCTAAGTTGAAAAGAGTCTTCCTATCTTGACTTTGTAACAATGCATGAAATTTGAAAACTGATGGTTTTACATAAAAATATCTGTCTAAATATTTTACCCTTAAAATACTATAACATGAACAAATACAAACAAAATGATATGTGTCTTCAATATCATGTAGTTCACAATATAAACAAATTCTTTCATTTCTTGGTATCCTATTTTCACCAAATCTTCCGGTTTGAATTCTCAATTTGTGTGCTGAGATACGTAATCTCGTAATATGAAACCTAAGGTCATAATGAACTAAATCAAGATAATTTTCATATACAAAGTTAATCTTAAAATGCTTATATTCTTCTAAGATGCTGTTTCTATTTACATTTCCAAACCATTCTTGTTTAAAGCAGTCAATAACACGCTGTTTAAAATGTATATTAAAAGATTTAATATCAATCAAACCGGTACTGATATTAAAAAACATTTCTGAAAAACCATAATCATTTAATATATTTTTAACCCTGCTAACCCAATTTGTATAACCTAAAATACAATCTTGTAAGGCTAACTTATACAGTCTATCTAGTATTATATTATCTGATTGGACAATTTTACACCAATATTTGATTATTCTACATAAATGAGTGACATATAATGGGTACCGTTCTAATTCGCCATAAATTGCAGCATTACTAGATTTTAAAGGTACTTTTAATATGCGTTTACAAAACTTTAAATGCAATCTTTCTATTTCTTTACACCTTTTAAAACCAGTTACTTCACAACCATAATTTAACATAGTACCTACAAATGAATCAAATAATTGACATAAAACCTTTAATTTCAATGGTAAATTTTTACAATTATATAACAACATATTCATTGCTTTTAATGCTTTACCTGATAAATATTCGTTATTCATGGCAAAATTTCCAGTGTACCAAAATAATGTACCTAAATAATTGAATTTATCAACAACTTCTAACACTGTATCATTATATGTCCAATTTTCACCCCGTTTCAGCCCTCCCCGTTTCCTGAACACCATAACTTTAGTCTTAAGAACATTTACTTCAATACCCCATTTATTACAATAACCGTATAGCAAATCTAATTTATTCTGTAATTCTTCCGGCGTTTTTCCAAAAATAGCCATGTCGTCCGCGAACAATAATAAGGTTATTACAATATCATCAACTGACAACCCACTATTAATATCATCTTGCAAAAACAGTTCTAAATCTTCAAAAAAAAGTGACACTAATACTGGTGACATTATCTCTCCTTGTCTTAAACCAACCGAATACTCGAAAAAATCAGAGAAGGAATTGCAGTGCTTTACACATGATTTCACAACATCATACATGTCTTTAATTATTCTCAAAACTTTTCCCTGAATACCAGACTTAAATATTTTGAACCATAATGCATTTCTATAAATTGAATCAAAACATTTTTTTAGATCTATAAACCCTACATACAGTCTCTTATTTTTATTCAAATAATGTTCAATTAATGTATTTAATGCAAATATAGCATCAATCGTTGAACTACCTTTCTTAAAACCAAATTGTGCATCAGATATACAATGATTTTCTTCACAAAAAGATACTATTCTATTATTTAAGACTGAAGTGAATAATTTAGATAAACAACTTAACAAAGTAATGCCTCTATAATTACTTGCATCGTTTTTATCTCCCTTTTTATGTAATGGAATAATAATCCCTTGTCTCCACTGCTCTGGAAATATACCTGAATCTAAAATAATATTAAAAATATCACAAATATATGGCAACAAAATATCAGCTGCTTCAATAAAATACTCATTTAAAAGACAATCCTGACCATATGCTTTGTTTGTTTTTAATTTTTTCACTGCTTTCTGAATTTCTTCAACACATATTGGTTTATCAAATTCCTCATTAATCGAACTACTATCAAAATTATGGTCTTTAGCAAAAAATTCAGACTCACTATCTTGACATGTAAAAATGTCATTCTCAAGATTAGAAAAATAATGAAAAAAGTCCCCTAATGAAGGTGAATTTACCGACTTAGTATTATTCTTTTTAAAATATTTCCAGAAAGCCTTAGGATTAGAATTCTTCAGTTTTTCTATATCTTCAATTTTCTTACTCAAAAAACGTTTTTTCTTCCTTTTAATTAACTTTTTATAGAACTGTTTACAATCACAGAAATATGCCCTATTAGTATCAGTTTTACAATTGTTAAAGACCCGTAATGCCTCAAGATAACTATTTCTTGCATTCATACATTCATTATCGAACCATTCTGCACTATCAAAATCAGGTAAGTCAATAAACTTTTTATTATACGATTGATCATAATGTTTCAAAAAATAATTATCAGCAACCTGATTCACAATATTAGTAAAACCAGATATAGCATAGTTTATACTTTCTTTGTTTGGCTCTATATTACTCACCAACTGATTTAGTAACGGTAACTGACAAATAAGGCTGGCTCAAATGAATCCCTTTTCTGTGGTACCACTTATATTTGGAAACACAAACATTCTCACTACTATAAAAACGTTTTTACAACCTAATGAAAATGATATCGGTGCGTGATCACTCCATTCATTCATACTGTTCACACTGAAAACCGTGATACACGGAAAATTGTTTTCATTACATAATACATAGTCCACTACAGACGCACCATTGCGTGATATAAAAGTAAACTGACCCTGGTCATCGCCGAGCCTACCATTCACTATTCTCATGCACGTGGATTTACATACGTCTAACAATTTATAACCAAATGTGTTACACGTTGTGTCGAATGAGGCCCTGCTGCTGTATATATCTGGAGTATAATCTTCATCATCAAAAAGAATATTAACATCGTCACACAAAATAAAATCATGTTTCAGGCCAACCCTACTATTAAAATCACCACAAATAAAAACATCGCCACGTTCTTCAAAGTAACTTATATCAGTTTCTAATAATTCAAAGAAATCTACATTAACAACATCATATGCAGGTGAATTTTCATTCCACAGGTAAATACCACACAAATAAATATCATCATTAGTTTTAAAGAAAGAGTGATCGAGTTTTAGCCAAACCATACTATTGTGATAAGTTTTAACTATTTCAATGCCATCTTTAATAGCCTCTTTATAATACAATACCACGCCCCCACTGCATCGCCTTGCTCGTCTATGCTGAAAATTTCTAAACAAATTATGACAGATATATCCATCTAAATCGATCTTACTCTTAGCAGAAGTCCATGACTCATACAAAAATATAATGTCATTTTCAGATATAATATTTACAAAGTCAGTACATTCCATTTTAGCCCTAGACAGACCATTAACATTCCAGGATAGAACTTTAACTTCCCCCTCCTCGAGTCCCTATTCCCTTATAGCCCTGCCATCAACGTACAACGTATCGTAGGCTATCCATGCCCGCTTTCCGTCTTGTCTCGCAGCACGTAGTTTGGGTCCAAGTCTCCGCCTTTTCTCTACCACCTCTCTCGGAAACTGTTCACTTACATAATATGGAGTATTATCTAGTGTTTTCTATTGCTTTCTAACATACTCCCTGTTTTTAAACTCTAAAAACTTTGCCACTATTTTCCTGTTCCTTCCATCAGCTCTAGGTCCAATCCTGTGCACCCGTTCTAACACCATTTTGTTAACCGAGTCCCATGCAATTTTCATCTTATCCACCATAAAATTACGCACCGTCTCCTCCGCAACCTCGTCCTGGGCCTCTGGTATGTTAGAGAAAAGCAAATTGTTCCTCATCGACTGCGCTTGTAGATATGTAACTTCTTCTCTCAGTAAATCTCTCTCCTTTTCTAATAACACCACTTTATCATTTATTAACCCCAGTGAAAAGTCAGTGCTTTCTACCTTCTCTTCTACTGCCGTAACTCTCTCACACGAGGCCCTGGAAGTAACAATGTATACGGCATTGCCAGCGGATTGAGTCAGGCTTCCGCCATTGACAATGAGTACAGCGTTACATTACAGCAAATTGTTATGAGCGGGATACGGAAGAAGGCCAAAATACACCCAGTTTGATTGTGAATACAATGCATTTGTTACAGTAACATAGCATGCAAGAATGACTGACTGAGATAACAATAAACCGTATAAAGTGAACTTAAGATGAAAACAATGACCTCAACCCAAAGATAAGCAACTCAAATAAGCGTGTGATGGAAATGGCGTATATCCACGGCCCTAAGACAAATTTATAACTTACTGAAACTGGTTGAATACGGCAGATATAAGTGAAATAATGGCTGTTTAAATCCGAGAGTAGTCAATACAATATACGGTCCTTACGGTTGATTAAGTACTCGCAGAGAAATTTTTCAGGAAGGAAATACATGTATTTAAATGAATGAATAAAGATAATCTTGCAAATACTTCGGCAGATATTGCCAATATGACGAAATAATGAAAATAATGCTTCAGAGTTTATGTACTGGCGCAATATTTTTAATATATTTTTTCTCTACATAACGGCATTTTTTGTAAGGAGTGACTTTATTTATTTACGAATATTTTAAGTAAAAGCATATATTCCGGTCGTTGTCGTATGGTTAGAGCGTCTACCCTGGAATCGCACGATCTTGGGATCGATCCCCTGCCGCGACATACCAAAGTCGTAAAGAATAATACTAGCAGAGATCCCTTTCTTGACGCTCAGCATATAAATGTATTTCCAGGACTTGTTTGCCCAGTGTCAGAATAGTGTGACTGGTGACTACATATGTGCTAAAGTCATTAACAATTATCGCATAGACGGGACATTCTCCGCTACGTTATATGTGATCTTAGTATAATCTTATACAAAATTGGGCATAATTAACTCACAACAAAGTGGATTATTTTGAGTAACAACAAGATCTACGTTCGAATGAATGTCATCCCCCGTAGGGGCCTAAGACCTTTGGGGCCAATGTCATATGAAGGTCAAGGTCACCTGGCGGATAGAGATGTTCAAGGTGTATGCACCTGTGATGTTTGGAGGCTTTCCGTGTTATGGTCAAGGTAAGGTTTTGTGATAAAAAGACAGACGGTTGTCAGACAAATAAACAGGCATACCAAAAACAATATGCCCCGATCTATCGATGCGGTAGGGGTAGGGGCATAAAATAAATGCATGTTTTTTAGAATGTGATAACAAAATTACCTTTTGCATTAATACACGTTTTATCAGATATCGGACAATATATCAAGTAAATCATATATTTATCACGATTAAATATTTAAAAAAAAATAGATATAAACACACTATTACTGCGCAAAATAATGATAAAATAACAAAAGAATAGGACAAAACAGCATTATAATTTATCTTAGCTAAATGTCATACAACTAGACAAAAATAACAAATCGTTGTATTGATCGGCGTTTTGCTATCGCTTAGTAACATTGAACTTGATTTTTTGTGGAATACACCTGCCCCACTCTCATTCTAGTGCGAGATACGATATTTCGCCGAGTTGCTTATCTTTGAGTTTCTCTCTTTGCTGAGAAGTTTTACAAGCAAATGTGTATGTGTTAAATTGGATAGTTAGAACATCAGTGTAATTACACAAGTCCACTGCCGTGATATGAAACTTTGGAACGTTGTGAACTATGATTATCCGATTTCGTCTAGTAAATTCTCAGCAATGGATAATGTTTAATAACTTAATCACCTGGTGCTACTGTGATTGCAAACGCTTTCATATTTAATTAAATCTCGCTTTCATATTTAATTAAATCTCGACATAATTTTACATATTTGAAAAAATAATGTTCTAGAAACAAAACGGGCAATTTTGTATTGCAATAAAGTCCAACTTGACATTGAATTGTTCCATGCAACAACAATATTAGCATTATGTACTAGCCTTTTCCATTTCAGAAGATCTACGACAAGGCCTATTCCAAGCAAGTCAGATAAATGTCAGAACAAACAGAAGGAAAGTAACCGAGACGTTATAAATCCTGGAGAGCCTCTTGCAACAAGAGATGATGCCCCTAACAATGCTGAAGAAATTGTAGAATACATCAACATTGCAAACGAAAGTAATGATACCCAGTATATCAACCTGCACGTGGCTAACGAGGGTCACTATGAGCAACTTTCCCAGCAACCTGAGAAAGACACGTACTTCGCTCTGAATTTTTAAATTAAATTAATGAACATTCTAGTGTATTAGATATCAGTTGTACGGCTTGTCTGGTGATCTCTGACAGTATTTTTAGCTTATTTCAGATGGAGGAAAATACCGAGGGACTTACCTCAAGCCAGCCGGAAGGCTTCTCCAAGACATGAAATATCCGAGACACCCCGCTGGTTTCGAGCACACAGTCGACCAACTTTGCCCGCTAGGCCATGGAGACCAACGAAGCCCTTTTGTCTAATCTTATTATTTGAAACCTTTTTATGCCGGATTACGCGTCGTCATGATTAGAAATTGGACATTAGTAAAAAGTATTTAAAGTATTTCATATGTCTGTGCATTACATATTTGCTGCGCGGCTCTGTTATAGCGGTTAGTAACAAACATAACTTTGGAAAAAAATCACTAAATCTCTATAATTATGCTTTCCTCTTTCCCACCTTATATCTGTCTCTCTCTCTCTCTCTCTCTATCTATCTCTCTCTCTCTCTCTCTCTCTCATACACACAGACACACAGTCATAAGATTTGTTTGTCGCTATACTTCTAATCATTAGTTTATGTGTGTTTGGCATTTTGATTTATACAGTCGCTCAGATCTGTATCATTAGTAAATTAATATTACATTCGATTTCATACGTTTTTTTTGATAAATGATTTCATTTCACGCTGGTTTCTTTAGAATTGTTGATTTGTATTTCTATGATTGTCGTTTCGTGTGTATTTAAGTGATATGAATCTGTATGTTATGTCTTGATTTGAAATATTTTGCATCTGTCTCGTATCGCGACTGAATTATCATGCAATTGTCGACCACTGGTCCCCCTTAGATCAGCTGTCAGCATACTTTCCATACTTTCGGATCTAAGCCGGTCTCTGCAAGTGGCCAGTGTGATTTTAATATCTTTGTTAATTCTGTCGTCTGTTTCAATATTTGTTGACTGATGAATCACTGTCTAAGATTTCGGAATAAAAGTATACTATTTCTTTTAGATTTTTTTTTATGCTTGTGTCTTACGTCCCATCGACAGTATATCAGTCATTTGGGGACTGTCTGCATGAAACATATGTAGAGCTGCATTACTAATATATTGTGTCAGACAAACGACACGATGTCATACCCAGTCACACTATCCTGGCAACGAGCCAATCAGTCCTGAAAATGATATTTCACAATTATTGATAAAATACTGTAAACAAGAAAACAATATCAGTTACATTATGATGGTTACTGATAATGACAACTTTTTTGAATATTTTATCAAATGTCGTGGTTCACATAATGTAATTTTGTGAAGGAACTAACTCGGTGACCCATTGTTTTTTACATATGTAAGTCTTCAGTAGATATTATTCTATGATATATATAAAGTTGGGAAATTTCTATGGAACAGTTTTTTTGTAATTGAAGATTTAGTGTGAAAAGTTGTTGTATTTTGTTGAAATTGTGGGACTATTTTTCACACTAGCCCGCCACTATAAAATGTAGTTTTGATTCTAGATACCATCACAGACACTGTATAAGCATTTATATCAATGAAATAAATATCATATTAAATTTTATAGGTGAAAAAAATGCACTCTTTAATGTTGTCTTTTTATCCAACATTTAGTACATATCAGTATGTACTGTATTTGATGCTGAATCAGTTCCAGAAATAACATCTACACCTATCTATGAAATTGAGCTATATCTCAAAAACGAGTTCGGTGACCCCTTTTTTTCTTTGCATTTTTGAATTTCTCTAACTTATTTCTACAAAATATAAAAAAAAAGTCTATGGGAGGGAAGAAAATCTAGAAATCGTCTTTAAGAGCGTTCCATTAATGAATACTTTTTTTTCTTCTTAATTTTGAGTACATTGTAGTTTATAGTAATGATGATGATGATAACTGATGATAATTAATTATCAATATTAATCAATGGTCGAGAGACACATAAACCGGACTCTCTAGCTGAGATCTCTACATATCTATCCAGGACAATGATAGATTTTATGTTACACTTCAACAAGCTCTCAGCCGGCGCAATAGCTCAGTGCTAGAGTGTCCGCTTTGCGCCCGGGAGGTCTGGGGTTCGAATCCCAGCCGGGGCACTTCCTCCGCGTCAAACTAAAGACGTATAAAATTGGTACCAGATGTACCCTTGCCTGGCACTCGGCAAAATGTGGTTGCTATGTGAACTCGGAGAACTCAAAACTGGTTCTACCCAGGAAATTGTCTTCCATGTATCGGTGCTATACAACGGGCACGTAAAAAGAACCAAAAAAAATAACAAGAACATTGGAAATCTTTGACCGTATGGTCTAAAATAATAATAAAAATCGGAAAATGATTGCTAGTCATTACAATAAAAAAAGAAGAAGAAAGAATTATCACATAACGTATTTTCAGATCTGGATGTGAATTAATACTGCTAAACATATTCCGCAATGAAAGAGAAAAACGCGTATGACTAAAACTTGAAATCATGACATTACGGCGTGAGGACAGTAACCTTTCAGCATGAGTAATAGGTTAAATATCCTGGTTTCTGTTCGGTCATCAAACATTGTAATTCTGAATACACATTGGAGTCATAGCGAGTTGAAACATTATTAAAACAAATATGAATTTTAGGATTTTATGGTTTACCGCATTATTGTTGGTAAGAGATGTTTACAAAAGTTATGCCATAATGGTTAGACACACATTAAAAAGAGCATATTGTATTTGTAGTTAAAACTGAATTAGCACATATATTTCGACGCATTTCAATAATTTCATGTAGGTAAATCTTTTGCTTTAACTAAAACCTGTGTAAAACATTAATTCTTGAAAATGTGAGCAGTGAAATAAAGTAAAAAAAATCTGAGAAATATGTTTTGGAGATTATAATGCTCATTTAGCTATCTCTATAAAGATATTTTAAGCAATGAAGAAAACTGCATGATTATTGTGGAATTTCCGATCTCGAAATCTCCATTTATATCAGTTATCTAAACTTTTAAATGTCAACGGTCATATTATCTAGTATGTTTTCTTCTAGTATAACTACATATTGATACAAAAATATATGTTAGCCTAGAATTTGTCTTGTTGATATTACTTCAATCCTATCACATTAAAACGAAAGAAATGAAACGTAAATATAGAATACTTATGTTCTGTTTAATTTCCCAGTTTTGCAGTCGAGGGCAAACTTCGCAGTGAAATATGTATACAATTATGATTTATACGATAACAATAATCTTCACAACTGCCCTCCAAAGAAACTTGTTTGCGAAGGAAACACTTTCATTAAAATCGAAAAAGTGTTTTTCCGAAACGGCAGTCTTTCATGCAACTACCCATGTGGGTCATGCAAAAGACCCTCAATTCAAATTGAAGACAGTAACCTGAAACAGAAGATCGACAGTTATTGTTCCAAAAAGGGGACTTGTGCCATTAAAACTGTCATTCCCGATGGAGTAATTGTAGTGGAATACACGTGTCAGGGTCAGTCTCTCTCTCGCCTTCTCTCTGTCTCTCTCTCTGTCTCATAAATATATATTGCTAATATTTCATTTGTTTTCATTTGTTTAAAGTTTAAGATATAATGGCATAAATATATGGCGCTGTTTGCACCAGGTTTGAAACTGGAATACCCATTAGATACCCAAGTGTCCGAACGCTTAATCAAACATCCTTTCACGTACGATGCCAGACCGACCCAAACTTATGCCCGAGTGATATTTGTGAAAAAGATATGCTTTCTTTCTTGGGTCTTCGATAGAACTAAGCCCACATCTTCGTGCATTAGAAAAATACATCTAGAAAACGGCTTTTCACATTTTACGTGAAATAAATGTAAGAAATGCAATATGTTTTACGTTTCATATAATTTTTTTTTTTTTTTAATCTTTCAAATTATATTTTTAAGATCCGTTATCAACACAAATCAATAACACATATTCTTATTTTACAGCAACAGTCTACATTGTGTCTCCTTCTACTGCAACCCCAGCAGGTAAGAAATAAGGTGATTACCAGGTAATCAGAAAATGTTAATCTGAATTACAACACTCTTCATATAGCCAGAATTAGTAAAAACTCAGTGACAAATTTTGGTTTATGATTCCATATAATTAGCATAAAATACATTTATATGAAACAGACGAAGGTTATAGTCTTCTAATTTATCTAATACTGCTTAGCAAACAGACAATACTAGCGTTTAAATACACTGTTGTTTTTATGTATTTGATTTTGATCGTTTTCATTTGTATGGTACCTTTTCAACTGTTCAATTCGACATTACCTATCTAATCATTTTTATTCCAAAGGGCAACATATGTGTACAACATCTATGTATTTTCTAAAATAGAATTACAGTTTTGTAAAACTTTGTTTTCTTTGCCATCAACATAATAGAGGGCTGATTTGCGAAGAACGATTACATCATTCGTACCAATGAGTTTGGGGATATTTCTAGAAAATTAATTCATTAACTTATTTTCTTTTAAATCAATTTATTTCATACTGCAACTTAGATGTAAGTCTCTTGTATTTCGTTAATTGGGATAGTTCTATCAGTATTTCGTTGTTACAGGGGAAGAAAGCATGTTCCCTGTAGCTGCAAGTGTTGCCATAACAACCATAGCTATAGTCACTATCGTCGTTATTATTACCATGATATTACTGTGCAAGAAACGGTTAGTATCACACACCCAAAACATATATCATATAAGATTTATTGCTCCCAGGAAAATACATCCGTATAGGTTATTGTCTTAATTGACAAACACCATAATGCATTTATCATATTATATAGAACAACTTATATGTGGTTGATATTTCGAGTGCAAAAATGAGCATCCATACTGGGACTTGAATCCGGGATTTCTCGCGAATACGGGTGTTTTCTACCGAGGCCGCTTAATTATTTGATCACGTTTTTATGCATTCAAAAACTCTAAAAAATTATGAATAATATGACATACTGCATTACATTTACAAAGTCAATTAGATTATAATTTCAGCAGTTTTATGCAGGATATCAGAAAGGTATTAAAAGCAGAATCCGCATTCAAAATGAATAATATATATGTGTGTTAAAAAACTAAGTAACTGAGATTAAATATCACGCTTTATTATTTTGATTGTAGGAAATTAAACACACAGAAAGATTCGAGGCAACGAAGAATTACGGAAAACAAAGGGGGTCTGGATGAGACAAGATTTACAGGAGAAGATTCACCACAACCAGAGGAAAACAACCTCTATAATTATGTTCATGTCGAGCACCTAAAAATCGAAGAAGCCGGTGGCGAAATTGTCGCATTTGCTGGTTTAGAGAAGACGTATGACCATTTAGGAGGAAATGATTATGCTAACAAGAAGACAGAAAACGTGTACAATGTCGCTGATTATAGTAGGAATAATCTCGAAAACAATTACGACTTCGTCAACCGTGTCACACAAGGCCCTGTGAGTAACAATGTATACGGCAGTGCCAGCGGTGTAAGTCCGGCTTCCGACATTGACAATGAATACAATTTTGTCAACCATGTTACTCACGTCTCAGGCGATAACAATGAATACAGCATTGTCAGCATTACATCAGGTTGTTATGAGGAAGAAGGTCAAAGTACATCATAGGTTATATGTATAATATCCAGTTTGATAGTGAATACAAGACATTTGTAACAGTTACATTGCATGCAACAATGACTGACTCCTGAGATAACAATAAACCGTATAAACTGATGTAAAGATGATAGGTTTTATCAGCGACAGACACTTTTTTTGTAAATAAGACACAGTGGAATTATATCGCCTGTAGGACACAACATAAACAATGCCTAAAAACATTTCAAACACTTTAAGATATTTTCTTTAAATTTTGTTTTCAAAATTAGATGACGAAGTTGGTTGAGGTTCTGGGTTGATATTGTAAACATAAGAATTGTTGATACTGTATGCCTTTAAAAGATGGGTATATGCTGTTCTCTGTTTAAAATAAATTGATACTGAGCACCCTTGTAAGATTCAATGATACTGCACAGCCTTGTTAGAGACATTGATATTGTACATCCTCATAAGAAAAAAATATAGTGTACACTATTGATTTAATGACACTGTTCAAATTTATTAGATATTATGATGCTGTACACTCTTGTAAGATAAAATGATATTGTACATTCTTGTTTGAGACATTGATGTTGTACATCCTTATAAGGTGTTTAGCGAAATCGATACTGTACACACTTTATGTTATCTTACATTCATTTTGTCTTTCTTTCTCTAATAGATCTCCAAAAATATATATATAAAACTATAAACTGGCTGAGCAAAACAAACACTAGACGGACAGGGGCAATTAACATATCAACACATCCCTTTACCATTTATTTTCCAGTCCAGAATGGCG
>CM037795.1:32343059-32365543 GCA_021229015.1 Solen grandis | reverse complement strand
CGTTTGGGTTACGTAACTTTCCCTCGTTTTTAGTCCACATTTGCCCTTCTTTGGTCCACAGTAAATCCCCCTGTTTATCCACATTATCCCCTTTGAGTTTTATTATTAATGAAGTAAATGTGCAACCCATATAATCCCTTTTTCAAACTGGGTACTGTTGAAAACTATTGTTGAATGGAAAATCTTGAAATAATAGAAGTTTGATGTGTTCAACAAAATTCGGTACTTGTATTCAGCAAGTTGTTGTTCTTTTTCTTGTGCAGAATATGCCGCCTACGGTGACAACTTCCAGTTACATCCGAATCACAGGATATTATATCATAAAGAACAACATTTAACTTTGAGTCTTGAGCAATGCCGACAACGCTGCCTGTCGGCCTCCACCTACACATGCCGGACATACAACTACTCGGAATCATCGTGTCGTCTGCAGTCGGCAGCAGCCGTATCACATCCCGGAAAGTTTGAGGATCATTCAATCATAAATCATTACCAAAGAAATTGCGCACCATAGACTCAACACGTATACAATAAATAAGTTGTCGAAATAAAAAGACATACATTAATGATTGAGTTTTAAAATTTGAGAGCTAATGATATTGATGTAAAAATTTAAATGCATAAAATTAAAGGATTCAGATTAAGATTACTTTTTATAGGTACCATCTGAGGAATTTCCTAAAGATATTAAGATTTGGGTAGATAGTTCGTAAAATCAATGTTTCTATGGGGACAGGGAAAACCAACATATGCCAGCCTTGTTACTATACTGGATAAAGTATATTCTACCATAACTAAAATTATATAGGTCAAGTTCAAAATTCGACCAAAATGTTTAATGAACAAAATAGATACATATGTTAAAGTATTCTTTTCATTTCCATAATCTCTTTTCTTTCCTTTCCGATTTAATAAAAAGCAATTTTTGTATATTACAAAGGCAAATAACAGATAAAAAAAAACACATTAAACTTGTAGAGTATACCAATACATTGCTCTGATATTATGATGCTGACCAGACTCTACAATGTTAACGCCAAGAATGTATTGTCCTTGATACATGAATAAACTTTACTTATTCAGTAAGTATTCATGAATTTATAAATATCTACTTAAGTATAGGCAAATACATTGCTGTTTTTCCATGACATCTAGTGTTAAAATAGTAAGATTAAAAGATGATAGAAAATTAGTGACCTTATGATTTTGACAGAAACCTCAGGATTTCTTGATAAATGTTACAAATTTGATTTCTTGGAGAAAAAAAAACAACAACATTAAATTAATACCACCCAAATGTTACTTAGGTTGACATGTCTGGGAAGCATTAATTATTACTTTCTATCATTTTTACTGTTAGTCCTAATATAATGTCAACATTAAATCAATGAAATAAGTTAGACACGACTTAATTAATTGCATATTAATGATACTAAATGAACAAGAGATGGGAAATAACTCAGTTGTCAGCTACACTTATTAGAGTTACAGTTATCTTTCATCAACCGTTGTGCGTTGACATATTCATTAGTATGCTAACTCATGAAGTTTGTTTCAACACACCATGTCAAAGTCCTTTCATATAATAAGTAATTAGATTCACTGTAACTCAATAATTCGGTAAAAGTATGCCTTTCTCTAGAAAAAATAAACATGAACATGATAACAATAACAATATAGCGACTATTCAAACGCCTATAATGTAGAACTTGTTAAAAATTTATGTTTTTTTCATGAGAAAGGCATACTTTTGCCGAATAATTGAGTTAGTGTGAATTTAATTATTTATTGTATTATTTTCCTCTGGAAAATCAACATATTTATCAAAGTCATTTCGTTCTTCGATTATGTTGATGTTTACCCATCGATGTTTAAACAAGAAGAGTTGCTATAAGATATCTTGAAATACCGTATACCGATGTGTATTAACACACACACAACTATGCTATACTCATGCGGGTCTGTTTCAAAACACCTAGTAAGGCCCAGTCCCTCTTCATCACTGCTGATGTTTAGCCCTGAAACAGGAAATATTTACGCTAAGATCCCCTTAGATTTTGAAATGAGTAGATTGGTTAATGTTTTACCATTGTTCATGATCTAGTATTGAACGAAGCACTAATGACATTTGTCTCTCCTAATTAGATATGAAATGTTTTTTAATTTATATGGACGATATAAAAAGGGTCTAGGTTGTCTCCATTAACGAATTGATCTTAATAATTCAATTCTGTTTTAATAACATGCGATGTTTGTTTATCGAGGTTAAAGTTTTTATATCACGTGGTTTTATATTTTAGTGGATACCGATCTATTAGCAATTTTTTTTTTTTTTGATGCAGAGTATAAAAGCTGAAACTAAGAACAGAAGATTTCATATTATATTTTGACTGATAATTATGTTTTCCTTGTCGTCGCATAACAACCAACTGTTTTATTGTAATATATTTTTCACTTCTGTTTTTTTTTAATTTCACATGCAAAATAAAGTGCTGTGTATTTTTAGAGTTGGTTTAACTACATACTCTGCATCAGTTTTTTTTTTATATTTTCATCATTTTCAAAGCACAGCAGCATCAACAACAGAGTAATGCATATTTACGTCTTGGTTAGATGCTATGAAATTTAGGTAACTTTCATAAATGCGTTTGATTGTCGGTTACACCATAAACGGACAAAGAAGTGAATAAAATAGGGGTAGTACATGAACTTTCAATGACGTGTTAGTGCACTGTCATTGGAACAGCCACGATTGAGTTTCTTAGAATAATCTTATGTCTATCGAAATGCTGCAGCAAATTCAATCGGACAAAAGTACATATTTTCTATATAGATACACAACTCTTACCGAAGATCAGAATTACCATGGACATAAACTAAATACAAGCTTTCTTTTCTAAGTAGAGAAAATCTTTGATATCACGTATGCCATCAAAACTTTCATAGTCAATAGCCAAACCTACGACTTCTAACTTAGCTATAAAAATGAATATAAATGCAATTACAATATACTCATAGATATTTGAAGACATTTAAAAGTTTATGGTGCTGTGGTATACATTTACCGATTTTAATGTATGGACTAATGTATTGGGATATCCTCACCTCTGTCGTTAATTATAGTAAAATATCAAAATTAAATCAATACATTAAAAGATAGACACACGATATTTTAAATGGTTGAAATACTCTTTGATACTGAATAAACAAGGGGAGCATACCGAGATGTCAGCTATACCTTTTACGTTACAGTTATCGGCCATCAACTGATGTGAATTAACTCAAGGTTCAGTCTTTCTACTTCACTGTTGATGTTTTCCACATCGATATTCAAACAAGGAAGATAATATACTCAAGATTAAACGTATCTATTTTTTTTTAAATTACGTATTTTTTTTTTATACCGTAGAAGTCTTAATTACCAACATGACCAAGGGCTAAAACATGACACAACTCTGTTAAAATTATTTATCTCTGCAATAATTTAACAAATAAGACCTTGTCGTATTGAATGTGGTTATCGTAAATTAGAGTTCCTGCTTATATTTACATAAACGATATATCAAAAATATCTTTTCAGAAAGTGTGTTACCTTAAGGACATTTCCAACTGTTTCAATGATATTCATCTTGTTTAATTTTATTTAGGTTCAATGGTTCTAATTCAAAGTTGGATAATAACAATCTACACTCGTTTTCTTCTTCTTTAATATCATCATCATCAAAACACAGCAGCAGCAGCAACAAAATTCAACTTGCAGATCTAGTTATGTGTGTGTTTCAACTTTCTGTTGTCCATTTTTCATATATCAAAATTGTGAATTTTGACAGTTTCATAACACTATGCGTTACATCATGTGTATGTTTGATATAATATTTGAAAGAATATTTATTACTAAAATTACAAAACAAATAAATGATTCAAACTGAGAAAAAAAAATCATAAGCCGTGTTACTGTTATTCTTTACCTTTTTAGTGCACTTTGCCTAAAAAGATGATTGTTTAAATTGACTCTGTATAAGTTATTCATTTTTAAACTTACACTTGACGTCATTAAACCTACACTTGACGTCATTAAACTTACACTTGACGTCATTAAACTTAGATTAAATTTACACTTGACATCATTGATCTAAGATCATCAGCCCTAATTGTGATCTTGATCTACAGTCTTTAAGAAACTGCGCAGTATATTAAAATGGGGTTAAGTAGCTATAAGAATGTTATGAAGTTTGTTATATATATATATATATATATATATATATATATATATATATATATATATATATATATGCTGATGATGAAAAAGTAACAAACTATATTCTTGGCAATAATGTTATCTTACAACTATTTCTGTGAATATCACGTACATTTCGATGTGAAACCTTTATTACTTTTTATGAGGAATGTATTTAGACATCGAACATGTGTTTAAACGTTATCTATATACCTTTAGTTTATTAAAACGACAGATCAAGTATCGTATAGATATACACAGAAAGCTTATTTTACCAATTCAACTATTCTTGCAGACGTATGCATGCATTTTTTTGTTGTTACAAGCTACAAGATATTATTGGCACACTTACACCAAAAACTTTGATTGCAACTTCACGACACACTTAAGAACAGTAATTATTTAAGTTATTTCTAGACGAGTAAGAACTTTCCATATCTTTGATGAATTTGCAGCAATTTTCAGACACAAAATCATTTCATCTCATTATCTCATTACAAAGTCATTATCGAAATCTTCACACCTTTAATGTCTGGTTGGTTACATTTTGACGCCCTTCCCGGGTAGATAAAAAATAGATGAGATGATTTTATTGTCCAATGAAGATGGTTTCATTGTACAACAGGTGAACATAGAATCTTTGCACAATACGAATCAGTTCCTAAGATTCAATGCTTCGCGTTCTCATGTCCGGGCTAGTTTTTAAACATTGTTTAAATGTATTGAGAACATTAAATCTATATTGCTTAGAGGTATTAAATTATTTTTCTTTCGTTTTAGACTTTGGTTTTTGTGTTATATATCATTGTTGAATTATGAAGTTTTGTTGATATAATCGCATGTACATAGTTTCCTTGTAGCGTTCGATCTGGTGAATGTTTCATGGTGCTGATATTTTCTTTGGAGAAAGCATATAATATTACTTAGCAACTCTGATTCATTTTCTTGGATTTTTCTCCCAGAGTTACCTTCCCTTATATGCCAGACATGTGCATTCTACTCTAGAAGACAACAAAGGTAAACTTGAGATACGGATTAGACACCCTACTTCTTTCCGAATAGACCCCTTGATTTCTTAAAGTGCCAGGTTTGAAGCACTGGAACACGCAACTTTCTCTTTACAACTGTCTGAAATTACTAGCACTGAGCTTCTAAATGGCTTCTAGGAGACGCTGAAAAGGGTCGAATATTTTTGTTTTCTAAAATTCGACCGAGATTTGAACCCCGTTTCCTGGATAAACCGTTAATGTCTAAATTTAATATAAATTCAATTAGATCGAAATCATAAATGATCAAATGCATTTCAAAGAGGAAATAAAAGTAAGTTTTATTAACTATTTTATTGAAATAAAACGATAAATTAAATGTATAAATACATTAACCATGTGTTACTGTTTTATCATTATTCGTGAACACGCGTCTGTGATTAATGTAAGTAATACAAATTACAAAACATGCATTTCGTTGACAAATTACTAGACTCTTTAATGTTGACCTTATTGGATGAGGTTTAGCTAAGTCGGTCAAACTGTTATCAACTCAAACATCATGTGACAGGAAGAATGATCAAGGTTACTGGGAAATACCCACACCCGGACATTATGTTGCGAAACTGCGCAAATAGTCACGTGACTATAAGGCGTATGTAACTATGAGTAATTAAGTTAGAGCAGGAAGTTTGTGTCTCATCATACATGTATGTATTCATGAACAATGTAGAAGCAATTGTTGTATCCTGTCCGATCATTATCTGGCCATCTGTTCGTCGCATTATTACTATGAGGCTATTTCTTTCGTTTCGCACGTTTCAATCGTTTTAGTATTTTTTCAACGTTCAAAGATAAATAGCCACCTAAAACTCAAAATGATGTCTCTTATGGTATGCTGTTCGTTTTAATTCATTCGGAGACTGCCGCCCGATCTTAGTTTAACTATTAATATATGTATTGTTTTCAAATATATTGTTAAAAAAATAAGTGTTAAAAATGATGCCTTATCCATTTGATGATGAACATGCAATAATTTATCTAAATAGACAGAGTATAAATGTTGAGCCATTGTTGTTTGACATGCTGTAAGCAGAGGTGACACATATGGATCACTTCTCCATCCTCTGTCTGTCCGTTTGTCTGTCTGTTTATCCGTATGTCTTCTGTCATACTAACACTTATGCGAGTAACTGTGAAAAAGATGGAGGATTTAATATATGTTAAAACGATCCATTTTTTAGGAGGACCGAAAGTAATCAAGAATTAGTTGTCGATCTTTGCGAATGATTCAAATTGCCTGGCTACATCATGTTGCGGAAAAAGGAATGTTGGATGCTTAATCTATGTTGGCAGCTCAAATGTCTTATGTATAATAATAAAGGTTAGAAACAAAGAACTACTGAGATTATCTTCGAGCAATATTTAATCATTGAAACTCAGCTAGACAATTTTGATATAAAGTATTAGAAGGTAAATTCAGAAAGAGAGAGAGAGAGAGAGAGAGAGGAGAGGATCACTTTCAAAAAAGGATGAATTAAAATTCGTAAATTATACTGAAATCGGACACAGGAAGTTATGTTTTAGATTCATAAATTTGTATCCAGTTTCAGTTGAAAATGGAAATTAAATGAACTCACAAAACAGAGATAGAAAATGAATTTAACCTAATGGATTATATACACGTTTCCTTTGCATGGCATCCTCCAATTATAAAAGAAATCTTATGTGCCACATTTTTTTCCATGTTTAATTCCCTTTTAAAAACTATAACGTTTTATTTCACTAGAGAATATGATTTTATATTACCATAGTAAATGTACATATCACATATGTACAAATAAATTAGGATTTAAAAGGCACATGCATGTGTATATGAGAAATTTCATTAGCCCAAGAATAGATAAATCCATAAGCAACTTCGACCTAATTCTATTTAAAATCTTAACAGTTATTTTGATATTATTTTTAATCAATAGATTAAAGTAAATCACCGTTATATCAAATAATGCTTAATATGTGTTAACATATTTTTTAAATTTATCAAAGAAAAGCATGCTTATTTATGATTGTATTTATTTCCGTGCTAGATTTACTTGCACACAGATTTTCGAAATGAAATTGTTGGCGCCAATTACGCAGTCTAGATAGACGTTCGAAAGTGAAACATCTGTATTAATTTATCTGGCAGCCAACGCCTCAATTTTATCAGGTAACCAGGCGATATGAAACTAGCACTTATATCATGTAAATAGGACACAATCACAGGACACAAGTCCTTTATATTCAAGGAAGTTTCACCCTGTGATCAGGTTCATTATAGAATTGATTGTTTCGAGCATCTTTGTTCATAAACATTAAACTTAACGCTCAAAACCAATTAAGATAAACAGATGTTGTAATATGATAAATCTGAGGTCAATTTTAGTTTCCGTTTGCCCGATTCTTGATCTTGATACCGGATCCTTCATAAACTGTGCAATATATTTACATGAGGGACATAGCTACCTTTGATTTTATGGTGTTGATAAATCAAAAATAAACATAAAATGAAAACAGTATAGATAAAAAGGAAATATATGTATTGTGGCAAATATGGTCACATTTACTACCTGAGATAGATAGATAGATAGATAGATAGATAGATAGATAGATAGATAGATCGATAAAATGTACATTTACATGGCATAACAAGATCAATACATGAAAGGTAATAGCATGAATATTAGCATACCAATCAACATTATATGTAGATAGCACAAAAAAGGGATAAGGATACGGGATAGTTGTAACATTTTCACGTTAGTAATATTTCTGAATTTGTCTATTTAGATGTCATAATTAGAAAATCAATTTGTTTTTCATAAAAACATGTATAGCAATGTATACATAAAACAGTTCTACTCGAAAAAGCAAGATGTAGGAGATAAGTAAAATGTAACAACTTACCCCAACAATGGGATATGTTGTGACATAGCTGGGTAAGTTGTTACAAAATCTGCATTCATTGGCTAGAGACTTATGACGGCTCTGTTAGCGCATTCATGCATATGTTAGTACTCAAATATCCTTGGGTGATAAACTGAAAAAATATTTGCGGACCTTAACATATAGATCTAGTTTAAGTTCTTCGTTCTGTTCATTAACGTTTAGGATCGTTCTACTATAACGCTTGTACCATGATCGTGATCATAGGTTATACTAATTAAATACAACCTACAATATGATTTCGTCACTAGTGTGGATCAGTCTTCCGAATTAGTTTTCATCAGAATAAAGAACGTCTAGAATGAATAGCAGAACATTTGTAAAGATTTATTAGGAGTTAATATTCTTATGATGACGGGAAGTTTACAGTGTAACAATATGCCCTTGCTCAATGAACAATTGACCGCGCACTAACCAACACAATTTAATGAGACAACTTTTGTGTCATGCTTCGATTCAGTAACATAGATTTCGATAATTCTAGTCAGATCTTTGATAATTCCGACGTTAAAAGTGAGGAGAACGAAAAAATTATGACATCAAATCTCATAGGTGCTCAATTGAACTTTCATCCCAAACAATGGTTTGCGTTAAAGATGGTCATAGGCTCCGTTAAAGATGACGGCTGTCATTGCTGTCTTATATGTGTCGAACATTATGTGATACATAAAATCATAAAGTAATTATTTGCATTGTAACAACTTGCCCCGAATAATAACTTTCCCCGGTCTCCCGTAATAGTGAACTCTTATTTCCATTGTGGTCCTTACTTCTGTGAAAATCACGTCAAAATATTCTAAATATTTTCATGAGACTTTCCATTGTCTTAATGAATAGGTACTACGAAATATATCTTAATATACGATTTTCGACAAAAGTTGAGTTCATTAACATGTTATTAAGCGAGCCTCTTAAGCCAAGAAAATGGTTCCAAGGTAATAGCTAAAAAATAACGATTTTATGTGTGTATTCCATTCATACATTTCATCATTACAGTATATAATACATATTTTCAATCAAAGTTAAATTTAAAATTCTATATTAACATATGGGAATAAAAGTTATTTTATTTGGTAAACAACAATCATTTTGAAATAAACCGAAAAATATGATGACGTCATACGAAGTCTAAGTATTGATATGATTAATACAGTATATGTGTTAAGACTAAATTTAATATAACTTCAGTAACATCTATTTAAAGGGACAGATACTGATATGAATCTTAAAGCACGAGTAAGTGCTTGTAAATATATTCGATAATTAAATGAAATATTCAAATAATACAACAGTTAAAAATACAAATTTATTTATTACAAGTCATTGTTTTATTATTTCGTGGACACGCATATGTAGATCAATGTAAGTAAATTCAAAACATGCATTTCGGTGACAAATATCTATACTCTCTAATGATTAAGTTTTTGAATGTGGTTCAAATCAGTAGGTCAAAGAGTTATCACACAAATATCACGTGACTGACCGAATGATCAAGAATACAGTGGAATACCCAGAACTGGACATTATGTTGCAAGCGGCGAAGATAGCCACGTGACTGTAAGGAGTATGTACTTATAAGTAATTAAGTTTGCGATTAAAATATTGTATCTCAAGCATATATGTGTATTGGTAAGAACTGTCGTGTCCTATCATAATTGGTCTATCTCTGTAACGCAATATCATCTAAGTACGTTTCGATCAATTTTTCACAGGCAAAATCAAACAAATTTCAAACGAAAGCTAAAAATGTCTTTAAGATGTGTTGCTTGACATATGTATTAATTTTTACATGGGTTAAATTATTTAATGTTCTGTTAATATATATTAATCAAATCATACAAATTTACATGAATATTCATAGGGTAAAAGGTTCTAATTTATTATCTCCATTTCAGTAATATATTATTATTTTTTACCGATACTTCACAATTGCTTATCTACACAGTTAATTATGATTGAGACATTGGCACAATACAATTATAGTGACACACTTAAACGTCGAAGATAATTATTTAAGCGTGTGCCTTTTATATTCCTTCAGTAATTCTATACGATACATTTGTACAAACCTATATATTGATTATATATTAAGTGCTATGTCTAACGCTATCGGAGGTTATTTAATAAACAATATTTATTTTCTATACTTATTTATTGATTGACATACTTTGTTGTTGTGAAGAAGGCATATAACGAAATTGAAGCATTTGCCTTTTAGAACCAGTTTATACAAATAACATATGCTAATGCAATATTGATAGATGTGTAACAATTTACCATACTTTGTCAAATCTAATGTGACATAAGGCAGTTGTTACATTTCACCTTTTTACCTCAAGATAAATTTTCTTGCATATTACAATACTATGACCCTTCTTATATCTGTGACCTTCCGAGTCAAAATATATTATTCAACTCGTAAAATAAAAATAGTATAAAATTATATCGAGGGATGATAGCGAAATTATTCTTATTGCTCATATGTATACAGTGGTCTCGCGATTCATCGTGGTCGGACGGGATCGGAAAAAAAAACCACGAAAAATCGGCGTATTCGAGGAATCATTAGGATGTCAAAATTTAATGTCGAAAATTGTTTATTCCTAAAAACGTTGTGTTTTCAATAATTATTTTGTTATGTTTACCCTTTAATTGATAGTATATTTTAAACATAAAATATGTTCTCATTAGAAAAAATAAGACGGACATGCATGTTTTGTATGAGGAGTCTTATTTTTTATTTTTCGAAAATTTGATAGACAAGCTTGTTTTAGTTTCGTATTTTGCGGCGATGTTTTATTTTTCCATGTTTACAGCACACACCAATTATCATGTTTTGTTATGGTTGATCGTGTACAGGTTTTCTCTTTTTCATTTACCTTTCTATAATCAAAATTGGTTCCTTTAATGACAGTTTATAAATCAGGAGGTCCCGTTACAGTTAGTTACATGATCAGTAGGTACAAAAATACGTTTTACACGGCCGTGTTGATATTACGATATGCCTACTTATTCTCTAGAGGTATGACAATGTGTGAAAACAAATTCAAGGACATCGTAGTCAAGGTGTTAAACACAGCGGCAGGTGGTAATAGGACTGGTTGCTAAGAACATACAGATAGATTTTAAAACGACTTCGAAGGGTCGCACAGAAATTATATAAAACATTTTATCTAGGGGGACCAGGCACGGTATATCTAAAATCGCATGTTTGAAGGATCGCCTTAATATTTATATAGAGTAAAAAAAATCCAAAATCAAAGAACCGAACTCATCGCTGTTATTCAGTGAATCGTCAAATCATCACATTCAGGAGTCCCGAGACCACTGTATATGCACTTAGCTTAGTTTCGCTCTCACTCTTTGATATAAACTCGTGAAAATATATATATATAACTACAAATTGTACCTTTGGTGTACTTTGCGTATATGAACAACCTTTGGGAGACATTTTTATATATATATGAAATAAAACCTCACACCTATGCATTACATGCATTCTTTCACTAAATAGGCCTTGTTAAGTGTTATTAAACATATATCCTTATAGATTCGGTCAAAAATACATGTCATAAAAAATATACATTTTTTCGCTGTCGCCTAAAGGTAAAGCACTGGTTGTTCATGAAAAACTGCAATGTGTGGGAGACTGTAGCCGAAAGATTGAAATGCGTGTGTATTTATATATATATTATTATATATAATTGCATTTTGCAATGTGTAAGTAAGTCATATAGTGCAAATGTCCAATTAATATAGGCTTGTTTGTCCTCTACCGATGTTTACACCGGAGGGGACTTTAGGTTTGCCCTCCGTTTGTCTCGCTGTCTGTCTCTCCGTCCGTCCGTACGTCAGGATGTCCGGAAATCTGGATCCCGCGGTAACTTAAAAACCGTTAAGGATAATATAATGAAAAGTGGTATATGATTAAACACGCCTCTTTGTTGTTTTTTTCTCGGACCAAAATTCTGGTTGCTATGGTAACAGAAAAATATGCACCTCATCGGTAGGAGACTCATGTGTTGCGTGCAACACCAGTTGCTTGTTTAACGGGGTTTGGAATATGGATTTATGAAGTCGGCATCGGACTAAACTCCATAATTTAATTACCAGGTTTTCAATGAGAATAATATAACAATACGTTAGACATGCAGAATTCAAAGTTGAATTGTAGTAAAAACTTGGAACAGCCATAATTCATAGTCCGATGTCCAAACCCCGCACTTCGAACATCGTTTAACATGTCTATTAGTAACATAGTCGATAGAGCGGTATGGTTGTCTCCTGGGAGACTGAGGCTCGCATCTCGGTCCGAAGAAATGCTACTACTAGTAAACGAAGGAAAAACGCACCAGTTCACACCTAATTCTAATGTACAGGTATAGCAGGAAAAGGTGTAAAATAAAGGAAATAAATGATATTAATAACTCCAATAAGAAGTTCATTTTGTGTGTGAGTGTTAATATTCATAATATCATATATATATTCAGACAAATCCAAACTTTGGGTTACATTTTACGACCTTTCGGCGACACAAGGCGCTCAAAGGTTGGATTTGTCTAAATGTATATGTATTATGAATATTAACGCTCACACATACACATAAATGTCTGTCATATTGGAGTATTTTGTATCAATTCATTTTGATTTTACCCTCTCTTTAAGTCACTTCTTTTTGTTCAAGTTACCATCTGGTATAACATAGATATTGTCCTTAATCTGAACAAAACAGGCTAAAAAGGAACATCTAGAACTAGTCAGAGGTATACATGTGAACAATGGATTTTGATTAATATGTATCACTAAAATGCATGTTTACATTTGTTAGGTTCGTTTCTGTTACAACAGTTGTTTTAAGTTTGAATTAACAAAAAAGGGGGTATAAATTGAATGTAACAAAGGCATACCTTTGTTATCTATAATTCATAATATACCCCATTTGGTCTACAGGACCACAGTTGTTGGACTTGAGAGTATAAATATTTTGTTGGGGATGCATATGTGCAATTTGGTCAGGTTTACTACAGTTAAAGTTGAAAATTGACACTTAATTGATACAAATTACAAACAAAAGCTTTGAACCGAACCGATTGATTTATTTTAATAGAACTACAAAGCTATATACTTCTCCTACTCCTTTCTCCAGTGGTCGAGTGGTTATAGCGCCCGCATCGGTTGCATGAGGTCGTTGGATCGATCCTCGGCCGCGACATATCCAAGTCGTAAACAATGGTACTATTATAGCTCCCTTCCTTGGCGCTCAGCATATAAAGGTAGTTCCAGGTTTGATTGGCCCGGTGTTAGGATAACGTGACTGAGTATAATATTATGCCACATGTCTACGGCGTGATACTGCAGTGTGGAAGCACTATATCTGTTTCAAGTACACATCATCACCAAATGACTGAAATACTGTCGGTGGGACGTTAAACCCAACAAACAAACTACTTCTACTACCAAAATTAGCTGGCTGTTATTACATGTTTATGACTTATATCTAGAATATACTTAGTCCAAGCTCATGCCTTTTTTTTCAAATCCAATATGAAATTAAAAACAATATGAACAGTGATAGATAAACATATGTATATTCCCAATTACAATGACATTGAAATATGACAGTGCAGCAGTTTGATAATTAAACCCCCATCCAACTGATATTTTTTAATGAAGTAACCATTGACCATTTAATGCAAGATGATAATAACAAAATCTTAATGAACGTGTGTTAAGATAGCATTGGTACGGCACCTTGCTTTTTAATATTCTAATTAGTGGTGGAAATTAGTATTAGTACGAAATGGAAGGTCAAGAGGCTAGGGTCGCATCATTATTTTATAGCTCATTTTACATATCAAAACCCCTCATTTTTAGTCCCCCCATTTTTTTTACTTTTACTGGTTCATTTTTTTTAGTTTTTTTCCCCAAAGGATTATATATAAGGCAATAAGTGACGTGCATCACCTTCACCAACAAGTACGAAAACCAATAGGCGCGACCGTCATTTATAGGGACCATCTTAAAATGCAGCTGTGTTAAGACAGATACTTATAAACTTTCCGAAATAACGCGCTCTAGAGTTAACTAGAGCGCACCCACCCGTCATGAGCTAGGGTACCGTACAAATCGGTGGGGCATGAGGAAATCTTATATGACAACAATTACTCACCCTAATCTAATGATTTTAGCTTACGTGAGTTTAATTGAAGAAAAGAACAGGGCAGATGCATGATTAGAGTAATTCTTAGATTTAATTATACTTAAGAGAGAGAAAGAGGGGGTGAGGCGTGAAAGAAAGAGGTAGATAACTGGTCCGATATGACTAAGTGCGGCATGAGAAAACATATGATGTGTAATTGTTTATGTCAAAAGCAACAGAACGAATGACTGAGTAAACAAAACAACCATTAATTTTTACATTTTTATTTCCCAGAAGTTGTAATTATACCTTATGCTTTCATTGCAATATATCCAACTTAAAACTGCAAAGTTGACTTATACAACCAGTGGAACTATTTTCAACGCGAAAGTATGGATAAAAGGCGGTAATGTGATTGTAAGTAGAAATTATAGTGTCTGACTTTTGACTTTGGAGGCTTTCCCTTCTCAAAAAGAAAAAAAAAAACATACACCTAGCTCAGGTTACTTACCGCTTTACTACTGAACTATTCTTATCAAGGGAATAACTAATGGGAAGATTATAAAATTAAGGGACTTGTACTTTAATCCTGTGCCCCCCCCCCACACACACACATCTAACGGATGCAAAGGATGGGCGATTCCTGTTTTAAATCTTTAAAATATTGACTTTTTGTAAAACTTATTTCTGATTAACCTGTCAATGTTCACTAACAACTGATATACATCACAGCCCTTCTCAAAAATTGATTTGCTTTCCATAATTTTTTTCTTTTTCCTTTTTTTCACTACAAAACATTCATTAATGAAATTATTTTTATTTTTTCTACAAATAACTTCTGATATCTATCTGCCATTTAAACGGGGTGACATAATTGAAATAAAAATGGCTTAAGGCACAAAATGCTGTAAAATAAAGTTGTATGTAATAGAAAAAGACGTTTGGTATCATACCAAAATGCAAATAAAGTATATAAATAAATAAAGGGCAGCAAATATATATTGTTCTCTTAGACTTTTGGAGAAAACATGAGGTACATGCCTTATTAATGTTTTATAAATGTTAATTCATATTTTGAGGAATAGATGCTGTCCAGACAGTAACGGACACCTTGAAAAAATATTTTTGCAAGTGAGTCTGTAGAGAACAATTACGACAGTATTTTTTCACTTAATAACATCGTTGAGATTGTTCAGAGTCGTAGTTTTCAATGTTACGACTAACCGCAATGCACGACTTAATCATTCAATGTCCATGTTGTTCCCATGACAGTTGCAAAATTCGCAAACTCTGTACTGTCGGAAATATTATGTGTCATGACGATTATTTTACAAAAAGCTTGTGAACAGTATACTCCAGTCATGTGATGGAAGTAAAGTCTATAGCTGCGACATTTGTTTGCAGCTGTAAGTTATGCAAATTGATATAAAAGTGTATTTTGCGTGTGGCACCAATGTTTTCATGGCATAGTCAAGAATTAAAAAAGAGGTCTTTCTGTGAAGTATACTTTCAAAATTTGTCTTAATCTTGGCAAAAAAATTATGTATAGGCAAGAACAACCATTGAATTTTGTTGCCATGAGTTATCTCCCCTGAAAACTAAAACACTCATTTTAACTTCACCATTTTCCTATGGTAAAGCTTAGAATTTTTTTTTTCACGAAAGGTGATACATAATCATAAAATGCACCTCTCTATCACGAGTTTTTCTCATAAACCAAATTCCCTTTTTCATATTCACAGTTAATGTATAGTTTTCATAGGCTTAAATGTTAGATTATATGCATATTATCTCCCTCAAATTTGATAAAACTTGAAGAAAAAAAAACTTCGTATTTTTTTTTTTTTTTTTGAATGTCTTCAAAGTGACGAAGATTCATAGAAATATTACCATCCAATGGCAAGATATGGAATATGGCTATTTGGATTTGCAGACCTTAAGAAAAAAGCATCATTCCAGAAACTAGAAAGCTATTTCTGATAAAATAATGAAAATACTTAAAATTGAGTTTGGCTAATGTTTACTATGAAATACTTGCACACATTCGACTTCTATTGATACATAATTTCCCCATTTTGATATATAATGGGTACAATGTGTTTGAACATGTACACTAAAAAGGCAATTTAAAGTCCAATTCATCTATACAGGCGATACATGATGGAAGAAATTTATAATTAATTAATCATGATTTCAAAAAGTGTGTACATTTTTATTTTTGTTCCGGTCTTAACTAAACTGGTTTATATATGAAGGTTTTTTTTTTTTTATAATGGCTTTAAAGTTTAACTTGTTATGCACCGCCAACTCCGTTGTGAAGCATTAACATTTTCGACTGTGCTCTCGTTCGTGTGTGCGTGCGTACGTCCGTGGTCTTCGTTCATCTGTTCGTCCGTCAAACCTCAGGTTCGCCTTTGCGTTTAAACTTTTTTAAAATCTTTATGGAACTAGGTACTCATGTATGTCATGATATGATCTATCTAATATCTATGCAAATTTATGGCTGTGACCTATATTTCACTGTCGGATGAACGAGGTAAAATTGATTGTTCTGCCTCAGTTTACCTTTGCGATTAAGCTGTTTTTCTATGTAGATGAATTCACATCTTTATGAAACTAGGTGCACATGTACATTATGATTTAAACGTTTAAAATTATGCAAATTTATGGGCGTGACCATTTTTACACTGTGGGAGGACAAAATTGTTTTTGTTTTTTCTGCCTTAGCTCTGCCTGAGGTTTACCTTTGTGTTTAAGCTTTTTTTCCATGAAGATGACTTCACATCTTCATGAAACTAGGTACACATGTACGGCGTAATATGGTATATTTTTATAGGTATGCAAATTTAAAGCTGTGACCTACAATTCATGGTTTGATGACCATTGATAAATTGATTATTCTGCCAAAGGTTTATCTTTGTGTGTAAGCTTTTTTCTGAATAAAAAATTTTCATTTTTATAAAACTAGGAACACTTGTACATCTTGATATAACCTATCTGATATTTATTTATGCATGATAATGGCTTTAACATATATTTTTACTTTTTGTGGTTGTCACTAACATTTCAGTGGTGGCAACTCTGCTTCAGTTCTTCTTGCGCCAACTAATAATGCTTGGTCTGATAAATTATCACAGAGCTATGGTCCTTTGTAATTTTGGTCAATCTTATTTGCACTTTATCTCCAAACCCTCTGGTTTAACATTGGTGAAACTTCATTAGATTGATAGCGTATGCAAGTGTTTTTTACACGTATATTAATATCAAAAGTGTTGAGTTCTTATGGTCGCTGGTCGTCGTTGTTGTCCTGGAAATAGAGTCGCAGAGATACACTCCCTTGTTTTTGTATAATACATTCAAGACATTTATGATCATATTTTACAAAAGAAAATACAGAAATTCTTCATGTATTTTTTAATGATGATCACTGTTAATTGCCTGATCTTTGTATCAACACACACTTTGTCTGAAGTACAAACATTCAATTCATTATTTTGAACTATAAAACTATAAATTATCTCCGGAGTAATATATGACCAGTTTCCTGCTGATACTCCCTGCGTGTAGAACTGGGTATTTGAAGCAAAGTTATGATAAATACAAGAACTTACTAATCGAACAACAACGCTTAAATTACTGCTATACATTATTCCATTTAAAACCAAGAGGTCCCATTTTCACCTCTTTTTATGTAATTCGTTAAGGATATCATTAATGACATTAATACCGATCTAATTGATTGCTTTCAAGCTGAACAAAATGGAGATCTTTAAAATGTATTTGAAAGTCTAATTTCACAATGACAGCGTTTGCCATCCATTAAAGGTTTAGAATATGAAGTTGCCCAAATAACGACGACCTTTACAATACCATTGAACAACTATAGAGATGAAACAGAAGCGGTGGACACGGATGAATCAAACTGACCAATCAAACCTAATTATATACAAATGCCTAGTTTTGAAGTGCACCAAAATGGTTGAAAATCACAAACATGCAAATTTCCTGATCCAGATGTTCTTAATCATTTCAATCTTGCATAATGCCTCGATCACGGAACATTCTCTCTGTCAACTTAGTTATAGCTTGTGCAAGGTCAACACTGAGTACAATTTGACTATACAAGCTTTCTTTCTTTTCTTTTTCTGAGTTTTTCTTTTAGTGACTTTGTCACTTTGAAAAAATGAATTGTGTGCTAGAAGTTGGAAAAAACATCTGACATCATCATTCGATATTCAATATCGAGCTAAAGGCGAACTTCTAATCACATATAAGATCCAAATTCGGCAAAAAAAATCAACCAAGCTTCGAATATCGAGCCACATATAACATCATTACTCGATATTTGAATCAAGACACGGTAAAATTTGGCAATACTGATCAAGATTTCAATATCAAACGATGTTAGCATTATAGAACTGTGGTCAATTTCATGCCAGCTTTGAGATCGATTTTCATAACTTGGTATTGACGAATATCGAACTTTGTTTTAATACTGGGCGTAGCCGGACATAATTGACTATATAGGACATGCAAATATCGAGCTGTTGGCGTATGAGTTCGATATAAAAAAAAACAATAATTCAGCTAATATCGAGCTAGGTTCCAATACCGAGTCAAGTTGGACATCGTTACTGTCCATATAGAACATACTGATATCGAGCTAGTTGCGAATTTTGAGCCAGGTCTGAGATCAAAATTCAAATATTTACTACAGCCGAATATCTAGAACCAACCAATAAAAAAAAATGATCATAATAATGTATGATTTAATACGTAAATTATCATTATCATAAATATATACCTATGTTCAAAAATAAGCTTTAAATCTTCTTCTTTTTTCATTTGCATCCTCTTAAGAAGATATGAGAAAGCAAAAATATGGATCTTATTTGATTACGCAACCGTTTACTGTCATGCAGAACAAAAAACAACAGGGAAATTTTAAGATGATAATATTTTCCTCAAGATTTTTTTCTTACGTTTTTCAATCGAATTTAAAGGTTTTTATTCTTTATTTAATAGCTATTTCTTCGTACGCATATGACTTAACAAATATTCATTGCAATTTGATTCACATAATTGAAATTGTAAAAAAAAAAAATACTCTGAAATCCATGACTTTCAACCTTTAAATTGATTAAGTTTTACATTTGCAAAATTAGATAGAAACAAAGGCAGAGGTGTAAGCAAAAATCATGAAAATATTTTCTTTTTTCTATGTAATTAACGTTATAAACGTCTCGAAAACTTTCAGCAATTCATTTGCTTTATATTTTTGCTTATTTTTACAGATTTAGAAAAAAAAAACCGTTAATCATTTAGAAAACAAAAAAATCAATAGGTAGATATAAATGTATTTGTCTTTTTCTTTAGGTTTGCAGGAAGTCGTGAAAGCAAATGCAATAAGTTATCCGTATAGGTTTTCTGGCTCTAGTATTATTATACTAATTTGTCGTAAATGGGACTCATTTACTCAAAAACGTATCACAATTCACTATTCAACGCAGTAACTCTTTCCTGCAAAACAACAATCGGATCTTGCTCAACCAACCCAATGACCGCTTTCATTTCTTTCTTCAAATTAATAGATTTTCATGAATTAGCCTTTTACGAAAAACATGAATAAGTCATATTTGATAACTTGATCACTTGAAATTTTTTTGGATTTTTACCCATGTTAAAGTAGGCAATATTACTAATTTAAAGTTTATATATCCAATCTTATGTTCTTTTTAAAATATTTTTGCTTACAAATCAATGTTGTCATAAACAAGTGACACAACATAAATTCCTTAATGTATGCTTCAGGTTGGCATCAATACTCATGACGCTTGAGCGCGACTACAAATTGAAATTAATGTTTTTTTATATTTCAACGACGTTAAAATCAAGTGACTAAAGAAAAATATACTTTTTGCAAGGACATGTTCAGCTAACGTTCTATTAATACAGAAAAATAAATATCTTCGAGAATGCGAACAGGTTTGTTTTCACATTTCATAGTAGGCATTCCATCAAACATGAATATCTGCAATGTTTGATGACGTAATCACTTGAAATTATTAAGACCTTATAAACGTACTATGTTTCGATATTTGTTTAAAATTCTAAGTTGATTGGTGTAATTGACGATTTCTTATGATTTTTTCCATTAATTCTTGCTTTAGTATGCATGACGTCATAACCACGTGATGAAACAAACATTTCTTGCAGTATGCATCACTTCAATCTTAACTCTATCAATTCTCAAGATTTAATTAAGATTGACTCAACAATCATGATACAAGAGCGAATGAAATCTTTAAAAAAATGCTTTTTGTCTTTTTTGATGACGTCATAATCACGTGACTTAAGAGAAATCCATTCAAAAAATAGAATGTAACCTCTATGCCGATATGCTGTCCAATTTTCATGCTTTTAAAGCGTCAGGGGGCTTTGTAAAATTTAAATTAAATTTTAGACCAAAGTTCGAAACTCGGTACTGCCATGAAATCTTAATCTTTTCGAATTTGGAAATTTAAATACAAAGGTGCACATCTACATCCTAAAATACATCTTCCGTGCAAAATATCAAGATAATCGGACCAAAATTGAAGGCTCTAGAGCGCGAACAAACTAACTGAAGCTGACGTCAAATCTGACGTCACATGGCGTCAATGAAATTAAAAATAATTGAATTATAAGAAGATACCTTTTTATCGTTGCAATTTCAATTTCATTAGAATTGACTCAAAATGTATGATGCCAGAGCGAGAGTAATCTTTGAAAAAATAGGATTTTTTCCTCTAATTGACGTCATAATCACGTGACTTAAAAAGAAATCTTTCAGAGAAAAGAAAGAAGACCTCTCGGCCGATAATCTGTCTAATTTTCATGCTTCTAACGCATCAGGTTGCTTTGTAACATTAAAATTTAATTTGAGGACCAAAGTTCAAAATTCGGTTTGGCCATAAATTCTTAACTTCTTCGAATTTGAAATTTTAAAGACAAGGTGCACATTTACATCATAACTTACATCTTCTGTGAAAATATCAAGATAAAACGACAAAAAAATAAAGGCTCTAGAGTGCGAACAAACTTTTGAAGCTGACGTCAAATATGACGTCATTTGACGTCATTGAAAAAATTTTAAAAATTTTAAAATATTGATTTAAAAATTTGAACATTTTTGTCGAGGCAATTTAAATTTCATGTTGCTCAGACACTGGCAACATACTGAAATTAACTCTTGGATTTGGTTGGAAAATGAGGAATAATAATAAGAAGAAGAAGAAACACTAGAAGTCGTTTGTTTCAAAGGTATTAAATATATAAGTTAATACAAAGAAAATGGAATAATGATGCATAATAATGTATGATTTAATATGTGAATCATCATTATCTTAAATATATACTTACGATTATGTTCAGAAATAAGCTAAATCCTTTCTTTTTTTTATTTTCATCTTCTTAAGAGCATAAATATGGATCTTATTTGATTATGCACCCGTTTTCCCACCATTCAGAATAAAAACAGGAAAATTTTAAGATAATAATATCCTCAAGAATTGTTTTCTTACGTTATTTAATCGATTTTTTTTTTTTTATTCTTAATTTAATATCTTTTTCTTTGTAAGCATATGATTTAATATGTATTCATTGCAATTTGATCCACATTTGAAATTGTAAAAAAGAAAAAAAACCTTTAAAATCGATTACTTTCAACCTTTAAATTGATTGAGTTTTACATTTGCAAAATTAGATGGAAACAAAGGCAGAGGTGAAAGCAAAATAATGAAAATAATTTCTTATTTCTATGAAATTAACATTATGAATGTCTTGAAACTTTCAACTATTCATTTGCTTTGTATATTTTTCTTATTTTTACAGAATTTGAAAAAGAAACCGTTAAACATTTAGAAAACATAAAAAAAATCGATAGAAGATATACATGTATTTATCATTTTCTTCAGGTTAGCAGAAAGCCGTGATAGCAAATGCAATAAGATATCCGTAAAGGTTTTCTGGCTCTAGTATAATTATACTAATTCATCGTAATGCGACTCATTTACTCAAAAAAAAACGTATCACAATTCACTATTCAACGCAGGCATTCATTCCTGCAAAAGAACAATCGGATCTTGCTCAACCA
>CM037795.1:32292959-32342959 GCA_021229015.1 Solen grandis | reverse complement strand
GAAAAACTCGGCGATGGATAAGGTAGGCATTTATTTAATTGGCATACAAGTGGGAGTAGTTATGTGCTGTAAATGTTTATGTAGGTTCTGTATTTACAAAAATGAAAATTAGAAATGACAGTTGCTTCAAATATATCAGGAGTCTACTTGTCGATTTGTATTTCGTCTATATACGTTTTCACTGTAATCAATTTATAGGATACATGCACTTTGACAAATATTACTTCCTAAAAAAAGTGTGTTATATAAAAACATTTGTTCTTAATGCGGGTATTCCCCCTGGTTCTCCGGTTTCCTCCCAAATCAAGGAACGCGACCCTAGTAGCTTTCTGTCCAATCGTCGTAAAATTTATGTTATTTATCTGCCAATATTTGCAGGCTGTCTGTACAGTTTGTGCAAACCGTGTATCTTGCAATGCAGGTCTCCGACCTTTGCAAAATAAGTTTATTGATGTGAATATCAGTAAACGGAAGACCTTATTTATGGTTCAACTTTGCCACCGTTTTCATTTCTTCAACATGATAATGGTGAGAGGGCATATAATGTTACCTTTGTATGTGTTAATATATGCACGGAATTTTTGTGTGTCTGGGCTAAAAGAGATATGGTTAGATACCTCAATTGACCGCCATGATCTAACGGCTGTTGCATGCAAACCCACGTCAGCAGTTTGAAGGCCGTCCGTGGCGGCGGCATCATCCTGTTTTGTAGCCACATTTCTTGCCATTTTTTTCTTCTTTTTTTTATGTGAGAGACGATACGATTATGCTGTAATACGGTTTTTATCACATATCAAAACTGCACACACATTTATGGTTTGATGAATTCTTTAAATGATAATTTGAAACAATGAATTTTTCTCTGCTTTACAGTGTGTGTAAAACCTGAGCTACCATATTGATTGAAAAAAACAGAGGAGGTCTTAATCGGACAGCTCATTTCAGGTGCTTTCTGATCTGGATCTGCTCTGCCAAGGCGTTATTTAAAACGAGTCTTAAGTAGGCAAACAGATAATTTATATTAAGATGTCTCATTTTAAGTAAGATTGGACCTAAGCGTGTGACATGGTTTGATTTTAAAATTATTTGGAACAAGTGTTACCGGTGGGCTCGTCGGTATAATTGTGGGGCAGATGACAAACAATCAACTGAAATATGCATACGAAAAATATATATTTAATTGCCACGATGACGTGCAATCAGCTGTGTATCCAGTGAACGACTGACCAGCAGATGCATTCTGCTGGTCATTGTAACTCAAGCGTGACGTTAGCATGCGGTGTCGAATAAAATTAAATGATTTGTTGCGTTGGTTAAACGAATTGCTTATTGATTCAAGGTAAATACATTGTAATAGAATATAACAAGATTATTTACGGGTGAATAAATGATAAAAAACGCATCACAAATATATTTTATTTCATTATCTATTTCGAAACTAGATGGTAAAATTGTGTATTTTATTTACTCTGTAACACAAGTGACGATGTGTTTCACGGAAAGCACAATGTCAGTACCGAGAAAGTGTTCGTGTCCATGCAAAGGGATTTGCTCCTGTATGATTAAAACTATGTTTTTAGGATTTATTTTAGCAAGTCCCTGTGGTCCATGGCCGGGGAATAAATATTTCTAGTTGATTGATTTATTAGTGATTAGTACCTCATTCGAAGGTCGTCAAAGCCAAGATTCACAGCACTTTTCCTTGGACTGGGCTGTAGGTTTTATCTCGCAAATCTTCGGTTTCAGCAATCTTTCTGGTCAGAGCTGTCGGAGGAACTTCGATTTATGGTGAAGTGCAAATCTACGAAGTCTGCAAGGCGTGAACCGAGCAACAATAAAGTCGACAACGATGTGAAGTTTGCGCCGTTGACCGTGCTCCCTGGGGACAGGATTCCTAAAGAAGTTTACGACTGATATCATATTGCAGCAGTTTTTAATGTCTGACTGCTCCTCGATTTGAACCTTCTTTGTAGCAGACGATGTCTGTGTGATATATACATGAAATAATATCTCACATTACTGCTGTCTGGAAAAAGATAGGGTATTAAAGAAGGGTTGCTGGACTTATTTGTATATCATTGAGTGGCAAAGACATATAACTTATATATATTTGTTGATTTTATCAGTGCCCGGATGTATTATGTTGTGATACTATTATTTATTCCTGCCGGGTTTGTTTTGATGCTGTTGTTGACCTCGAAGTGGATTCCATTCACAAGCCATACATGAAACACCAAAATCCAGGTTAAGGAAGAAAGGGAAACCATTTTGTTAAAAGTCTTCTTTCAAAATTCGGTAAAAAAAAAATGTTTTTCTTAATTTTCTTTTATTCTGTTCCAACAATAATTAAATGATACACCATGTAGCCTATACCTCAACTTTTTATATATATATAATTTTGGCATCTAAAAATAATTTTCAGAAGCAAGTCGAAGTTATATCTTTTCATCTCAGTAAAGGGCAATAACTCTGTAATACTTTATAACATTTAATTGTGCCTTGAAACCTTTAGAAGAAACATTTGAAGATGGTTTTTGACTAAATGTTCCCTCCTCACAGCCAAAGGATTTTAAAGTGCCTTCAACCGACAGATTTCGGTACATCCAGTTCAGGCAGCAATGTCACGTGACTGTTTAGAAGTGGCCTCAGGCAAGGAGAAAACTTGCGTCCATTGTTCTTCTCCTTGATTCAACTCCCTGGCGATACGAAGTCAGCACATGGGTAATTCTTGTGTTGCCATTACAAAATAACTAAATGAAATCAAAGGGGCATTTATTTGGAGAACTGTATCAGTTGTTTATTACCTGTTCTTATTCTTGTATAAATTTTCCTATTGCCAAAATACACAAATGATAAATCAACATCAAACATCAGGCTTCAGCCATTTTCAATCCGTTCTTGTTGAAAACAAACGAGCCTTTCCAATGTTTATTGAAATATGCAAATGAAATCAACATATTGTCAATCGCTACACTTGAATAACATGATAAATGGTTGCCTTGTTTAAACAAAAAAAAACATGTTGGTTTGTTTGTGAAATCATGAAACATAAATAATCCCTTTGAAAAACAATTTCAGCAGTGTTTAATATTTCACTTCAAACACTGAAATGGTTCATACTCCTATGTTAAATTGCCATATCCTGTTGTTTTTTTTCACACATGATCAGGTCAAGATTACAATTAGTTGCCATGGCAATGCAACAATTACTTGTGCTGAAGTAACTTATTGTCCTAATGTAAGAGATAGATCTATATTTATAGCTAGATACCAGTAGATGTACAAACAAACATTCTTATTCAAACACATGTCTGCAGTGGTAGTTATGCTGTGTTGTGATATATGTGTGTGAAGTGGTTATATATGTAGCATATGAGTATTTGTGTAATTAGCCAGGCTGAAGCCAAGTTTATTGACGTGTGAATCATTGTCAGTATTACTCTAATCTTTGACTGTAACATAATATCACACTGAAAAGTCAATAGAAAAATGATATTATTGTGTTTGGGTTTCAGATTCAGCAAGCATCCATAGTATAAAATGTAACATGGGCTTTCTCTAAAACATTGAAAGAAGGAGTTAACCCTTTCCCTCATAGAGGACACCATGAAAAGACCTATGCGAACAGGTAACTCGCAGGCTGATCAGGTTTTATGCTGTTCGCTGCTCCTCAGTGGTCTGGAAATGAGGATTTTGTAAATAAATTTGGTAAGGTTTAACTGTGGTTTTCTGCAGATCAGGCTTTATGTGATACCTATTGATGGCGTCAAAATGAGTCTATATGAGGGAAAGGGTTAAAAGAAAAGATGGTGTAGTCATGATGTTTTAATTATATGCACAGTCAAAAAGGAAAGTGTAAATGGTTTAGACAACCATTTACAAAAATCTGTAATTAAAGCAGACATATATTTGATATTATATAAATGGTTAATTTATGGTCCATATGAGTGCAATATATGTTATTCTGAACTTGGAAAATGTGGGTTTTTCCCATCTAATCCGGGGGCACAAACTTCACAGTGCACTACCGTACACAGTTGAATTCGTGCTACACCATGAAGTTGTAACTGTAAAAGTTTGTATCATTGGATTAGGATGGAAATTCCCAAATATTCTTTTTTCTGGAGTAAGTCTATTGACTGGTATGAGTATACTGCATCAGTGTTAAAATTTGACTAAACTTTATCAGTTAGATAAAAATGTTACACTATGAAGAGTCATACACACTTCCTTTTTTGACTGCCGCAAACTAATATATAGAAATGGCTTATATTTTATTTTAATGATCTCTGGTTTAAAGCTAAGGATGAATGTCATACCAGGTTATTGGACTCATTTAATTTATAAGGAATTTAAAACAATTGCTTAAAAAGAAAAAACAGAGTGTAGAACCATCACTATGTGTTCCATTTAAAGCGTAGATCAATACAACACGGTTCAAATTAAGGACCCCAGGTCATTATTTTGTTAATGACCATTAAAACAATAGCCTTATAATGGATCTTTCACCATATGTATTGACATTCATCCAGAAAACTTAAGATTCCTGACAACATCGAATGAAAGATTTATAAACATGTATCAGTAGATGAATGGAAAATATGATATTTGCCATGTGCTGAATGGGAGGCAAAGTGGATATAATGCCAAAGATAAAATAATAAGACGTGTTTATATTGTATACATACTGTATTATACAAGAGACTGGTGCTGGTACAGTTTTGTACTGTTGCGTATCATTGATATTGTCCATTATGTACTTATGCATGCTCATAAGATATAAAACCTGATCATTTTCATGCTAATCATTAAATACAGAATTTAATCATTTTTACACCAGTCATTAAATACAAAATCTAAAATCTAATCATTTTCATGCAAAATGTGTGTCCATAAACTCTTGGGGATGTGTTTGCTAAGTTTAAGTATTATATATGTTTAGGTTTAAGATTGCTACTTTATCATGCCATGACTTTATGATAAAATACTTAATATCTGTCTTTCATTTATTAATGTAAGCCAGGCGTGTAGCTGCCTTTACGCCAAAAAGCCCGGGCTTGCACATTATTTCCTCGATTTTACTTTTCTTCATTTCAATAATTAATAAAATATAAGTTTGTTTTCTGTAAGTACATGAACAATTTGTTAAACGGTGCATTTTATACAGGTACAGGATTCAGAAAGGCACCAGACGTCACCATTTACATTCTAGGATTTTAAAATTTACCAAGGGGGTGGGGGGTGTGCCCCTGCCTAGTGAATTCGCAGCTCTGTTGCTCAATTTACAATGTGGGCTTGCATATGGTCTTCTGTCCAGCTACACTCTCACTCAGTTAGGCCCTCACAACTGTTGGTTCAGATCCCAGCCTCAGGATTTTTCATGTGAGGGAGACTTCCAACAAGCTTGTGGAAGGTCAAGGGTTATACTAGTGATATTTTTACAACTCTTGTAGCAAGAGTCCTGGGACTCGCTAGGCTAAAAAATATGAGTCCCAATGTGGAAAATATGCATTGTAATTTGATTTCAATCGCATTTTCTGCATATTTTATGCATCCAGTGGATGCATTGAAATTAAAACATTGCATCCACAGCAAAAAGATGGCATCCTGATGCAGAGGTAAAAAAATCACTGTAACTTTTACCCATGTGCCTTTGTGCACTCTTGGTCTTCCTCCACCTGTTATTACCCAGACATCACCACATGACTAAAAAAATGTTGTGTGACGGTAAACTAAAAAACATTTTTTTTTTTCTTTTTTTTTTTTAATATAATCATCAAAGTGATGTATGTCTTTACTGGATCAAAGAATGAAAATCTATGTACAAGTGGTATTTTAATTTGCAAGGTACAGTCCCCAAGTGTGAGTGGATACAATTGTCCATAAATACATATGTACAAAATAAACTGATATGAATGTAAATAGAGGTTTTGTAGTGTAGTGTATGTTTACTTTCATGTACAAGAGTGTCCTAGCCAATCAGTGTGTACAGAAAATATGAAATTTGATTTATCTATGACAATGATTTCTGAATGCTTTTTGATGGTGAAATTTGCTTTTCCTGGGTTTAATAATGAAGATTTACCAAAGAAATCAATACTTTCTTTTTGTTTAGATTATATGACATGTATATTATTTATGACAGATTGCTTGTAATTTTGTATATTTCTATGCCTAAGATACATCCAGAATGCTTGTCTTTAGGTCCAACAGTTTGCTTTGAAATGAGGTAAAACATTTCTTTTTTACCACAAAAGATCATGAGAGCAGAAAAGCCTTTGGATTGATCAAAAACACTCGCCATATAAAGCCCTTCCATGATCTGGAGTTGTGATGGGGGATCATGACTGGTGACATTAATTGCAATTGTACATATATAATGACATGGTTGGAACCCACAGTATATGTTCCATTACAAATATTTTATTGCATGAAAACAATACATGTTTTATAGCAAATAGAAATAACAAACAAGATAGAAAGCATGGATTTTCTGAAGAGCACATGATGTTATAGTGCATATCTATAATACGTAACTCAACTTAGTTTCTATTCAAATTAGCATAGTATATAAATTTAGACAAATTGTTAATAATATTTTTTGATGTTGCTGACATAAGATTGATAAATTTCTGTTTAGTTGGCCATGTATAATAATATCTTTTCATATATTGTTTTCATGCAATAAATATTTGTATTTGTATATGTTCCATTATCACTACAGTGTATTGGCAAAAACTTTTGTGAATATATAATTAGCAACTTGCTGACCAATGAAACTGTTTAGTATTTTGAAAGCTTTTCACTGGAGTTATAACAACATAAGTTGATGTTCAAAACCTGAACAGTTATCAACAATTATGGATCAAATGAAAGGTCTGATTAACCAATGAGTTTAAAGTTTTGGTAATCAAATAAACAGTGGTCGAATAAGAAGCAACATGTGTTAAAGGAATGTGGGTTCTGACAATGATAGGACAAATACACAGTCCAACCTGTCTTAAGTGGCCAGTCAAGGGAACAGAGAAGAGAGAAAGCCTAGCTCAGCTAGGTGGTTGTTAAATGGTTAAATTGACCTCATGAATATTCATGTACAAATTTATGACTTGATGAATATTGATTTACTGCCCTTAAGTTGCTGCATTGAACAATGGACGTTTCTTTGTCACCTCTTCAGTCTAAATAAAATCTGAACTACTGTTTTATATAAGCAAAAAGAAGAGTCAATAATAATTAGACAGCTCCTACAAGGATGTGAGTTTGCTCTATTTTTTCCAAGGTATCAGAATGAGTCTATAGGAGATAAAGGGTTAAATACCAAACTGGGAATATTAATTGCTGATTGCTAAACACATGTTGGTTGCTATATACAGGTGGCCTGTAACACAGATTTGACTGTGTAAATAAAATGATACATAATGATTGTGTATGAAATCATGTATGTAAATTATGATGTTTTCAAAGTGTGATACATTGTGTTAGATAAGATATATATACACTTCTCTGTAATTCTTAACTTGGAATTTTTGCAATATGAATGACAGATCATACATTCACTTGTGAATTTTTGTAGGTGTCAGATGGTGTCGTAATACAATATGTAAACAAAATCTGAAGAAAAAAAAATCCCATCAGTATTGCCTGCACAGAATGCTAAGCAATCCCAAAAACTGAACAATGTTTACCCTTTACTTCATGAATATTCATGTACAATATTTATGACTAGTTGAATACTACTTTATTGAACTTTGAGTGGTATTGAAACAATTCTTTCTTTTTTCTTTGTGATGCCAGCTGTGTTGAATCTCAATTACAATAACGCATGAGGAAAATAGAGGAGACCTTATGATTCAAACAAACCTTTATCATAATCCCATGTTTCGACATACAGAGAAGCTGTGACAGAATTGAAGATCATATCATCTTAAGTTGGAGATAAGAATTACACCAAAATTTCTTGTAGATGGAACATATAGTTAACACATGACACTGTAATGCTGTTTGTTTTTCCAGTTAGATTGCCAATCCATCGATTGTTCTGACATCAAGCAAACCCTTCCATTTGTTATTTTTATTACATTCCCGTTTTGAAAGACTGACTTTTCAAATACTATCTAAATTATATATATCTATCTCCTTAATTGATTCATCTATCTTAATTTGAGATACATGTATCCATCTTTTCAGTTAAAGATGTCTATCTTCTCAATTGATTTATCTATCTTAATTTTAGATATATTTTTTCATTTTCAGTCAAAACATTCTTATCCCCTCAATTAAGGATACACATCTTTTTAATCAAGATAATCTATCTCCTCAGTGTGATTGATCCTTTAATATCTGAGTTAACCACTTTCATTTTGAAGATAACGTGAAATGAAAAAGAAAACCTGGAATTGAGAATATTTAGTTAATCCAATATCAATATATTAATAAACATGTTAGCTGTGATGCATACTCATGTTCTCGAGCAGTGGGTTTAGTAATTGAAGCAGATCAACAAACTTCTGTCACTGTTTACTGAATATTTGACTCTATAATATAAAACGAGGCATTGAGCTAGAAATGAGATAATGAGATGCTATTTTTTTTATTTTATTTTTTTTTGTATTAAAGTGTACTAAAGTGGGGAGCAGTGGTCCAGTGGTAGGACACGCGCTTCGGGATCGAGGGGTCCCGGGTTCGAGTCCTGCCAAGGACACTGCCAATTTCCTTGAACAAGAAATTTATCCCGCATTGTTTCACTTCACCCAGTGTAAATGGTACCTGAGAGGCGGTATAATTCCGTGCGCCATGGTGTGGGCTGCCATAAGCGAGTGAAAGATCCCAGGAGATCGATAGATAGGTACAAGTAGCCCGATGACCAGGGGTAAAAGCTGTAAAGTCGGTGAACGTGCCCAAGGCATGAAACTTAGACTGTAAAATGCATTTACTTTACTCTTCAAAGTATTGCCCTAAGACTACAAAGCACAAGTCTTTTATACAATTTCAGAATTAACTTTGATAGGTTGTAGAACTTGTCAAAATTGTTCCATTAAAATCAATAGAAACTAAAATGTGTAAGGAGCTGTCAGTTAAAATTGCATTTTTTTTTCTTCAATATTTTTTATGTCAATCATTTATGTCCTGCATAACACTGTGGTGTATAAAACCAATTTTTATAATATCTGATGCATTTTTATTTCTCAATAAAAAGATAGATTATGTAATATGTCATATATATATGTCATAGGAAGGGTTAATTTTCACTTTACCTCATGAATATGTAATAATACTGTATGAGCAAGAAAGAGGAGACCTTGATCATGACAGCTACTTCCAGAACTTCTCTGATCTGGATTGGCTCTTTTTGCAGTTGCAACAAAATGTGTGTGTATGAGTTAAAGGGAAATATTAATAACAGTATGAATAAATGTCAGGATTGCAAGAGTATTAAAACTGTATCAGATATTTACATCACAAGTTACTTTGCATAATGAATGATCATTCAACATTTGAAAGGCAGATTATGTGAACAAATTTTTATTCATAGAATTTCTTTTTTTGTATGGAAATAGTGTTAGAAATATTTGTAAGTGTATCTGATCATTTGCTGATGACAACCTTACTTACTTCAATCAATGTTTTCAGTATAAAGATCTGTTGAGTTACCACATGTTATGTTCAGTATTATCAACTTATTATCGAGCTATCCAGTTATCAGTTCACTTAACTCGATTCCAAAATAAATCGCAACCTGGTTACACTAATAAGCCAATTAACATGACTCCTCAGAATCCAGTATGCGTTTTCATTTTGAGGGGGTTCAGCGTTGGGTTTATTTTGTGCAAAACATTAAAATCTTTCTAAACAAGCTATTCAAGAAATATGTTCATAGTTTTTCTTAAATACTTTATAAGCATAGGTTATTTTTATAGGATCAGTTTGTCAATGACAGTTTTAAAAACCAGAGATTCTGTACGTTATGTAGAATCACTGTAAAAACATATTTATGCAATTAAGATCACTCTTCAGTATTACTTTTATAATGAATTTGAACACTATTGTAATTTATAAATGTAACAGATCAATATTTGCTGATAGCTTTTTGATTTTCTGTTTACACTTGGATGAGAATCAAATAGTAAAGAGCATAGCTTAGTTTTAAACTAGAATACATTGGTGTTAGCTGTGCCATTGAGGGGAGAGAAATGTATCAAGTATCTCTATGTGTATATAGTGGGTTATGTCCCTTCATCAGGAAGAAAAAACATGCAGAAAAAATATGAAGTTGTAGTAGGTCTTATTTGGAAAATAATGTATAAAAAAGGAGACATATTACTATCAAAAGAAAGCTCCTGTTGTATATTATCAAATGTGCTGGGTCAAACTTAGTTTGATTCTTGAAAGAATAATTTGCTGAATTTAATTATATATGTATTTTAATTTTTTCCTTTTGTAAATTACATTAGGTATGTCAAATTTACATGTCAAGGGCTTCATGCAAAACTATTGTAACTACATATAAATAAAGAAGCAGTTAAAATAGTTTTGCATCAAGCTCTCGATATTCTTTTTATAGTCACGATTAAATAGAATTACAAAAGAAACACAAACTAGTTTGCAATACCTTGACATTCTCAACATTCAAATTGTTCTGAATTCCTGTTCATTGATGAAAATAATAAGTGTAACTTCAAACTTTAAAACAAGTCTGAATATTCTTTAAGCATGTATTTTTTGATATATTGAAGATATAGCAAAAAGAAAACTATGAAAATGTTAATTACACCGAGAAAAAATTACTATATCTTGTAATTTAACTACAGTGTAGATCCGTTACTACACGCTCCATTATAATACGATTACCAGAAAAAAACAAAACTAGAAGTCATTTGCTTAAAATACAAACAAAGCGACTTTCCGTTTGCTTATTTTTTTAAAGTTTTTTTCTCACTTTTATCTTCTTAAGAAGATATTGAGAGAGCATAAATATGGATCTTATTTGATTATGCAACCGTTTACTATCATGCTGAAAAAACAAGAAAATTTTAGGATAAAACTATCCTCAGGTATTTTTTTCTTACGTTTTTCAATCTATTTTAAAAGTTTTTTATTCTTTATTTAATATCTTAGTTCTTCGTAAGCATATGACTTTACAAATATTCATTGCAATTTGTTCCATATAATTGAAATTGTAAAAAAGAAAAAAAACAACTTGAAATCCATGAATTTCAACCTTTAAATTGATTGAGTTTTACATTTTGCAAAAATAGATGGAAACAAAGGCAGAGGTGTAAGCAAAATCATGAAAATAATTTCTTATTTCTATGTAATTAATGTTATAAACGTCTTAAAATTTTCAACAATTCTTTTGCTTTATATATTGTTTTTCTTACAGATTTAGAAAAAGAAACCGTTAAAACTTTAGAAAACATAAGTAGATATACATGTATTTGCCATAGTCTTCAGGTTTGCAGAAAGCCGTGATGGCAAATGCAATAAGTTATCAGTATAGGTTTTCTGTGCTCTAGTATAATTATACCAATTCATCTTAAATGCGACTCAATTACTCAAAAACATGTCACAATTCACTATTCAACACGGGTGTCATTGAAAAATAAAAATGATTGAATTTAAAAATTTGAACTTTTTTTTCGAGGCAATTTAATTTTAATGTTGCTCAGACAATGGCAACATATTGAAATTAAATCTTAGATTTGGTTGGAAAAAAAAGAAATAACAAAATAAGAAGAATAAACATAACAAACCTGCAGGTTTAAAAAAATTCAAATGATATTATATAATAACAATGTCAATATAACATAGTTCTTGGATAAGGAACTCAAACCAGCATCTAATGATCTGCATGTAATTACAAGTCCAATATAACAAGGACCCAAAACAGCATTATAATGGATCTGTGCCAAATTACAACACGGTCCAATATAATGCTGTACTTAAGACCCCGTGAGACAGCATTATGATTGACCTGCACTGTCTGTATCTGTCCTTGAGTGAACTGAGCATCTTGAATCCCCCTAGAACTGTAGCCCAGCACATAGTGAGACAAATTTGTGACTAGTTTTATATACTACAGTAGGACGAATGAACACCTAGAGGAGTTTGTACAACGAACTGTCATGAAATAAAAAATGCCAAAATGCAACATTACTGTTTTGTTATTTTTTACAATCCAGTGTCATAGCACTAGAGACTAACTTCAAACTTTTTATCTTTTTCCTTTTTGTTATTTGGGAAGTAAGTTTTTAAAACCTATACATCTCCCCATCGTCGAATACCCCCGGCTGACTTATTCCATTTCACTACATGACATCATGCCGTAGAGAAATAGGCAAGTAAACCATCGTATTACAGTAGTTATTAAATTATCAACCAATGAAAAAGTGACTTAAAAATGCAACAGTATTGAGCGTGGAGTAAGCAATGAAGGCAGCTGTATAAAGTGGCCTTTATGATGAATTTTATGAACGTGAAATGGCGTAATTTGACACACTCTAAAACAACCAAGTCATAATATCCCACAGCCTATAGATGATCTATGGGTATTTGACAATGACTTTTCCCATATACAGTACTTTGCACCTGAGAAGATCCTGGAATATTCTTGCCCCTAGCAGGATTCAATCCACAACCTTTGGATCAGAAGTAAAGTAAGCTATCATTGGACCAGGACAATTTCACTAGTAACTTAAGAGTACATTCTAATGAAAAACAAGAGGGCCATGATGGCCCTGAATCGCTCACCTGAGTACCATTGCTTCAACTGATGTCAAGGTTTTTAAACAGACAAGGATTCTGATATAACTTAATCTAAAACATTTTACCCCTGACAATACTACACACCAAATATCTAAGCAATGGGCCATATGGTTTCAGAGAAGACTTGGGCGCAGGGTCATTTATCACCGTAGGGCCAAGACTTTGAAAATCTTTGTAATGAACCATTAGATGCTACTACATACCAAAAATCTTAGCTCTAGGCCTTATTGATTCATAGAAGAAGATTTTTAAAAGATTTTCCTATTTAACTCTATGTAAAACAAGTGACCCCTGGTGTGGGGTCATTTATCACCATAGGGCTATGATTTGTACAATCTTGGTAGTGGCCCATAAGATGATGCTTCATACCAAATATCTAAGCTCTAGGCCTTATGGATTCATAGAAGAAGATTTTTTAAGATTTTCCTATATATCTGTGTAAAACAAGTGACCCCTGGTGGGGGGTCATTTATCACCATAGGGCTATGATTTGTACAATCTTGGTAGTGGCCCATAAGATGATGCTTCATACCAAATATCTAAGCTCTAGGCCTTATGCATTCATGGAAGAAGATTTTTTAAGATTTTCCTATATAACTCTGTGTAAAACAAGTGACCCCTGGTGCGGGGTCATTTATCACCATAAGCTATGATTTGTACAATCTTGGTAGTGGCCCATAAGATGATGCTACATACCAAATATCTAAGCCTTAGGCCTTATGGATTCATAGAAGAAGATTTTTTAAGATTTTCCTATATAACTCTATGTAAAACAAGTGACCCCTGGTGCGGGGTCATTTATCACCATAGGGCTATGATTTGTACAATCTTGGTAGTGGCCCATAAGATGATGCTTCATACCAAATATCTAAGCTCTAGGCCTTATGCATTCATGGAAGAAGATTTTTTAAGATTTTCCTATATAACTCTATGTAAAACAAGTGACCCCTGGTGCGGGGTCATTTATCACCATAGGGCTATGATTTGTACAATCTTGGTAGTGGCTCATAAGATGATGCTACATACCAAATATCTAAGCTCTAGGCCTTATGGATTCATAGAAGAAGATTTTTTAAGATTTTTCTATATAACTCTATGTAAAACAAGTGACCCCTGGTGCTGGGTCATTTATCACCATAGGGCTATGATTTGTACAATCTTGGTAGTGGCCCATAAGATGATGCTACAAACCAAAAATCAAAAGGCTAGGCCTTGTGGTTTCAGAGAAGAAGATTTTTTAAATTTTCATTTTTAAAATCTATTTTTAGCTCCTGTGACCTAATTATGCGATGGACCAGAACCATTTATACAACTTTAGTAGAGCTTCATCCAAGGAACATTCCTGCAAAATATTTTTCAAATTGGCCAAGCCGTTTAGGAGGAGATGTTGTTTGAAACAATTGTTGACGCCGCACGCACGCACGGACGACGGACGCCGGACAAAAGGCGATCAGAAAAGCTCACCTTGAGCACGTTGTGCTCATGTGAGCTAAAAATACAAACTATACAATGTCATGTATTTGGACAAATGACATCTTTTTTTCAATAGCCAGTTATCTATGAACCCTAATTTCCTGGTTGAATCAGTACTGGTGAGGCATATGTTGTTACTGCATCCACCCAATAATCAGAGTGTCTTCAACTCCCATCCTTAGCTTAAACATATCAGTCATTAAAAATGGTACTGACATGTTGCCCGAATGCTTTGCGCTTAGCACATCAGGGCTGTAGTTCCAGGACTGGTTGACCCAGTGTCGGGATAATGTGACAAGAGTTGAACTCTTACCACTCATCTATCCAGTATGGTGGGGCTTTCAGGTTAAAAAATGCAACTGAAGCTTATTACATAAAATATGTTGAGGTTCCATCTTTTGATTTAAAAATAACAAAAACACCAATTTTCATTACTTCCACTTTAATGAAACAATATATAGCATATTACAGTGCAGAAAGTACACACCTTGCGTGTGTTAGCAGAGCTATCTTCCATTACAAATACACAACCGCTCCACTGATGACATCATATATGACATCACAATGACGTCACAATTAAATGTGACATCATAATTTGATACACAGAAACTTCAACAGAGATTCTGTTTATACAATCACATATAAATCTGACCTGTAATGTTTGCATGTGACTTCATTGTTTTTTTCAGTTGCAATTTCCATACAATGAAAATACAAGCTTAGTAACATTCAATATCTTAATCGAAAAAATACACTAATTTCCTTCAACTTTTGCACATTAAGTCTACATAAACAAAACAAATATAACACAGATTTATTTGTATTTTTTTCCCTTCTTTTTTTTTGTTGAAAAATGACAAAAATGTGACCAGCATCATTGTCGAAACTTGCCATGTGGTCAGATTTGGTCGAAGTTCTTCGAGAACTTTCAAATGCCCCATGATACCCATGGGAACCTTGACTAAAGGACACTGGTAGCCACGGTGATATAACAGCCCAATCATCCCATCACAGAAGGAATGTTAAGAACTGTGGATGAAACCAGCACCCAGTTGTATTATAGACAAGCACTGGTTATATCCTGGTGCAACACGAAGTTTGATCTAAATCCGCTATCACCAAAACTGAACAAAAGAGTACATTTCCACTATCATTTTTTTTCTCCTATCCATATTTTTTAAGCAGATCCTTTCTGTCTCCTCCATTGAAATACGAAATTGCTAAACAAAATGACAGAGTGCCGTTATTGTACATAAGATAAGTGCATACTAATGATGATGTCATGGCGTCAAGAGGAGTTCCGTCATATGTTACGCGGCGAAAAACTGTACTAACAGTTATAGAATGGAGGAAACAGACAGATCTATGATATTTTACATTTTTTTTTTTTTAAATAATGTATCGCCTAGAACCCATCACAAATAACATTACACTAGCACTTTCTACTTTATAAAAAAAACATGATAATTTAGCATTAATGAACATGCTTGATGATTTAGTATTACACATACTTATGAAGAAAGTTTTAAAAAAGTAGCAAGTTTTTGCTCCAAATATTGAATATCACTATCACACAAAATATACCATATTATGATTTGCCTTGTATAAAAATTGTAAATATTTCTCTACATGATCAGCTGAGAAAAATTCCAAACAGTAGTAAAAGTACAGAAAAGTAAAAATTATACAATTAGCAATTTTGCAACTAAGAACAATAATGCGTTATCTGACAAACTAGAAACATTCAGGTAACCCATTATTAGTCTCAAGAATTCACTGTATTCCTAGTTCACATGTTGATACCACATGGGTTTCTGCTAAGATTGTCAGTTGTGTATGATTATGTACAGTGAAGATCCCGTTTTTTGATTTTTGGTCCAAACCTAATTACTGCATTATATTAGACTTTACTTCCAACTAAGATGTACTGTAGATCAGTTTTAACGCTGTTTTGGGGGATCCAAACCTAGTGATTGCATTATACTGGTCTATAATTGATAAACGATGTAGATCAGTTATACATGTTCAGTGTATAGGGAAACTGAAATCATTAACTGCATTATACTGACACATTATAATCACAGGATGATATTGGCAATTAAATGACTTTGTATCCATGGATAGAATCAAGTTAACCCTTTCCCTCATATAGACTCATTTTGACGCACTCAATAGGTACCACATAAAGCCTGATCTGCAGAAAACCACAGTTAAACCTTACCAAATTTAATTGTAAAATCCTCATTACCAGACCACTGAGGAGCAGCAAACAGCATAAAACCTGATCAGCCTGCGAGTTACTCGCAGGCTGATCTGGTTTTATGCTGTTCGCATAGGTCTTTTCATGGTTTCCTCTATGAGGGAAAGGGTTAAATGACTTTGTATCCATGGATAGAATCAAGTTATAGTGTGATTAGCATTATCATGAGGCTTATAGTAATGGATCTTTCACTTTATCTTCAATCAAGGGAATGAATCATTCAAGTCTGGTTAAAACTCAGAGTAATGATTATCTCCCTGAATTATATCCTGTAACACTGGTATTTAATTAAAGCGATGCATTATTGAACAACTCAAGATATCTGAGTCTTGGCATTTAAACTCCAAATGCTGATTTAATGTTTGCAAGAAAGTTAAAGAAAACATTTATAAAGTGAGAAAGTTCACTCTCATGATTAATTTTGTCACAAGAAGTTTTAGTATTCCTAGCGCTTGAAAAATGTACAAAATACAATTAAATCTTTTCCTGATACACTAGGTTTTAAATTCACTGGACCGTCTTGACATCTTACATGTCTACACATTAACTGACAATCTTGCAGTTACACCGCATACACAATACATACATACATTTTTACACATGCACCTTTATCCACACATATGTTACATATAAATAAATATGAGCCAATATGAGCTATATATCACAATGAGATAAATTATGTCTGCCATCGTACATACACCTCTATACAACTGGGATCCTCACTATAAATCAAACACAATAGTGCAAAATCTTGTCCTTATCTGGCTGCATCTTTTTGCAACGATTTCAGAAAAAAAGCATTTAAAATGATGTTGGAGCAGTCTTACAAAAACAGTTTTGACAAGAATTGGAGACATGAGAAAAGGGTGCGTATAAGACTACTGATTGATATTGCATGACCATTTACAATTGCAATATGTTTCACTGGATGGAAATCGTTGCTCCAGATCAAGGACAAAATTTTGAAGACCAGAAGGGTACTATCCAGTCCACTGTACTTGAGGAATAACAAAGATCCTGTCCCAATAACAAATCTTACAAACATTAATGTAACACGTCAACTGGAATACTTCTACAGTGCAGCTCCAGTATATATGAGGCATAAGTCTAGATACGGCACTATTTTGGCCAGCGTTACAATGACCTGAAAATTTACTGAAGTTTTGTTTTCCTTATTCAATTACACAACACAATTTGGGGTCCAATGTTTGGAAACTTTATACCGAAGTTGACGTTGTAATGGAGCACCTTATAACGGAGCTGCACTGTATTTGTAGAAACAATATATTAATGATCAGCATTGATTCTAGCATATTCACATCATACTTGTACTTTCTGTACCTATTCACATCATGTCAAACTATATATCGAATGGACAGATATATTAGTGATTTCTATGCAACATCAAACTTGGAGAAGGGAAAAGAATGTTTCACTTTACATCAAGTCTGTCAATAATGCTGTGCAAGAGAAAACGTTTTTATCATTTATCAATTTTAAATCTGTATCCCGTAATGACTTGATGACAATCCAGTAAATTGATGTCAAATTTTAAAAAAAGCCAACATAGAACTAATTTTCACAACATGCTTGAAAACAATAAAAGTGATCTAAAAATACTTTTTTTTAAAGATCCTTACATCATTTATAATTAGTTATTTACATACATGTAAAACACTACTGAAAATAAATTCTTTATAGTCCCCAAACTCCTACAGTGTCCATTATATGAGAAAAGGAAATATGAATCACTTTTGAAGATATAAAAGGAAAGATCCTGCATAAACAATCAACAAAATACAAAAAATATATAAAAAAGAATCAATTCTATCTGTTCAAACCAACAAATATTTTTTAAGTATTACAAAGCTTTAATCTAAAAAGAATCTACATTTTATATATTAGAAAAATTAATTAATCTACAAAAAATGTCTATAATATTATAAATAGCAAACAGGAATTAAAGTGAAAATATATAATTTTATTTTTGAAACTTTACGAAACATGGTTAAAATGTGAATAGCTGGATCTTTAGTGATGCAATTAATTACTGTCTCCTCTCTTGCATTAAGATTTATGTAAAATACACATGTAAACAGGCAGTTTGTGGCTATAAATATATACAGTGTTGCTCCATTACACTGTTGTTTGGTCTGAGTCACAATATATCTGAAAGCATTATTTCCATATGAAAATGAGACCTTAAGTCAATTAAACAAATCCAATAGTGAATATTTGGAGTCCATTGTTGGACCACGTTAAATTAACTTTCATGTTATCATGGAGCGTGTTAAAATGGACCTACACTATATCAAGTATTACAAATGAATATTATTAATACATTTTGCAGTAGTTTTCATTCCTCTTTCTTCCACATGATGACATACGTGTTGAGATGACAAATGAAGTTACATGCCCATGTGGTATCAACAACATGACCCCTTGTGGACAACAGCTCTGAATGGCAGGAGAGGCTACTCTATAATTCTTTTGGCAAGGGAAACAACTCTTGCTGGTGTCATGAGGAGGAGTCGTGAATGATCAAGGTTAGCACCATTTTTTTTTTTTTTCAACTAAAATATTTTTCAAAAAAAAAAAAAACCTCCACGCAATATGCAAATTTCAATTTTGTTAATTGGCAATATCGGGCTGAATTTTTACAACTTACATGTAGAAAATTACTGGTCTTTTGATATGTATTGTTAACAGTACCAACATATAAACATGATTATTGCACAACGGTAAAAATAAATACTGTTAACACCCTCGTGAATCAAGTTAATATGACAATTTTTAGCAATAAATCACACTTAGTATGTTATAATTTACAAAATAAAATTGGAAACTTAATAAAAGACAACCTCTGCACACAAAAAAATATGCATCTTTGACGATAAAAAATGTTTTAAATTAAACTGTCTTTTTAACAATGTGAATAAAAAAAAAACAATAGGTCATGCATGTGTGAAAATATGCACAACAGGGAATATGTAAATAATTATAAAACACTCCCTGTTTGTCATGAGAATTTTTTGGAATATTTCATTATAACATCCAAGGACAAAAATTAATTACCTGAGAAAAGAACTTAAAATAAGGGGGAATAATCTCAAGAACGATAGCAGCCATTAAATTAGATTGAGTGTATATGGTGCGTCCCCTTGGATCATTCGCCACAACTGACCTTCCTCTGTCTCACTGTCCTCCTCCCCTTCCCCAATCCCATAACCCTCCAACACATTACACACCTCTTCCTGTTTGCGACCCATAATTCCCTCCACTTCCTGCCACAAGGGAGATAACTGCTCCAACAGTTCGGGGTCACTTTCTAGGATGTGATTGTTCAAGTCTGTATGAAAATTATTGAAGTTCACTTTATGTCTATGATTTTCATGGTCTCCAATAAATTTGAAGTCATTCAAACCAGGAGTTCTAGTTTTATCAACACTTATGGTATGCTGAGATGCACCAACTGCATCTTCTTTATCCATCATGGACTCTGTGTTCTGATTGGAAGAAAGATCTGTGGTTACCATGGATGCATTGGCATCAACTGACTCTTCATGACAAGAGGTCTGAAACACACACACAAAAAAATCAATATTAAACAAATCAGATATTTTTGTCTGTTTGCTTGGATTTTATGTCCCAGTGATAGTGTTCTGTCATTTGTTTATCTATTTAGGTTAAATGTCCCACTGACATTATTTCAGACATGTGGGGACTTCCTGTAAACAAGAGACAGTTATGGTGCTGCCACACTTCAGTATCATGCCATGGACTTGAGGCATGATACCACACCCAGTCACATTATCCTGACACCGACCAACCAGTCCTTGAACTATCTTTGACCTAAATAGTAAGTATGAAAGTACTTTTGATACATATAGGGGAAAAAGGATTTTATTCAAGAGAAATCATATTCTTAAGGTAAAAAAAAATATTCAAGGAAGTAATGAGAAAATACCAAACTGAGCCTGTTTACAAAGAAACTCTTCAAAAGGGGAGGAAGTAAGTGTACCTGGGACATCCTGTCTCCTGGTTGCATTATCTTCGAAGGCTATGATTGGTTTCCCGATCGGAAGTGAACTAGCATCGCCACTGTCACTCACACAGGCGTTATCTATACCATCTATATTGTTCAGATTTAAAACGTCCTCCGAGTGATTTAAAAAGTGTGTTTTATTTGTCACATTTAAGTCAATTATTTCCTCAAATTGTGTAGAATCGGACGTCACTAGGTTCTGTGACTCCACTAGACTTCCGCCCATAGATCCGGTCTGGGAACTACCGAAGGAATCCACCGTTCGCATGCTAATACTGAAACACAGAAATACAGACAAAAATATTAAAATCTTACCTCTACGTATTTAATATCATTTAAACAGAGCTATTACTGGAGGTGGTCAATACCCCAGCTAGAGTGTCTACAATAATAATCTATTTTAAGATTGAACTACGCAATTTTTTTTTTGATGGTTGTGGTTAAGCAAAACTGGACATTTTTCAGCCTAGTAATAATCATTTAAACATTTAAACTACAGATTTGCATGTTCAGAACAAGTGCTCTGTCTAAGAAGTAAAAACAATGATATTAATCATTATCTAATTTGTTGTGTGTAAGAAGTTATAAAGAATATCTACCTTATGAATATTCATGTACATACTAATGACTTGATGTACATGTATATTAACCCTTTCCCTCATATAGACTCATTTTGACGCACTCAATAGGTACCACATAAAGCCTGATCTGCAGAAAACCACAGTTAAACCTTACCAAATTTAATAACAAAATCCTCATTTTCAGACCACTAAGGAGCAGCGAACAGCATAAAACCTGATCAGCCTGTGAGTTACTCGCAGGCTGATCTGGTTTTATGCTGTTCGCATAGGTCTTTTCATGGTGTCCTCTATGAGGGAAAGGGTTAATGTACTGATTTTTATGAAACGATAGACTTTTCACTGAATGGGACAAATCTGTGTATAAACAAAGAAGCTGTCTATTCTGGGTCTGTTTTTTTTTTTTTACCAAGGCATCAAAATGCATTTATACTATGTAAAGGGTTAAATAATCAACTGTTAATCTGATAACAGTCATTTAAACACACCTACATCCTACATAAACCTAGTGATGCACTGTGCAAATATTTGACAACTTAACACTGCGAAATTCCTCATTTATGAATGTTAAAACTGCATACCTTTCTATTTCTACCTCATCACAGAATTAAATCAACATATACTTGAAATGGTCCAGTGCCCTCCTCTACCATAGTCAAATATTTACACTGAATGACACAATACAACTTGTCCCTCAAACACTGCCATGAAACACACCATTCATAAATATATACAGATATTTATATTTTAACCTGTTTTAAGGTCCAAAGATATAATTAAGTCGCATTTACAAACACAGATGAGGGAGAGAAGTTTCATTTTTACGAAATCATTAATTTTGAGAGTTTGTACATAGTGAATTAATTAACCCTCTTGAAATTGCTCATTTATTCTGTATGCCACAAGCTTCTAAAAAAAATAAAATAAAGGTGACATTTCGAGATTAGAACCACAATAACTACATGTCAAGAAAGCTAAGGTGCATGATTAGCAGTTGTAACTATGATAACTTTGGCCACTTAAGCTAAATCAAACCTCTCATTAAAATGTCTGAAAATTCTTCATCTTAACTCATAAACAAAGAGTAAAACGTATAAACTTAAGTATCAAAACCAATCAGGAGAAAAGGTCTTATCTCTCATGCCTACACTGGCACGAGAGACTGTACCCTAAACTTATCTTTCAAGTCACTGGATATTATGACCATGTATCCAATAACAACAAAACTAGAGTTTCTCCAATCAAGGTAAGAAAAACAGAAGAATGTTTGGAAAGTACCTGCCATAATGTACAACTGGCTCAAACAAACATCCAAATATGGCTTATTATAGCTGTGTATCACAGCTGTTACCTAGGGAAGCAAGATAAACCAAGTAAAATGTATCGAAGTTCTCAATAACTTCAATCTCAAACATAAATGTCATACTAAAGTTCCTATAATATACGTAGAAGGGGCATATTTTGAGTTTGAGGATTAAAATCATATTTCAGAATGGGCTTTTTTGGAAAATTCCCCTTGTATCAGTGCTGTACTTTTTAATGTATCCATAAAAATACACTCAATTACGCTAAATTAGCTTTCTTTTTCAATATCAAAAGCACATGACTGACAGGTCCTTGTAAAAAGCTAATTGGTTGTGATGCATTGAGGTTAAGTGGTTGTAATCTTCTGAACTGATTGGCTAATCAGAATAAAGGCATCCATAGATAATGAACAATGGGTCAAGTAAATACACTAGAGGAAAAAAACAGAGGCTAACATAAATGTTACATTGACTTCCATAACCAGATTCAAACTCATTATGACATGCCTTCTTAAACCTTACAATTCCATATTCTAATTGGACTTCTGTAGAGCTAGGTCGATTTCATCGATGCATCAATATATCGCCATTTTTTGCTGACGATACCTAATCGTGATTCTAACCTCAAGAATCGATTCTCAAACGATACTTCAATGGATGACAGTTTTTGGTGTAAACCAGCAAAATTGAATATGCAGCTTGGCCTGCAGTTTATATCTTCAGCATAAAGTGTCTATTTCCGTCGTTTTTACCTTTTGTTGACTAGACTGACTGGTAGACTAAATTTCAAAATAAAATAAAAGAAGATTTTTTAAATTAAAAATTAACTTAAAAATGCAATTTTCTACCATTTGTCCATGTGTCTAAGCGGCATAGTTACATGGACACGAAAATCTAATTTACTATTGGTTGGCCATGCTAGAACTACATTATTTATTTATTTATTATCAAGTATTGTGATATTGTATCGTATCGGTCCTACAATATCATGATACACCGTAATACTTTTTTCCTGGCGATACCCAGCTCTAGACTTTTGGACTGTCCCATTGGTTGTTTATGGAATGCTTGCTGGAAGTGTATTGACTTGTATAGCGAATAATGCAGACTATAAGACATCAGACTCTGCCAATAGCATTGTAAGGCTTTTGCATGAACATGATTCAAATGCTGTTCAGTCTACCCTTCCTTTCTTTTCCCTTCACTATAGACTTATACATTTATTGACGGCCTAATGTTTTTGTGAAAAATAATAAGTCTCAGTAAATGACAAACCTTGATGGTAAACCCATATACATAATGAAAGAAAAAATCAACAACAACTACAAAACTGAGTATTTTGCAAGTTACTTATCAGTAACAAAAGTCAAACTCAGCTATCATGTAGATACGTCAGCAGCCGTTCTATGCTAATGACAACGTTCTATGCTAATGACATCGCTGTTAACCATAACTTATTTTATATACGACCACATTCTTTCCCCCATTAAACCTGACAAAAGAGCTTGCTAAACATGCCTGAAGAATTTAAATACATCCATAACACAGCAACCTGGTGTACAGTCACAGTATTCAACCACAAGCAAAACCTGCTGTGCCTCGTTAGGATAATTAGACATAATGCACAACTTTCTGCAATATTTCATTAACCATATTGCATCTGAATGTTAAGTAATTGATGATGTATCACAAACCTTAATTGGTCATAAACAGTCGCATATACAATTATATGTTTGTAAGTTGTCAGTATTTCACATTTACCGAATACTATCACAGTTCAAATGTGACCACTCAGTGTAACCTCCAACTTTAAATAATGTATTGAGAATATTTCAAATGAATATGAATCAAATCTATCAAGGAGGAAAATTAAGAAAGCAATTCACAATTCAAACCAGGAATCAACCAAAAGAGGTCCATTATACACTTGGACTGTCATGATACACTTACATGTACCATGATATATTGCACTGTGCAAAGTGTGTATTGCAATAGGTAACACAATATACTGCAATAAGCCATGAGCGTTTTGCAATATTGCCATATTTGATCATACTAAAATTAGGAGCTATTTCAAACAACATCTTGTTTCGATGAAAAAGTAACCTGAATTAACAAAAAATATCCCTGGAAGGACAACTATAAATGCTCTGAAATAAAGTATGCCATGTTTTAAGTCATCTAGAATTATCTCCCCTAACATGGACTCCATTTTCAATCATTTGTTGGTGATCACTTTCAATCCTTATGTGAATCTAAAATTGACTTACACACAAAAAATGGTGACAGCAACAAAACTTCATAGAATATCAGCAAAATTAATTAGTTGTTTACTTTACCAAGTATGGCAATATAATGATATACCTTGAAGCCCTACTATATGCCCGTCCTTGTTTGATTGTGGGGGAAAAATTCCTTAATATAAACCTCAATTTTACAACCCACTTTTCATATGACAACAAACTTTCCAGTTGCCTGGCAAGTCCCCATTAAATCTCATTGTAAACATAACGGACACATAACTTGAATAAAAGGCCCTATTCACATAACTTGCATCAAAGGCCTTATTGTATCCCACTCTGTCAAAATATTCTAGAAACATCAAAGGCCAGAACGAAAAAAAATAATGTTCACTGATCACGACACATGCCTCACAAAGGGCAGTTTATATCTAACTAATAGGCTTAATTTAATAATAACGAGTGGACTTAGGATAAATCCCTGTAACCTATTAAAGAGTCATCAATATCCCCTGCAGGTTAGCAGATTTACAATATTGTTCCTCAGTGTAAACATTTATAAAATACCAATATTTTATACAACAAAACTGGATTTTAAGTATCTAACTTAGTGCTAAGTATTGGTGATGGAATTCAAGCCGGACCTGTCTTTGGAACACACGTGTCACCTGCTGAAGCATGATGGTATACTGGCTTAGTGTGATATACTGGCTTAGCATTGTATACTGGCTTAGTGTGATATACTGGCTTAGTGTGGTATACTGGCTTAGTGTGATATACTGGCTTAGTGTGATATACTGGCTTAGCATGGTATACTGGCTTAGTGTGATATACTGGCTTAACATTGTATACTGGCTTAGTGTGGTATACTGGCTTAGTGTGGTATACTGGCTTAGTGTGGTATACTGGCTTAGCATTGTATACTGGCTTAGTGTGATATACTGGCTTAACATGGTATACTGGCTTAGTGTGATATACTGGCTTAGCATTGTATACTGGCTTAATGCTGTATAATATCTAGGTGCTGAAGGGTCATGCAACCTTATCAAATGTGCAGACTTTGCTGCACACATACCTGTCAAGTCTCACGCTTAAATCGTGATTCTCACGATTTTAAGTTCATGGTCACGATTTCACGATTTTTGGCCATTTTCTCACGATTTTTTATAAAAAAATACCAAAAACATTGTGGGTCAGAAATTTTGTCTAATTTTCCTTCTCTAATCGTTAAAACAACACAGGATGCAAGCCCCAATATACAGCCCACCCTGTGACGCTTGTCTAGGGGCATTCCAATATACAGGGTACGTCACAAAACTGGTTATCGCCGGTCTTGCTTATACTCGTATATCCCAGGGCATTCCAGGGCTTCCCGAGAGAAAATCCACCAATCACAATGTTGCTTGAATTTCCGAATCCCTCCGAGTCATATACGGGAATTATCGGTAACTATTACTTAAATTCCCGGACATTGCATGATCACCATTCGCGCACTTAATGTCGACTGCAAAACATGAAGACTCCAGAAAAGAAGAAAAAGAGTTATGCCTCAAAGTACAACAACGCGTGGGAACTGGAATTTTCCTGGCTTTCAAAATCTGACACAGGACCCAATTTTGCTTTCTGCAAACTGTGTAGGAGGTATGTTGCATTCGTTTCATTTTTTTTATTGTCGTAGGTTTAAGATAATTGAATGGTATTTCTATGTAATTAAAATTTATATATCGATTGTATTTAAAATTTATATATCGAATGTTTAAAATATTCGACGTAACAACATATTTTGAAAGTAATACACATGGAGTGCAGCAAAAAACATCAAATTAACGCGGATTTACCCAAATTTATTCGTCAGCGTATTATTGATACCACTTTTTGCGCATGCGCCATCTAAACGACATTTTGATACTATGGCAACAGCATTTGATTTGTAAACAGACACTTAAATGTTAATTATGAATCACTGAAGCATACTTCGACGTTCCTTCTTTTCATAACAATAAAAGTACTAACTGATTATTGTAATCTTTGTTATAATCGCCGTGAAAAAGACCGCTCACAATTATTTTTAAACCGAAAGTACATTACAAATCGAATGTCTACATGGTATTTTTACTGTTATCAATCGGTCATTCACATATAACACAGCCACTATATGATGATTAGAATGATATAATTGCATACCAATATATTTAATCATATATAAAAACTGACTGAATTTATATAATAGATCTAGATCTAGCTAATATTTATCCAGACTTGTTAAAGTCAAAGACATCAAAATTTTAGGTAGATCTAGATCTATCTGTTTTAGTCAGTTCTTTGTAGGATTTGAACCTTTGACCTCACATTTTTTAAAATAAAGTAATTCTTTTTCTATTGATATATTCTGAGTAATATACTTAAATGCTTACTCAAACCTCATGTATACATATGTGTCATTTCAGGAGCTTTTCAGTTGGACATGCCGGCAAGAATGATGTGAAGAAACATGGACAGACTGTGATTCTTTATTACATTTATGCTATGCATAGAAACCTATTTATCATGTATCATGAAATAAATTTTTAAAAAATGTAATTTTTTCTTATTAATTTTGTAAAAGCATGGTAACACAGGACACAAGAAATTCATACTTAATGATCTCAAAAGGCACCAGAATGCATAATTTAATGCATTTAAAAAAAAATTCTCCCAAACCCACACTCCCATCCGGTCTTCGCGACACGTAAAAATCTCACTCCTTGCCATTCTGAAATGTTGACAGGTATGCTGCACACATTTAGTCATGGTTATCTTTTAAGTATTTACATTATCTGATTGTCCTAAATAACATATGTGAACAACACTGCATGTGTTCAAATGATCACTTTTTTATTGGTTTTATGCAACAGTTCGTTATGCTTCAGTCATTCTTCAGTTGCTCATAAAATAACTCAACATAAATACAATGCAGTTTCATTATAATGCTACATTTATGGCCCAAGTCTAGATAACTTACTATATTTGACTTATTTATACCTATGTGAACATGCAAACAAGTCATCTCAACAAATTGCAAAATAAATTCTGCCATTTTATATTATCCATGATAGAATCAAGTGCCTTATAGTGCCTCTTCATTGCAATAGTAAATCAAGTTTTAACCACAAGCAATGTAGTATCAAAGCTGTATCATTTAGATTCTTCCAACAATACGAAATACATCAATGTACGGTATGCAAAATATATTGAGTCCTTTTCTTTCAAAATAAGTCTAAATGGGTCAAGTGGATTTCAGCTGTGTCAGCTGTACCCATTTTATAGGCAGTAAAAAAACAAGACAGAAGCCTATCATGTGACATGGTGTCATACTATAGTGTTGTGTGGTAGCCCCATGACCCAATATTGTCCACCCTGCCAGCAGCCACTATCATATACCAGATACAATTCCTAATTAACAGCCATTCGGGTGTTACAACTACATACCATTATTAGTGTTATTAATTTCTCTGGGGGACTAATTTTCATGAATTTTGTAGAAGGTTTTGTCCATAATAAATTATCCCATGAAAATTGTATATTAAGTAGACCTAGTTTTGTAGATTATGGTTACAAGAGTATTCAATTAAGATCCCTTGAAATTCTATCACCCAATAAAGTATTATATCAATTACTAAGTGCTGTTTATTGTTTGAAGTAAGCCAATCTCTGTTATAAAACTGATATTTTTTTTTTATTTTTTTTTTGTCCTTTTTACAGACAAAAAGAGAGCAGAATTTGTGTCAATCAGCGGGCATTTTATAGCAAGACTATGGTATACAACATATCCATTGTTATTACTGTCAGCAGGTTGGCCCATACCTATTGTAAAAACATTTTATGGCTATGAAAAAACCTGTATTGTTACCTAAATATACATACAATGTCCAGGTATCACTTGTGTACAAACCTCGTTACAGAACAATTATTGTATTTCATATACCTATTTTGTACAACAGAATATTGTCAAAATATTTTTTCTTGAATTTGTGTTGCATTTAAATTTAGGCACAATACGTCTCCTGTATAAATTCTGCTACTTCTTTGTGCATTTTTTTTTTCATTTGAACATTACCTCCCTCCACAGAGGGTTGTTTACATGTACATTAAATACTTCAAAGTTTAAAGCCCCTTGCATTATTGACAAAAATTCCTCCTCAGCGAAGTTCAAAGGACACAAAAGCACATTATACTTTGCCTGTCAGCAATAAATGTTTCATTTGTTTATTTGCATAAATGTGATCCACAATATCTGATCCAATACAATCCCATAGTAAATAATGAGGTTTTGTTTCAAAACATTCCACAGTTTCAATATGGTGGCATGTAATTGTTCAATTACCCATCTACCCTGATAAGATATTGATATTCATGATGCAGATCTCCATTCTTCTCCTGCAACACTGACGTATACAACTATACAGGTAAACAGCAGATGTGGCCCATTTATATGCAGTACCCTGGGGTATTGTAGAAATATTTATCAAGATACGAACCATTGCATCCCAATACAGCCCGATAAGAGCTCCAAGGGACATTGCATAACACTACAGGGGCAATCTATTCAACTAATAATACTGTCATTTAATAAATATACTTCAGTCCAGGTCCTTTTAACTTTTCGAAGGACATTCAAAATTTGACACCCTTATGAATGGAGGGTGTAAACCAATGAAATACTATCTAGTGATCAATCAGCTGTGACAAATCAGGTGGCAAGGACAGAAACCACGAAGGTGATTCAAATTACAAGGCTGTAATCATGTCCTGATCCCATTGACTGATAATCTCCCTATGATGAGATATTAAGACCATTCAATCAACAAAAGCAATTTACTTGTCTTCTCACATTTTTCACTCAATGTGATGTGAATGATACTAACACCATTTTGAATTTGCCCTAATCTCTCTTTTCATCTCCTCACCTCCACTGTGAGCTACAGACCTTGCAGACCTAGTTTGGATTATGTATATCTTGCTGTGACATTTTAATATGAATTCAATCTCAGTGGCTATATTCTTTTCAAAAAGAAATTCAAGGCTACGGATTCAAATCAACCTTGATACAAATAAGAAATTTTTAATTTTTTTACTGTTTTTAAAAATCAAAAATGCCAAGCAGCTATCAATGGACTGGAGTATGACAAGTATCTGACTAGATCTTCACATTTAGTTAACCCTTTCCCTCATATAGACTCATTTTGACGCACTCAGTAGGTACCACATCAAGCCTGATCTGCAGAAAACCACAGTTAAACCACACCAAATTTAATTATAAAGTCCTCATTTCCAGACCACTGAGGAGCAGCGAACAGCATAAAACCTGATCAGCCTGTGAGTTACTCGCTGGCTAATCTGGTTTTATGTTGTTCGCATAGGTCTTTTCATGGTTTCCTCTATGAGGGAAAGGGTTAACTGAACTACTGGTCACCTTTATTTTCCAAATAAGGAAGTTGACACATGCTACACTTAATGAAACTTGTAAGTACTCTGATTTCAAACTTGTAGAGAAGATATATTTTCCAAAACATATGCCCAGTAAATATTAAAATGTGCATTGGCTCAATCTGTTGTCTGCTTGAATGATTTTGATGCATAATCAACTCTGTGAAACCAATTTTCGTGGAAAGCTACAGAAAACAAAAAATCTGTTATTTTGAATACAACAAATGCTATAGACAAAACTTTAGTCGGAGTACTTATAAGTTTTGTCTAGTATACATATGAAATAATCAAATATGAATGATTAGAACATTCAATTGTTGTTTTGTTTTTCAGTTAACCATCACTGCAACAGTATATCAGATATAACAATGCCCTAGCTAATTACATGTGGAAGAAGACTCTAAGACTTAGGAGGCGCCCAGTGTAGAACCACCAACCTACCGCAAGCAAAATGAAGGTTTCCTCACACAAAATAAATCTTGACCAGACAGGGACTTGAACCTACAGCAGAGAGATGCTAAATGTGTAAGTCAGTTACTGTAAACCACTCTGCCATGAAGGTCCAAAACCTTGAGATTAATACTAAAGAAAAAATATTGTAATCAAGAACAAGCACTGAAGCATCAACAGAATAATTTATTCTGCTTCAAATGAGTCATTTAATAAAACTGTAAATGGATGATCAAAAAACATTTTGCCAGTCCCCTACCCCCTGTAACTTTGAGATATATAATATTCTGATTGGTTGATACTCGACTTGTAAGGAATAGCTGGTGTTGAAATATGAATTTGTGTAACCTCACCATAATTATATATTCAGAGGTAAATTTAACCCCTTTCCTCATATAGACTGATTTTGACGCCCAATAGGTACCACATAAAGCCTGATCTGAAGAAAACCACAGTTAAACCTTACCAAATTTAATTACAAAATCCTCATTTCCAGGCCACTGAGGAGCAGCGAACATTATAAAACCTGATCAGCCTGTGAGTTACTCGCAGGCTGATCTTGTTTTATGTTGTTCGCATAGGTCTTTTCATGGTTTCCTATATGAGGGAAAGGGTTAACTCAAGTTTTGACAGGTGATCTGATTTTAACTCAGGGAGGAAGTAAGACTTCAGTTATCCTGACCCTTATGATCACCCCATCTCAAAATATCTTATCTCTTACTATTGAAACTCCTCTAATATGACACAAGAACTTTACAAGATGGGACATGCAAAATGATGTGCTAATTTCCCTATCAATTATAATGACAAGGTGTTATATTTAGAACTGAATAATCATCTCATAAACCAGGATAAAACTGTCAAACTAAAAATGTTCTTCCTCTTTTACAAAATTTATTTCACTCCCAATATGATTATCTCATCAAATACTATTCATTTTCATAGAAATTCTGTGGACTATACAATATCATGCATTAAACCTTTAACTTCAATGTTCACATTATGCTCACTCTACAAAACAACAGTAATGTAAATGTTTCAATATAAACCAGTAAAATTTTAAAATTATAAAAATGAATACACAGCGATAAACAGTTCAGCAGAGATATACTCACACAAACCATCTCCAATAATCCACATGTTTATAAAAACCATTCCAAATATTTAAACCCCCGACGCTATAAACAGGATAGTATTTCATTCACTGTTCCATTTCAAACCCTACCGAAGTTATAAGACACTCCCCTTCTTTCACATATCTTAAATATATCCACACGTTTTAATATATCCCTCGTATGTACATGTTTCAAGCATACTCGAGGGTTCGTCTCAAAACATACCCACAATACCTGTAGCGTAGTGGTATGGGGAACCAATCAATAACAAGCCCTACCTATTGTAATGAGTCTAATTCCTTCACATTCTGTCATGACATCGATGTTCTATACATTGGCAATTCTGCATCCGACAGGATGTAATATAATTTCTGTAATAAATCAATAGGAGGCAATATGAAAGTGGCGTTACTGCATCTATCTCTGCCCGACTCCTCCAAGGCAGATATGAGGCGAACTTTGGAAGTAGATACACAACTATTTGACACGCTGGTTTGACATGAATGTAGATAGGTATGGCAAACTGTCAACGCTGAGCTCTCGTCTGAGGTGTAGCGTAACACTTATCTAAGGGAGAATACACACTCTATTACCTCGATCAGTTCACGGGAGCATATACTAATCTCATTTTCTACAACACCATGAAAAATACCTGATATTCAATATTGGTTTTTTGATCCAATTCGACAGGACTATGCCCTGCACTGACTCTAATCTACATGCAAATACTTTCAGGTTATCTGAAAAATTTCTTTTCATTCTTTGCCCCTTAGCACTTAACAGATTTAATGCAAAATGGATTATTCAATTACTGAACAATTAATACCGGTTATAAACTGTTCTCTATACAGGTGGTGACTGGTCATTGACAGATTAACATTACTCAATAATCTTTACCTGATCCTGTCACAGACCTAACAGTTTTAAAAATGATCTAATAACCACAAACCTATAACCCTATCAAAGAAAAAATTACTTACTGCCTTTTTCAAACTCAATACCTCATGAATATTCATGTACAAATATAATAAAGTGTTAAAAACCAATTTCCTCAATTTTAAATGGTACCCAGAAAGGAGCTGATCTGGGTCTCTCAGTTTGCCAATGCATCAAAATCTTCATATGAAGTCATGGGTTAAATGGATATGCTTAAATTTATCTTGAATTAATTAAACCAATCTGGAGTCCAATGATTGTCTGTGTTATAATGGATTTCACATTATAGGACTGTTTTATAATAAATCAACACAATACTAAGTTGAATTAACATCGGCTGCTAAGAGAAATCAATGTATGACAATGTGACATAAACCTCTCATCTTTCTTGCTGAGTGACATGGAAAGTACTAAACACTCCCTTAAAAACTCATCAGCAAGACACGGCTACTCCTCTAACAGTTTCACCTGTCATAATGATGGATAACGCATCAATATCAAAGTGAGACAAAAACAGGGTCTTCATTAAATTGTCCTCTGAATCAATTGCTTTACGCCTCCACAACGCCACTTTCATATTGCCTCCTATTGATTAAAAACAGGAGAAATACAGAGAAAGGCTATATGTATCATATCAACCCAAACAACCATCACCACTACCATCATCATCATCATCTCTTATTTAAATTATCAAGATTCCTATAGCAACAACTTAGTAATGAGTTAACAAGACTTTTTTTTTTTCTTTTTTTTAATCATTATCATTATCATCATAAGCAGCAGCCAGCAATAATAGCACCATTTCAATCCAAATAAGTATCATTTTTGCAAACCCCTTCCTCATTATAATGACTTAATTTTCATCACTATGGATGAAAAACAATGCAACCTGTATACACCCTTCCTCTCAGGCCATCCTTGATTACCCAAACCAGACTTTTTCTACAGTCAGTCAATTAAAATAAACTTAACAGCATAAGTGTCTGACAAGATGCACAAAGAGGTCAATCTTACTGGGTTTTTATGATAAGAGTGAGTTACACAATACTCTACAATACAACACTGATTTATAACACATTTTCCCCTCCTTATACAAATCTATATAAGGTTCCATCACAAGCCCCCAAAGTCAAGTCACAACTAATCTGACTTTAAGAGGCTTTGCACCACTTACACGATAAACAGAGTATTTGTCCTGGTTAAACCTACAAGCACCAACACATCGACAATCAATCATCTCTAAACTAACATATACTACCCTAATATCCAATTCATCATGTCTTCCAGAGATTAGCCCAATATTCCCAGTGCCCAACTTAAGAGCCCAGGCTATATTAGCCCACTAGTCTCCATGCCCACCTCAAGAGCCCAGCCAACACTGTGAACTGTATTCATTAAATATCTTTATATCTTTCTTAAATCTGGCGAAGATTATGAAGTAATGAGAGTTTGATGGATTAATTTCTTTTTTTTTTTTTTTTTTTTGCATTTTACCTTTTTTTTCTATTCCATAATAAGGGCAACTCCCACTAGAAAAATCAAAATATAACCTTTACCATCAGCTACATAAATGTTTTTTGAGAAAAAATTACCACATGATTTCAAGGGAATTGAAAAATTAAAACCAGTATATACTAGATATACCTGTAATATTTTGAAGAATATGGTGGGTAGTAAACAGTATGAAACCTGATCAGCCTGCACAGGGCATTCCCTTCATGACATTCATACTATGAAGGAATCTCTAGGTACACTCTACATGTATGGCACAGTGAAGACATTCAATCAGTAACCTTCCTATCAGAGAAATCCTATATCTGGGTAAGTTTATTGAGGGTATATCCAAACACTTCAACTGCTGAATGGGAGACTCCAACATTTTGATAGCTCGTAATAAATTTGATCAGAGTACTTCAATACTAAGATGCAGGGTCTGTCACATACCAGAGGTTTCAAAGATGAATGGCTTGGCTAACTTCTACACATGCTTTTCTAAGTTTTGAAAAGATAAACATCATATTCTCATCAACACTACAAACAGAATTAATTATCTTCCAGATGAGTTAAATATACCGTTATTTTATTTTTGTATTTTATTTTTCAAATTCAGTGTTTTAGTATTTGGAAACTTCATATGAAAAGACTCTGGCCATGATTTTATGCCCATCAAAAGTAAGGAAGCATAGGCCACATGAGACTTCTCAAGAAATTAATTATTCCTACACATAAATCTTGTACAATCCCCCCATCTTACAGCACTGTCCCTACAGCTTGGTAACCATTCATACCTCAGTAATACTGACACATACCAATACACTCTAAAGATTTGCAGGCACATTGAAACTCATACATCTATCACAAAGATATTGAATATATTTCTATCATATTGTGAGCTCTCTTTTTATTTATGAGTGACCATAGAATAAAGATTTTCTCTACAGTGTATATGATTTATCAGTCTGAATATGTCAATGTTTTCATTGAGCATATGGAATAAATAACTTTCAAAGGATACCATCATTCCTTACTTCCAAACATACCTGAGCAACTGTCTACCCTTACAAAGATTTCTAAAACTGGGATATTATATAGATAGCTAGGTAAATACAAATGTCAAGCAAAGCCTCCGTCAATGGCATAGTCCAAATCAGATTTACTGACTTAATCTGAAACACATTAAACCCTGTATCTAGACCATGTGTTTGATAAGAGCTCATCAAGATGCATGCACCTGTAAAGTTTGGAGGCTGTAGGTGGGACTTCTGTGTCATGGTCAAAGTTAGTTTTGTGACAGACAGACCAAAAACAATAAACCCGTTCTATCGATCCTGAGGCATAAAAAGTAAAATTTTGATCTTGTTATTGTAAGATTTTGGATAACTGGAACTTACAACACACAATTAAGAACCTGACTGAAACCCCTCATTAGTTGACTAAACCACTGTTTAATATGTACATTAAGTGTTTTATATTTTTTTTCCAGTTTACCTTTCAATATCGTCTCAGAAACATAAATGAAATGCAGGTTATGGAAAAGACATTTTTTCCAAATTTGGATGAAAGATGAATTCCAAAGCAGATTTTTTATAAATACAACGTAATCAAGTAAGTCATATCCAATATACTTCTACCCCTCCCCTCACAATGACTCATTTTGATACATTGGTAAGCACAACAGACCAAGATCAGGCAACTACTAGGCTGATCATGCAATATTGTAGACCAGGTCATACTTAGTCTGCATGCCAAAGAAAAATCCAATTTTTTTCTAATACAATTTTAAGTTCAGGTAAACAATACTCATCAAATCATAAATTTACACAGGAATATTCATAAGGAAAAGGGTTATTTATAAATTTTACAAACTCAGGGACAAGCACTAGTTCCTCTGCTGATTTTCCAGACTGCTCAAATCATGTAATCCAAACACAAAATCAAAGATTTAAAATAAAATAAACACCACTTACCTAGAATCTACTAATTCTTTAGACTCTATGAGTTCCTTAGGTACTATATGTATGTCCCCATTTTGAGGTGACACTCCGTTAAATGTCAGCGACACAGCGCTATCGGCCGTGGAGCTGGTTGTACATTGAGAGTCTGCCACTGGGAGTTCTTTTAAAGTATCACTAACACTTGTTTCTGCACTTATCACAGTTTCCCCACTCTCATGTGAGTCTACATCTGATCTTGAAGAAGCCATATCTTCCCCCTTCAAGAGACCCACACTTGTATCACATTTCTCTGATGTGCCATTGGACAAGATTGGCTCAGTTGTTGATTTAGACATCTCAACACCCACGTCTTTGACGCTGATCTCTTCCCCAACCTTGTCACTTTCTGCTCTCAGCTTATCTGAAAGGCTGTCGGCACTTGCACTCTTGGACAAGTTTTCGTCGCTCTTTCCCATTTCGTCGAGTTTTGTCGCCGACAATCGGGCACCGATCTTGGTTTTCCCATTATGCTTTGCAGAAGTGGAGACTTGAACTTTGGTGTTCCAGACTCACCGTCCTGTGCTTTGCTCTCAGTGAGTTTCTGTAAGAGCGGAGACTTGAACTTTGGTATGCCTGAATCAGAGTCGGTGTCTGGTTTGTCATCTTTCTCGTCATCAGCTTTCTCATCCTCAGATGAGACGAGACTAGTTCTACTGGAGGAGGTGGTGATGATGCGTGTCGGGGATTCATTCTGAAACATGATGTAAGATCATTTATAAGTGATACTCTACTGGCAGGTTTTATGAAAGAACAATGCTATGCCAATCTGAATTATTTCAGCCAGTGACCCCAATCATAGTAAGGAGATACAACTTCTGAAAATGAAATTAACTCTAGCAAACAAATAAAATACTTATGAGGTAAAGAATATAAAAGTGTCTTAACTTGGCAGCTAATTATTACACTTTCATTGACTTCAAAGCTTCTCAGTGTGCATACAATTGATATAACATCTCCTGCTAGCTTCAATAAATAAATTCTGAAAATATTAAAATGAAATTTAATACTTCAGAGCTATTCAATAAAATCTTTTCTCTCAACATCTTTAACTGATATTGGTCTTTAACAAAGGCAGTCACTATGCTTTAAAAGGGGAATAATTCCATACTGCTTCTTTGATAGCAAATTTTTTCTGTTGTTACCTCCCTTGCATATTTAGCTAATTGATATTTTTGCATATTTGGAAAAAAGGCATTTCAGACAGGTTTATTTCAAACCATATATAAGCCATATGCTGCAAGCAAAATGTACATCATATGATGAATTCCAGCTACAGCAGATAGGTTTATTTCATGCAAAATGCAAGTAACAACACAGTATAATGTCTAGGTGCCAGCAATATTAAATGTAATCCAATTACTGTTTCAGGGCTATGGTTGTCTGCAATCTGCATTATTAAAACTTTAAAAGGCCCTGACTTAATTGAATAAAACTTGCCTTAATAGGAATATAAACAAAAGTTATCATTGTATGTGATAAGTATCCCTATTGTACCACCCTGACTTTACAAGAAAAAGTAAAATGTTCCAAGTTTCTCAAGTAAAGAGACAGCCAATGTGCAATGTTTCATCGCTGTTCCTTATTGGCTATTCAAGATGCTGAACATCTAATGATGCTGGATTCCTATGTAGCTCCCCACCTAAATGCATGAGGCATGGGGAATGGGGGGAAATATACAGAAATATTTGTTTAAAAAATAAACAAGACATACAGAGAGGGATTAGCATAATTGAAATTCTATCTTTTTTACTTGAGTAACAAGAAATATGTGAATGTTTGAATATCAATTTACCCTTGTTTTCTCTGGTGTAGAAGCAGGACTGTCGGTCTTCACTCGCTTCATGATCATCTCCAGTCTCTGGAACACCAAATACGAAGTACAAACATTAAAACACACTCGATTAAATTCATTCTTCAACCCAGAATTTTTACTTTGTAATTTTATTAGTTGGCTTAGGAAAATATTACAAGACACAGATTAACATGAGGTTATATTAAAAAAACATGTCAAATTTCATAAATCCTATTTATTTACAAGAGGGCCCATGATGGCCCTGAATCGCTCACCTGATTATAAATGAGCAATATATGTTGGATTTTTCATACTGACCTACTTTTGACCCCACATGACCCTATTTTGAACTTGTCCAGGATTTTATGGAAACAAACATTCTGACCAAATTTCATGAAGATATGGCCAAAAATGTGGCCTATGGAGTGTAAACAAGGTTTTACTAAGATTGACCCATGACCTACTTTTTGACCAGACATGACCCAAATTCGTATTTGTCCAAGATTTTATGGAAACAAACATTCTGAACAAGTTTCATGAAGATTGGGCCAAAAATGTGGCCTCTAGAGGTTAACAAGGTTTTTCTAAGATTTGACCTCATGACTACTTTTTGTCCCCACATGTCCTTAATTTGACTTGTCCAAGATTTTATGGAAACAAACATTCTGACCATGTTTCATGAAGATTGGCTAAAAAATATGGCCCCTAGAGTGTTAACAAGCCAAATTGTTGACAACGCACGACGGACGAAGGGCGATCACAAAAGCTCACCCTTGAGCACAACGTACTCAGGTAAGCTAAAAATATATAACTCTCAAAAAACAAAAACAAAAACAGCTAATAGCACATATCTATCATTTAAGAGACATTATATGTCAAATTTTTGAAGTGATTTTTGAAGCAGAAATACTCCTAATCAAATAATACTGATTTTTGACTTTAAGTAAAACATTTATTTTAATTTTGAAGTTGCTTTGTAAATACAGCCCCTGGTAATTATAATATATGCAGATAGCCCCACCTTCCTCCGCTCTGTTCGCTCCTCCTCTTCCTTTTTGGCCCTCTCCTGTCTCTCCTTCTCCAGACGCTCTGCCTCCTCCTTAGCTTTCTTTTCTGCCTCCTCACGCTGCAACAAAAACAAATTCAAACTTTTCTAGATGGTAGCTATTATTTTCTAACTTCTTTTTTTTCACTGGAAAAAAAAAGATAAGTAAAACACAAAACAAATGTTTTCAATGAAATATTGAAAGCAAGAATTTTGTAAATTTAGTATGCAGGAAATCTCTGATAATCATCATTATTTGTGCACAGCCGCATTTTGTCACAAAATACAAATGCTCTAATAATATCTTACCTTTGAAACTGTACATATAAAAATAGAAATATGACATAAAAATATACATTTGCAACATTTTTATTCAGCATGTGATTTATCCAACAAAAGATGCCACATCAGACTTTCTAGTACCCCTCAAGCAGTGGGAGAAAACCCAGTTCAATATGCACGCCCTACAATACTACTCACAGCAATGCGTTCTTGTTCCAGCCTCTCAGCCTCCTCCTTCTTCCTCTTCTCCTCTGCCTCAATCGCACGCTGCAGCCGCTCCTCCTCAGCCTTCCTGGCCTCGGCAGCCATGCGCAGGGATTCTTCCTCCTCTCGACGCTGACGTTCTTCCTCCAGTCTCTGCCTCTCCTCCTCTTGACGCCTAGTGGTAAAGAAAATACAAAGAAACTTAGCAAGGAAAATTGTATATAGTACAGATCTATCATCAATCATTTCAACACCATGTGGGTACCCAGACAGGATTAAGATGAACCAGACAGTTCTAAATATTTCATAAACATTTAAGGTGAATTGTCACTTAGTTACACTACTGTCCAATACATGAACCACCTTTATGCTGAGCACCAAGCAAGGGCAATATATCTATACCATTCTTAACAGCTTTGGCATATTGCAGCTGGGAATCAAGTCCCTGTTCTTTCCATTAAAGGGCATATGCTAAGCCACCAGGGACAGTCTTGTTAAGAGTTAATGGACAACTTGTGTAAATAAAACAGACCAGTATAACCCCCCGGCCCCCACTTACTGAAGCTCCTCCTGCTTCAGTCTCTCTATCTCCGCCTCTCTCTCTGCCTTCTCTCGGGCCATTCTCCTCTTCTCTGCCAGTTTAGCCTTGTATTCCTCCATCTCTCTCTCCTTGTCAGTCTTGGGCGTGGACTTCGTCTCCTGTTTCAGGGCTCCCTTTGGTTCGGGAGTTGTCTGTTTGGCCTCTGGTTTAGCCTTAGGTGGGGTCCTGGGTATCTCTGTGGGCTCAGCAAACTTGACTGTGGGCTCAGATGGGGTTTCAGCAACCGGGCCTTCAGCCTGGGTTTCTGGCTTATCAACTGCCTCTTGGCCATCTGGAAATATCAAATACATGTGCTTTGTTGTATACCTTCTTACAAATCTATCTTATATAGATGTATGTACTTATCAACATATTAGACCTTTAAAAATACAGATTAGACTGAAATCAATACTCAGTCTGAGCAAATTTTGTAGCAATGCATCCTTATTTTAAAGACAAAGATTTGAAAAGAGTAGTATCAAAACTGGTCAGACTGTAATTTACACACATACCGGTGTAACAGCCCAGATTTTCCCCCCAGTCAGTTTTTTCCCCGGGGAGAAACCTGACTAGTCAGATTTTTCCCCGGGGAAGAAACTGACTAGTCAGTTTTTTCCCCACCAAGTCAGTTTTTTCCCCCCTGTCTTATATATTGCGTGCGATTGTGGGGAAATTCTGGACCAGTCAGTTTTTTCCCCCCTGTCATGTTGATTGTGCGTGATGGTGGGGAAGTTCTGGCCTAGTCATGTTTTTTCCCCCCGGGCATTTAGATTGTATTGATGGTGGGAAATTCTTGACCAGTCAGTTTTTTCCCCCATATCCTATATATTGTTCGTGATGGTGGGGAAATTCTGGACCAGTCAGTTTTTCCCCCCTATCTAATATATTGTGCGTGATGGTGGGGAAATTCTGACCTAGTCAGTTTTTCCCCCCCTGTCATTTAGATTGTATTGATGGTGGGGAAATTCTTGACCAGTCAGTTTTTTCCCCCCTATCCTATATATTGTGCGTGATGGTGGGGAAGTTCTGGCCTAGTCAGTTTTTTCCCCCCCGTCATTTAGATTGTATTGATGGTGGGGAAATTCTTGACCAGTCAGTTTTTTCCCCCCAATCCAATATATTGTGCATGATGGTGGGGAAATTCTGGCCTAGTCAGTTTTTTCCCCCCCTGTCATTTAGATTGTATTGATGGTGGGGAAATTCTGGCCTAGTCAGTTTTCCCCCCCCTATCTAATATATTGTGCGTGATGGTGGGGAAATTCGGACCTAGTCAGTTTTTTCCCCCCCTGTCATTTAGATTGTATTGATGGTGGGGAAATTCTGGCCTAGTCAGTTTTCCCCCCCCCCTGTCATTTAGATTGTATTGATGGTGAGGAAATTCTTGACCAGTCAGTTTTTTCCCCCCTATCTAATATATTGTGCGTGATGGTGGGAAATTCTGGCCTAGTCCCAGTTTCCCCCCCCCCCCCCCCCCCCCCTGTCATCTCATGACTATGTTTGATGTGGGTAAATATGACGTGGAACTGACCAGTCAGTTTTTCCCCTCTTATTTCATATGCAAATTGTGCGTGATGTGGGGAAATTCGGACCTAGTCAGTTTTTTCCCCCCCTGTCATTTAGATTGTATTGATGGTGGGGAAATTCTTAGTTCTTTCCCCCCATATCCTATATATTGTTCGTGATGTTGGGGAAATTCTGGCCTAGTCAGTTTCTTCCCCCCTATAATTGTGCGTGATGGTGGGGAAATTCTGGCCTAGTCAGTTTTTTCCTCCCTGTCATTTAGATTGTATTGATGGTGAGGAAATTCATGACCAGTCAGTTTTTTCCCCCCTACTAATTAGATTGTATTGATGGTGAGGAAATTCATGACCAGTCTGACCACTGACTGGTCCAGAATTTTCCTGACTTCATGCTCAATCTACATGACAGGGGGGAAAAAACTGACTGGTCAAGAATTTCCCCACCATCACGCACACAAATGAAGGGGGGAAAGACTGGTCAAGACTTTCCCCACCATGAAGAACAATCAAAATGAGAGGGGGGGAAAAAACTGACTCAGGCCAGAATTTCCCCACCATCAATACAATGTAAATGACAGGGGGGAAAAAACTGACTGGTCAAGACTTTCCCCACCATCAAGAACAATCTAAATGACAGGGGGGAAAAAACTGACTAGGCCAGATTTCCCCACCATCAACAATAATGGGATAGGGGGGGAAAAAACTGACTAGTCCAGAATTTCCCCACCATCAAACAATTAAATGACAGGGGGAAAAAACTGACTAGGCCAGAATTTTCCTGACTTCATGCTCAATCTACATGACAGGGGGGAAAAAACTGACTGGTCAAGACTTTCCCCACCATCAAGAACAATCTAAATGACAGGGGGAAAAAACTGACTAGGCCAGAATTTCCCCACCATCAAGCACAATATATTGGATAGGGGGGAAAAAACTGACTGGTCAAGAATTTCCCCACCATCAATACAATGTAAATGACAGGGGGAAAAAACTGACTAGGCCAGAATTTCCCCACCATCACGAACAATATATAGGATAGGGGGGAAAAAACTGACTGGTCCAGAATTTCCCCACCTCAGAAACCTTAAAAAATTAAAAAAAAAGAGGGGGGAAAAACTGACTGGGTGGGGAAAAACCTGACTAGTCAGTTTCTTCCCCGGGGAAAAACTTGACTAGTCAGTTTCTTCCCCGGGGAAAAACCTGACCAGTCAGTTTCTTCCCCGGGGAAAAACCTGACCAGTCAGTTTTTTCCCCGGGGAAAAAACTGACTGGGGAAAAACCTGACTGTTACACCAGTATAGGCCTGGTTTTATAACAGTCATGTAGCCCATTTCCTAGATACGTTAAGTGTGGTAAAGGGTTAGGGATAGTCAACCTAATTGATATTATCAAAAACAATGTTAATATAAGAGTGAAAATCATTTATCGTTGAATGATGTGAATTGCAAACTACCATCCCTTCTTCGTATTATGATAAGATATGAACTGAGAACTCTTTAGAGACTTATGCTGTTAAGGAATATCACACATTAGTATATTTTAATCAGTAAATTCTGGTTTATAAAAATAACAGTCAGTTAATATTATAAAGTATCTTTTTTAAAGGAAAAGTTGCTAACTACCTACCTTGAGTTTCCTCCACCTGGATAGTGGGTGTGCCCCGGGTGGGTGGGGTTCCAGATGGGGCTGGGGACAGAGACTTGGGGCTGTCTGACCTTGACATTTCAGACCTTGACTCTGAGGAGTCATCCTTCAATGCGGACTTGGAAGGCGACTTGGAGAGAGAATCCTTTGCTCCTTTGGGTTTGTCCTTGCTTGGTTTAGCCTGTGAGAATGAGAAAAAAATAATTATATCAAAATGCAACTGTCACACAAATCTTTAAACAGAATCAGATGTTTCATGGATGACAGAAAGGCAATCATACAAATATACTCAACAGAAAAATTATATCAGAAACTACACAGCTGAAGGGCAAAACTCTTTTACATATGAGAACAATATTGATGAATTATTAAGGTTTGAAAAATATTCAAATCCCAATCATTTTCATTCCTTAAGGTCACTGATGAAAACTTCTATTTATTTTAATCACAAATAAATAAGGAACATAAGGAAGATGGAAGTACAATAGCTGCTTTACTTGCTACAATTAACAATCCATGAATGAAGTATTGGAAGACAGAACAATATCAATCAATGTAATTTTCCCCGCTTATTTTTCTATCATCCTAATGTGTAAATATTAAGTAAATTTTTTGTGATGAGCTCCGTTATAACAAAAGAACCGATCCAACACTGGACCCCAAACCTTTATTATGAGATGTCTTAGGTAATGCAGTTCATCAAGAATGGGAATCCAAATATAGCATAATAATGGAGCGTCACTTTATCTAGACTTTGATCCCAAATATAGCACTGTCATGTAGCTGCACTGTGTAAGATTCTTATGCTCTTCATTCAATGGAGGAAAACAAAACATTGTAATCTAGCCTCTGTGAAACTAGTAAAGTTTCTCTACTGAAAATAGAATTCCCCTTGGCACATTAAGAACTCTATTAAATACTAATGACTAAAGATGAAAGGCCTTTCAGAGACCTTCAACACAGCAGATGCCCAGATAAAAGTAAGTGTTAATTAGCTGGTAATATAGTGAGGACTATCTTGGGAGACTGACCTGTCCTTTGTTGTGTCTCACATGTTATGCTTGATGTCACGCTAGATAACTGTCGTATTCAATACAAAAATATTTAATTCCCTACCTTTGGTCTCAATGGCAAACATTTAATCTCTAAGTCTATTTCTTCCTTAAAATTTATTTCAAGATTAAGTTTTTTAAACTCATGACAATCCTTTTTAATATTCCTTGGTTGGACCAGTACTTTGCACCTAGGAAAGAGTCTTTCTCATAGAAGCTTGAACCAAGACCTTAGGACCCCAGTCAAGATAGCCCTGTATACTGCCACTGGAACATGAGATGACCCCCCCCCCCCCTCCCCTTCTTCTTGACTGGAAACAAAATTATGACCTGACAGTCTGGTTTTTATTTTATTTTTATTTTTTCACAAGGATGTGAACCAGTCACCAGACTAGTGGTACTCTGTGTCACAAGAAACCTGTTTATGTTTGTCTACATCTCCTTATACAGATATCTGTGTAGCAGTCTATTGATTATACACAGTAGGGATGCAGCCACATGTAACAATCTTATGACTAATTCACTGTTACAGCTGAGAACTGGGAACTCTTACACTAACACAATCTTATATCAATAAAAGTGCACTTTTTATCCAACGGCATTTGAGCTGTTTGCTCGCTTGGATTTATCATCCAACTAACATCTAATCTGAGGGCCCTGTCTACATGAGACGGACATAGAGCTATGACTGCTGTCTAGCTGCCATACCACTACATATTGTCACAGTAAGTCACATAATTTGACATTATCCTGACACTGTGACAACCAGTCCTGGAACTTACTCTTATATGCTGAGTGCCAAGCAATGGAGCTTTAATTACCAGTATCATTTATTATGATAATGGACTAATGTGGGTAGGGACCGAACCCACAACCTCCCAGTTATATGGCTGACGTTCTAACCACTCAGCCAATAGAACCTATTAGCTTTTATCTGATGTTAGGTTGGAAACCATGACAAGTTTGAAAACTTGGTAATAAATTCTATTTATAAAACATACTTTAACCCTTTCCCTCATATAGACTCATTTTGACGCACTCAATAGGTACCACATAAAGCCTGATCTGCAGAAAACCAGTTAAACCTTACCAAATTTAATTACAAAATCCCCATTTCCAGACACTGAGAGCAGCGAACAGCATAAAACCTGATCAGCCTGCGAGTTACTCGCAGCTGATCTGGTTTATGCTGTTCGCATAGGTCTTTTCATGGTTTCCTCTATGAGGGAAAGGGTTAAGGTAATTCATCCATCATTATACCGTGCTCATGGTCCATCAAGTGATTGAGGGAAGTCTTTTTACATAGAAGATATATTTAATGATAGATGGATTACCTTAAATCAAACATGAAATCCTAATACATGTCCAAAGCCGTAAATGCCTTAGAAATATAATCATTTAAATGAAACTTACTTCCGAGATTTTAAACTGATTTAATGGATTAATCATCATCAAAAGAAAGTTGAAAAGATGTAAGTGCCAGTTACATTTTAATTATAAACAATTAATGCAAGCATTTCCTGAAAACATTTATAGCCTTATGTCTATATCTATGTAACAAAATAATTTAAATGAAATTATCTCAAAACTGAAACTATTTAATGAAAATCTAATTAACTCTTTTTTTTAATTCTAAAAATAGCATGCAGTGACGATTAAAATTCATTTTCATACGTTCTCATGAAGAATATCTTATTTGAAGACAAAATGTAAATGCACTTAAAAACAGAGCTTATCACATAAAAAGATAAAGTCAGCGAATAAAAATACAACAAGTATAAAACACAAGTGTTTGGGTTTGAAAATATTCGACAGACGTTATATGGGATTTGATAGCATGAGTGAATAATGGCTGAAACAGGTGAGTGATGATGTTGGATGAAACGGGAAAACTACCAAGATAAATGTTTTACACCTAGTCAAACCACTGAAAAACACAGATCAGATTAGAAGTATAATTCTCATACTGTTTGCATTATAAACTATTGAATATGCTGAGGAATATACAACGCACTTAGAATTCAAGTCTTACCTTCTTGTCTTAAAATGTTGATGAAAAGTAAATAGCATAAAACCTAATTAACATGCAATTTACTTTAGAATTTTGCATGATACGCCACACTAACTTGACACTGGGCAAACCGGTCCTTGAGAGCCAATCAAGGAAGATGTACCACTACCACTTTTTACAACTTGGTATGTTGTGACCTGGTTTTAGAATTTGGTAAGTTGACCAGGGATCAGTCCCACAACCTCCAAATTTCAGTGCTGACATAACCACATGGTCACCCAGACGGATAAGACTTATCACAACTTATGAAAAAGTGTTAAGTTTGATTTAACTCATTTCATTTTTCATTAAGAAGAGTTTGATATTTATCAACAGCAGGCAGTATAAGACAATGTTTGAGATTGCTGAAGTTCTTGTGGAAGTGGTTAAAATACAAGATACACTCTTCAATATAAAAGACCTGGATAATGACAAAGAGAAGTAAGCCTCAGATGAAGAAGATTCAGGAAATTATGTGATAAATGACAGTGAATGATATATATGATGAATTGAATGATACACTGATCTGATGGTGGAACTGAAAATACACCACAGTCATGCCAGAGTACTGAAGTGGGTGTGGCTTACATTGAACCTGAAGCTCCGCCTCCTGATGGTCATCTGATGTAGGCAAGGGAGGAAAACATAGCACAACTTACTGAACAAATCACTTCAATCATTACACTGTGGTTTCTTTATAACACACTCCATTATATTGCAAAATGCCAGTATAAATTGTTTCAACCCCAAACCATTATTTTGTGACTCATTTATGACTTAGTTGCATTAAAGATGTCCAATATCATGCAATTTCTTACACTTTGGCCCCAAATTTAACTGCACAATAGAGCTTCATTGTATGATGCCATCCATTATTATAATGCTTCTAGTGCCCATACCTAGGTATTACAATATAGTGGGACAATATTATAACTGTGGGCCATTTTGACGCACTCAATAGGTACCACATAAAGCCTGATCTGCAGAAAACCACAGTTAAACCTTACCAAATTTAATTACAAAATCCTCATTTCCAAACCACTGAGGAGCAGCGAACAGCATAAAACCTGATCAGCCTGCGAGTTACTCGCAGGCTGATCTGGTTTTATGCTGTTCGCATAGGTCTTTTCATGGTTTCCTCTATGAGGGAAAGGGTTAAATAATGGTATATTTGTAGGTATATATTATAATGGAGCACAAAGTAATGGATTTACATTGTACAGCTTCTATTTTATTTTGCTTTTTTATGTTACACCAAGGTTCCAGAATCTTGCAGTTTTTATTTTTTAATTATTTTTTTTTTTTTTTAATCTTACAAGCTCAAATAAAATTCTTGATGTTTTGTGCCAAAGCAACAACCTAATTACATGTATATATATAGAATATGACGTGATACTTCTCTGTTGAAATGCCTACTGATTCCCAAGTGGATACTCAAACTCCCTGTTTTACCATACATGACAATTATGACAGTTTTACCATCAACCAAAACATATTCCATCCCATGTAATATCATAATTTCCCATGGGTCATCTGCCATCATAATTCATAATATCATTACTGAACTATCATAAAATCACATTTATGTTTTAACATAATTTTACTGTCAAACTGAAAGCCCTTCATAAAACTTTGCTAGAGTCATCAAAGTAGTTAAGGTGAAGTGTGAAACATTAAAACATGTTCTCCCACAATGAATTCACTGTGTTGATTGATAATCATTGTTTGATGTGTGAGGTTTCAAAAACAAAATAACATTCATTAATGATGGAAGAAATACTATCTACGCTGTTACAGTCCTAGGCTGGACCAGTACTTTGCACATGAAAAGGACATGAATAATTCTTACCCAAATGGGGTTCGAGCCCACAACCTTTGGATCCACAATCACTAAACTAACAATGGACAAAAGCTTTTTTTTTTTTTTTTTAAACAATTATTTAATCTTTATTTCATCAAGAAATGATTTGTAAAACATGTTTTAAACAACAGAACTTGCACTTTTCATTTACAAATACATTTCAGATCTATTATTGTGTTGTTCCAGAGATCAAACCTAATAACCCCATTATATTGGATCTCGATGTAGACAGACACTGATCAGATAACGCATTTTTTTTTTTTTTTGTGCAACTGTCACACAAATCTTTAAACTTTAATCTTTTTGTGTGTGTGTGTGTGTGGGGGGGGGTTTCTTTACCTATGTACCATGGTATATTGCACTATATTATAAATATCAACAAACTAATAATTTGGGGTTCAAGTATGAACCTATCATACTGAACTTCCTGTTTTAATGAAGTGTGTTGTAAAGGTCTTCACTGTATAAAACTATCTGTGGTGACACAATACAGTCAAAATCAGGACTTCAGTATTCAGTTATATATACATCAGATAGAATTGACCAATGTTTGGTGTTAATTCATTGATGTAAGATACAGGTCTTTATTTTAGTACACTACAAGATAAATATATTATGGTTAATCTAGTTTTGTTAGTAAAAGCTACATCTGTGTGGCTGTCATGAGTGTATATAAATATGGACCTGTTAAATTTTCACCTGTGGCTATAAACATATATATGATGCTTAGTATAAGTATGTAAATACTGAGTGGACATCTTAGTTATTGTATAAACTAAAACAACTAAATATAGAGAATATCATTTTCCCTGATTTTCTTGACGATCATTTTTCTTCACAAACCGTATAGAAAACATTATGTTCACAGAAATTCAGATGAACAATGATCTTAACAATATTGAACACCATCTCCTTTTCTTAGCTAAGCTTGGGTTGTCTTTTCTTTCATACCATTGAAGTGCAAAAGTTAATTGCTCAACAAAAGCATGACAAGCTACAAATCATTAGCATATTCATACTAGAAAAGGGACAACCCTGGAATGGGCTTCTATAATAATCAAGCACAAATTACCACAGATAAAACAAATGTGCAAAGGCCCCTATATTTCCTATATAGAACTGTCAATTTATACAGTAGAAGATCATTGACCCATACACAGAGCAATCCTTGTAGTATAAAGAGTTACCTTACTTTATCCCCATGAGTTATCTATCTTGTTAACTGTCACCACGAAAGCATGATAGGAGTACAAGCTAAAAGTTGGTATGAAAGTTAAATGCCCTATTAAGAGAGGCGATACACCAGAGTTATCTGCCCCTGACACCAAGGGTTATATGCTGGTTATTACAATCACAAACCTTGCGAGGTGGAGGCACTGGGGCCTCTACTACTGTGTCTCGTTTTATCACCTGTAATTATTGCCAGTAAGACCTGTAATGAGGCCTCTCTATTGGTCTGCACTTCGTCTAGTGATCCATACTTAACAATTCCTTCATTTTTTCTTTTCTGATCATATATTTTGAAAAGGAAACTACTGCATTCCATAATGTTAACACTACTCCCAAAAGTATTGTTTAATTTCACTTTAAATCTTATGTACAAAATTGTTATCTACAATCATATGCCTATAAAACAAAGTGAGAGGAGACATGGGAGGGTGACAGGACGTGTGTTAAACAAGGGATTTTGGATAAAGTGCTCAGATTCAGCTCTAGGTGAGAACTAAATGCATCCTCTAGATTAGTTCACCATTCACTAGTTTTAAAGTTACGTCTCCACTAGCAAATTAAGTAGGCAAGTCTTTAAGAGAATTTAAACTGCAGAAACTAGCACACACTAAAAGCAT
>CM037795.1:32271158-32292859 GCA_021229015.1 Solen grandis | reverse complement strand
TCACACTTGAAATATGCAACAAAAGTTTGTACGCGGTCTACAGCCATTGTTTATGAACCGATTTTCATCAAATTTTCACAGAATATGTATATTAAGTTCTAGTTGTGCATCCCGGTGTCCGTTTTTCAAAATTCGAAAAGTCCATGGTTCGATAGCGAATTCAAGATTCGAACCAAGGTCGTAAATTTTTAAATGCTTATAAAATCGGATTTATTTGAGATAGAAAAGTGATATTTGGTCAGTATATAGGTCTCTGGGAGACTTAAACATTTTGTGAAAATAAACGTCACAAGACGTCACTTGACGTCATTTTATGATAATGTATTTCTAATTTCAATAAGAGTATTTCTATATGTTGAAATTGTAAGGGAATGAAAATTTAAAAATTAAATTTTTTAAAATTTTCAGAAGCCTATGTCGTCATATGACGTCACATTTGAAATTGACTACAAAAGTTTGTACACGGTCCAGAGCCATTATTAATGGGCCGATTTTTATCAAATTTTCACAGAATGTGTATATTACGTTCTTATTGTGTATACCCGTCTCCGTTTTTCAAAATTCGAAAAGTCCAAGCATCTATGGCGGATCCAAGATTCGAACTAAGGACGTCAATTTTTAAATGCTTATAAAAACTGTCCTATTTGAGATAGAAAGTTAAAATTTTGTCAGTTAGTAGGTCTCTGGGTGTCTAACAATTATGTGAAGTAAACGTCGTATGACGTCACGTGACGTCATTTTTTTATTATTATTATTCTTTTCTTCTTCCTAACTAAACGCTTATTTTGATATGTTGCAATAGTCCTAGGACCATGAAATTTTTATGGGTTATTAGTCACGTGAGGAAATTTTGTTTTCAATGATTGTCCGCAGCCTATGACGTTAAATGACGTCACAGCTAAAAATAGTGAAAAATGGTTTTTGCGCTCTACAGCCGTCATTTATAGTCGGATTTTCTTCAAATTTACACAGATGGTACATCTTGAAACAAAGGTGTGCATATCCTGTCAGCTAACCGAAATTCCGAAAGACCCAAGTTCTGTGGCTGAAATAAGATTCGAACATAGGACCGAAAATTTCATTTTAGGATTAAAGAGCTTCAGGATGAGATAGAAAGTTGAAACTTACACAGTTTGCAGTTCTGCAGAATTTCTACATATATTTTGATTCCTGACGTCATATGACGTCATGTGACGTCATAAGCATACTTCTTAATTTTTATTTTAGGGCAATGATTTCGACATGATGCCAGTTGTTCAGAATAATGAAAATTTCAGAGTTATGACAGTAAAGTATGCGCTTTTGAACAAAAGCATCTTCAGCACCCTATGTCGTCATATGACGTCAGAGCTAAAAATAGTGAAAAATGGTGTTCACGCTCTACAGCCGCCATTTATGGTCGGATTTTCTTCAAATTTTCACAGATGGTACATCTTGAAACTAAGGTGTGCATATCCTGTAAGCTAATTGAAATTCCGAAAGACCGAAGTTCTGTGGCTGAAATAAGATTCGAACATAGGACCGAAAATTTCATTTTAGGATTAAAGAGCTTCAGGATGAGATAGAAGGTTGAAAATTACACAGTTTGCAGTCCTGCATAATTTCTTAATATATTTTGAGTGGTGACGTCATATGACGTCATAAACATACTACTACTACTTCTTTTTTTCTTCGTAACTAATCGCTTATTTTTCGCGGAATATAATGTCAATTGTTCAGCATGAACATGAAATACTACCAGAGGTGAGTCATTACATGAAACTTCTATCTCCTGCTTTTTGCATTAATACAGGTTGCAGAAAGTCCTATCATTCGTTTAGACGAATGACATCTAGTTATTATTATTATTCTTTTTTTCTTCCTAACTAAACGCTTATTTTTCTATGTTGCAATACTCCTAGGACGATGAAATTTTTATGACTTATTAGCCACGTCAGGAAATTTTGATTTCTATGATTTTCATATGCCTATGACGTCATATGACGTCACATTTGAAATATGCTACAAAAGTTTGTACGCGGTCTACAGCCATTGTTTGTGAACCGATTTTCATCAAATTTTCACAGATTGTGTATATTAAGTTCTAGTTGTGCATCCCGGTGTCCGTTTTTCAAAATTCGAAAAGTCCAAGGTTCTATAGCGAATCCAAGATTCGAACCAAGGTCGGAAATTTTTAAATGCTTATAAAATCTGTCCTATTTAAGAAAGAAAGTTGATATTTAGTCAGTATATAGGTCTCTAGAAGTTTTAAAAATTTTGTGAAAATATTTCTCATATGACGTCACGTGACGTCATTATATGATAATGTATTTCTAATATTAACAAGAATATTTCTATATGTTGAAATTGTCGAAAGGCAATGAAAATTTAAAGACACATGCTTCAAACGCTGAAATTTTGATTTCTATGATTTTCATATGCCTATGACGTCATATGACGTCACACTGGAAATATGCAACAAAAGTTTGTACGCGGTCTACAGCCATTGTTTATGAACCGATTTTCATCAAATTTTCACAGAATGTGTATATTAAGTTCTAGTTGTGCATCCCGGTGTCCGTTTTTCAAAATTCGAAAAGTCCAAGGTTCTATAGCGATTCCAAGATTCAAACCAAGGTCGTAAATTTTCAAATTCTTATAAAATCGGTCCTATTTGAGATAGAAAGATGATATTGGGTCAGTATATAGGTCTCTGGGAGTCTTAAACATTTTGTGAAAATAAATGTCATATGACGTCACGTGACGTCATTATATGATAATGAATTTCTAATTCTAACAAGATTATTTCTATATCTTGAAATTTATGAAGGGCAATGAAAAATTAATGCCGCATGCTTCAGATGCTGTAATTTCGATTTCAAAGATTTTCAGAAGCCTATGACGTCATATGACGTCACACTTGAAATATGCAACAAAAGTTTGTACGCGGTCCAGAGCCATTGTTTATGAACCGATTTTCATCAAATTTTCACAGAATGTGTATATTACGTTCTTATTGTGTATACCGGTGTCCGTTTTTCAAAATTCGAAAAGTCCAAGCATATATGGCGGATCCAAGATTCGAACCAATGACGTCAATATTTAAATGCTTATAAAAACTGTCCTATTTGAGATAGAAAGTTGAAATTTTGTCAGTTAGTAGGTCTCTGGGTGTCTTAACAATTATGTGAAAATAAACGTCATATGACGTCACGTGACGTCATTTGTTTATTATTATTATTCTTTTCTTCTTCCTAACTAAACGCTTATTTTAATATGTTGCAATAGTCCTAGGACGATGAAATGTTTATGGGTTATTAGGCACGTGAGGAAATTTTGATTTCACCCCTACTGCATATATGTAGCCATATCTCAATAAATATCGATTTTTGTAAATATATGTATGAATACGAATTATAGCTGAATAATTGACGTTTCCAAAGATATTTAGTTTATTAAAATTGGTTTACGCAATACAAAGTTATAAGCAAAAAAACTAAATGAAATGAAGCTAATTTTGCTGATAATATGCTGTTTTCTTGAGGTTTAACAGTCAATATCTCAGAAACGACTGAAGATAAGTTTATACATTATGCATGTAAAATGTAGCATGTTTTAAGAGCTTTCTAACGGTACCAAGTTTATTGAAATTGGACTTCATATAAGAAAGTTACATGGAGAATAAGATATTTCATAATCATGCATCATAAAAATATGGAAAAGGTCACGCGCAGGGGTCACCAAGCTAAAATAGTTGCGCAACGACTTAAAAAAAAAAAAAAAAAAAAAAAAAAAAATCAAATTGCAATTGATGGGCTATATCTTGATTTTTTTTTTTTTTTTTTTTTTGTTGTTGTTGTTTTTTTGTCGAATGTTGACTGTTTCCAAAATAAGCATTGAAGTTAATACATGTACAACGGCACAAGACAAAAATCCGTATTTGCAACACTATGTAGCTAGCGAGCAGTTTGCAAGCCTTGAAAAATTCACACGCAGCCCCACATTTTAGACCATCTAAAAACTGCATTGTTATGCTAACGATATTCATATTGCATCAGTTTGTAGGCTGGGATGTTACCTTTCAAAATATCACCATAGTTCGAAATTCCAGGAATTTATGGCAAAACTACGGAAGCCCAAACACGCCAAAATCGCTAAATACGATTAACTACGTTACAGGTGTCGAAAGGATATAGCACTATACAAATATTCAATACTTCTTCCTAATGAGGCTAAAATTAAACAAGGTTACAACTGAGCTGGAGTGATGAAATTCTATGTGTGATGAAAGTTAGAAACTTACATTTGAACACTGTTTCATTTTTCTTTCATGTCATATGACATAGTATAAATGTTGTATGTAAACTACATGTGCAAGATATGGGCGGACTTTTATTAAAATTCACAGAATGTGTTCTATTTGTGCTATTTTATATAGAAATAGAGGAGATAGAAAGTTGCAATTTGGACAGATTATCTATTATGTCATCTTCTATATATACTATATAAAGCAGATGTTGCAGAAAGTCCTATCATTCGTTTAAACGAATGACATCTAGTGTTTATTAGGACTTTCTGCCTAAAGCAGAAAGTCCTATTGGGTTTGTACTGTTTATTCTTCTTCTTCTTATTAGGACTTTCTGCCTACAGGCAGAAAGTCATATTGGGTTTGTACTGTTTTTTTATTATTCTTCTTCTTCTTCTTATTCTTTTTTTCTTCCTCTTATATTTGTGTTAATTTCGAGGTGTTGCCATTGACTCAGAACAATGAAAATTTTATGGCATATATTTCAAACCATGAGCTTTCGGATGCAATGTATTTCATATTCATATGACGTCATATAACGTCAGATTTGACGTCACGTGAAAAAGTTTGTACGCGGTCTACAGCCATTATTTCTGGACCGATTTTCATCAAATTTTCACAGAATGTGTATGTTAGGCTCTAGTTGTGCATCCCTGTGTCCGTTTTTCAAAATTCGAAAAGTCCATGGTTCTATAGCGAATCCAAGATTCGAACCAAGGTCGTAAATTTTTAAATGCTTATAAAATCAGTCCTATTTGAGATAGAAAATTGATATTTAGTAGTATATAGGTCTCTAGAAGTTTTAAACATTTTGTGAAAATAAATGTCATTGACGTCACGTGACGTCATTATATGATAATTTATTTCTAATATTAACAATAATATTTCTATATATTGAAATTGGGCAATGAAAATTTAATGACACATGCTTCAAACGCAGAAATTTTGATTTCTATGAATTTCATATGTCTATGACGTCATATGACGTCACACTTGAAATATGCAACAAAAGTTTGTACGCGGTCTACAGCCATTGTTTATGAACCGATTTTCATCAAATTTTCACAGAATGTGTATATTAAGTTCTAGTTGTGCATCTCGTTGTCCCTTTTTCAAAATTCGAAAAGTCCATGGTTCTATAGCGAATTCAAGAGTCGAACCAAGGTCGCAAATTTTTAAATGCTTATAAAATCGGTCCTATTTGAGATAGAAAAGTGATATTTGGTCAGTATATAGGTCTCTGGGAGTCTTAAACATTTTGTGAAAATAAACGTCATATAACGTCACGTGACGTCATTAAATGATAATGTATTTCTAATATTAATAAGAGTATTTCTATATGTTGAAATTGTCGAAGGGCAATGAAAATTTAATGACAAATGATTCAGACGCTGAAATTTTTATTTTAATGATTTTCAGAAGCTTATGACGTCATATGACGTCACATTTGAAATTGACTACGAAAGTTTGTACACGGTCCAGAGCCATTATTGATGGGCCGAATTTTATCAAATTTTCACACAATGTGTATATTACGTTCTTATTGTGTATACCGGTGTCCGTTTTTCAAAATTCGAAAAGTCCAAGCATCTATGGCGGATCCAAGATTCAAACCAAGGACGTCAATTTTTAAATGCTTATAAAAACTGTCCTATTTGAGAAAGAAAGGTGAAATTTTGTCAGTTAGTAGGTCTCTGGGTGTCTAACAATTATGTGAAAATAAACGTCATATGACGTCACGTGACGTCGTTTTTTATTATTATTATTCTTTTCTTCTTCCTAACTAAACGCTTAGTTTAATATGTTGCAATAGTCCTGGGCCGATGAAATTTTTATGGTTTATTAGGCACGTGAGGAAATTTTGATTTCAATGATTATCAGCAGCCTATGACGTCACATGAAGTCACAGCTAAAAATAGTGAAAAATTGTGTTCGCGCTCTACAGCCGTCATTTATGGTCGGATTGTCTTCAAATTTTCACAGATTGTACATCCTTAAACTAAGGTGTGCATATCCTGTCAGCTAACCGAAATTCCGAAAGACCGAAGTTCTGTGGCTGAAATAAGATTCGAACATAGGACCGAAAATTTCATTTTAGGATTAAAGAGCTTCAGGATGAGACAGAAAGTTGAAACTTACACAGTTTGCAGTTCTGTAGAATTTCTACATATATTTTGAATCGTGACGTCATATGACGTTATGTGACGTCATAAGCATACTTCTTAATTTTTATTTTAGGGCAATGATTTCGACATGATGCCAGTTGTTCAGAATAATGAATATTTCAGAGTTACGAGAGTAAAGTATGCGCTTTTGAACAAAAGAATTTTCAGCACCCTATGACGTCATGTGACGTCAAAGCTAAAAGAAGTCCATACCAAAATGATGTAATTTTTTTTTAAACTTTTTTTTTTTTTTTCTTCCTAACTAAACCTTATTTTTCTATGTTGCAATACTCCTAGGACGATGAAATTTTTATGACTTATTAGCCACGTCAGGAAATTTTGATTTCTATGATTTTCATATGCCTATGACGTCATATGACGTCACATTTGAAATATGCTACAAAAGTTTGTACGCGGTCTACAGCCATTGTTTGTGAACCGATTTTCATCAAATTTTCACAGATTGTGTATATTAAGTTCTAGTTGTGCATCCCGGTGTCCGTTTTTCAAAATTCGAAAAGTCCAAGGTTCTATAGCGAATCCAAGATTCGAACCAAGGTCGGAAATTTTTAAATGCTTATAAAATCTGTCCTATTTAAGAAAGAAAGTTGATATTTAGTCAGTATATAGGTCTCTAGAAGTTTTAAAAATTTTGTGAAAATATTTCTCATATGACGTCACGTGACGTCATTATATGATAATGTATTTCTAATATTAACAAGAATATTTCTATATGTTGAAATTGTCGAAAGGCAATGAAAATTTAAAGACACATGCTTCAAACGCTGAAATTTTGATTTCTATGATTTTCATATGCCTATGACGTCATATGACGTCACACTGGAAATATGCAACAAAAGTTTGTACGCGGTCTACAGCCATTGTTTATGAACCGATTTTCATCAAATTTTCACAGAATGTGTATATTAAGTTCTAGTTGTGCATCCCGGTGTCCGTTTTTCAAAATTCGAAAAGTCCAAGGTTCTATAGCGATTCCAAGATTCAAACCAAGGTCGTAAATTTTCAAATTCTTATAAAATCGGTCCTATTTGAGATAGAAAGATGATATTGGGTCAGTATATAGGTCTCTGGGAGTCTTAAACATTTTGTGAAAATAAATGTCATATGACGTCACGTGACGTCATTATATGATAATGAATTTCTAATTCTAACAAGATTATTTCTATATCTTGAAATTTATGAAGGGCAATGAAAAATTAATGCCGCATGCTTCAGATGCTGTAATTTCGATTTCAAAGATTTTCAGAAGCCTATGACGTCATATGACGTCACACTTGAAATATGCAACAAAAGTTTGTACGCGGTCCAGAGCCATTGTTTATGAACCGATTTTCATCAAATTTTCACAGAATGTGTATATTACGTTCTTATTGTGTATACCGGTGTCCGTTTTTCAAAATTCGAAAAGTCCAAGCATATATGGCGGATCCAAGATTCGAACCAATGACGTCAATATTTAAATGCTTATAAAAACTGTCCTATTTGAGATAGAAAGTTGAAATTTTGTCAGTTAGTAGGTCTCTGGGTGTCTTAACAATTATGTGAAAATAAACGTCATATGACGTCACGTGACGTCATTTGTTTATTATTATTATTCTTTTCTTCTTCCTAACTAAACGCTTATTTTAATATGTTGCAATAGTCCTAGGACGATGAAATGTTTATGGGTTATTAGGCACGTGAGGAAATTTTGATTTCACCCCTACTGCATATATGTAGCCATATCTCAAAAATTTTTATAAGTTTATACATTATGCATGTAAAATGTAGCATGTTTTAAGAGCTTTCTAACGGTACCAAGTTTATTGAAATTGGACTTCATATAAGAAAGTTACATGGAGAATAAGATATTTCATAATCATGCATCATAAAAATATGGAAAAGGTCACGCGCAGGGGTCACCAAGCTAAAATAGTTGCGCAACGACTTAAAAAAAAAAAAAAAAAAAAAAAAAAAAAAACAAATTGCAATTGATGGGCTATATCTTGATTTTTTTTTTTTTTTTTTTTTTTTTTGTTGTTGTTTTTTGTCGAATGTTGACTGTTTCCAAAATAAGCATTGAAGTTAATACATGTACAACGGCACAAGACAAAAATCCGTATTTGCAACACTATGTAGCTAGCGAGCAGTTTGCAAGCCTTGAAAAATTCACACGCAGCCCCACATTTTAGACCATCTAAAAACTGCATTGTTATGCTAACGATATTCATATTGCATCAGTTTGTAGGCTGGGATGTTACCTTTCAAAATATCACCATAGTTCGAAATTCCAGGAATTTATGGCAAAACTACGGAAGCCCAAACACGCCAAAATCGCTAAATACGATTAACTACGTTACAGGTGTCGAAAGGATATAGCAAAGGTTAAATATGGAGTGATGAAATTCTATGTGTGATGAAAGTTAGAAACTTACATTTGAACACTGTTTCATTTTTCTTTCATGTCATATGACATAGTATAAATGTTGTATGTAAACTACATGTGCAAGATATGGGCGGACTTTTATTAAAATTCACAGAATGTGTTCTATTTTTTATGTCATCTTCTATATATACTATATAAAGCAGATGTTGCAGAAAGTCCTATCATTCGTTTAAACGAATGACATCTAGTTCTTATTCTTCTTATTATTCTTTTTTTCTTCCTCTTATATTTGTGTTAATTTCGAGGTGTTGCCATTGACTCAGAACAATGAAAATTTTATGGCATATATTTCAAACCATGTGCTTTCGAATGCAAGGTATTACATATTCATATGACGTCATATAACGTCAGATTTGACGTCAGGTGAAAAAGTTTGTACGCGGTCTACAGCCATTATTTCTTGACCGATTTTCATCAAATTTTCACAGAATGTGTATGTTAGGCTCTAGTTGTGCATCCCGGTGTCCGTTTTTCCAAATTCGAAAATTCCATGGTTCTATAGCGAATCCAAGATTCGAACCAAGGTCGTAAATTTTTAAATGCTTATAAAATCTGTCCTGTTAAAGATAGAAAGTTGATATTTAGTCAGTATATAGGTCTCATGTTTTAAACATTTTTATTATATTATTATGTATTTCTAATATTAACAAGAATATTTCTATATGTTGAAATTGTCGAAGGGCAATGAAAATTTAATGACACATGTTTCAAATGCTAAAATTTTGATTTCTATGATTTTCATATACCTTTGACGTCATATGACGTCACATTTGAAATATGCAACAAAAGATTGTACGCGGTCTACAGCCATTGTTTGTGAACCAATTTTCATCAAATTTTCACAGATTGTGTATATTAAGTTCTAGTTGTGCATCTCAGTGTCCGTTTTTCAAAATTCGAAAAGTCCATGGTTCTATAGCGAATCCAAGATTCGAACCAAGGTCGTAAATTTTTAAATGCTTATAAAATCGGTCCTATTTCAGATAGAAAAGTGATATTTGGTCAGTATATAGGTATCTGGGAGTCTTAAACATTTTGTGAAAAGAAACGTCATATGACGTCACGTGACGTCATTATATGATAATGTATTTCTAATATTAACAAGAGTATTTCTATATGTTGAAATTGTCGAAGGGCAATGAAAATTTAATGACAAATGATTCAGACGCTGAAATTTCGATTTCAATGATTTTCAGAAGCCTATGACGTCATATGACGTCACATTTGAAGTTGACTACAAAAGTTTGTACACGGTCCAGAGCCATTATTAATGGGCCGATTTTTATCAAATTTTCACAGAATGTGTATATTACGTTCTTATTGTGTATACCGGTGTCCGTTTTTCAAAATTCGAAAAGTCCAAGCATCTATGGTGGATCCAAGATTCGAACCAAAGACGTCAATTTTATAAATGCTTATAAAAACTGTCCTATTTGAGATAGAAAGGTGAAATTTTGTCAGTTAGTAGGTCTCTGGGTGTCTTAACAATTATGTGAAAATAAACGTTATATGACGTCACGTGACGTCATTTGTTTATTATTATTATTCTTTTCTTTTTTCTATCTCAATAAATATCGGTTTTTGTAAATATATGTATGAATAAGAATTATAGCTGAATAATTGACGTTTCCAAAAATATTTAGTTTATTAAAATTGGTTTACGCAATACAAAGTTATAAGCAAAAAAAAAAAAAAAAACTAAATAAAATGAAGCTTATTTTGCTGATAATATGCTGTTTTCTTGAGGTTTAACAGTCAATATCTCAGAAACGACTGAAGATAGGTTTATACAGTATGCGTATAAAATGTAGCATGTTTTAAGAGCTTTCTAACGGTACCAAGTTTATTGAAATTGGACTTCATATAAGAAAGTTACATGGAAAATAAGATATTTCATAATCATGCATCATAAAAATATGGAAAAGGTCACGCGCAGGGGTCACCAGGCTTAAATACTTGCGCAACGACTTAAAAAAAAAAAAAAAAAAAAAAAAAAAATATCAAATTGCAATTGATGGGCTATATCTTGATTTTGTTCTTTTTTGTTGTTGTTGTTGTTGTTTTTTGTCGAATGTTGACTGTTTCCAAAATAAGCATTGAAGTTAATACATGTACAACGGCACAAGACAAAAATCCGTATTTGCAACACTATGTAGCTAGCGAGCAGTTTGCAAGCCTTGAAAAATTCACACGCAGCCCCACATTTTAGACCATCTAAAAACTGCATTGTTATGCTAACGATATTCATATTGCATCAGTTTGTAGGCTGGGATGTTACCTTTCAAAATATCACCATAGTTCGAAATTCCAGGAATTTATGGCAAAACTACGGAAGCCCAAGCACGCCAAAATCGCTAAATACGATTAACTACGTTACAGGTGTCGAAAGTTTATAGCACTATACAAATATTCAATACTTCTTCCTAATGAGGCTAAAATTAAACAAGGTTACAACTGAGCTGGAGTGATGAAATTCTATGTGTGATGAAAGTTAGAAACTTACATTTGAACACTGTTTCATTTTTCTTTCATGTCATATGACATAGTATAAATGTTGTATGTAAACTACATGTGCAAGATATGGGCGGACTTTTATTAAAATTCACAGAATGTGTTCTATTTGTGCTATTTTATATAGAAATAGAGGAGATAGAAAGTTGCAATTTGGACAGATTATCTATTATGTCATCTTCTATATATACTATATAAAGCAGATGTTGCAGAAAGTCCTATCATTCGTTTAAACGAATGACATCTAGTTATTCCTATTCTTCTTCTTCTTCTTATTATTCTTTTTTTCTTCCTCTTATATTTGTGTTAATTTCGAGGTGTTGCCATTGACTCAGAACAATGAAAATTTTATGGCGTATATTTCAAACCATGATCTTTCGGATGCAATGAATTTCATATTCATATGACGTCATATGACGTCAGATTTGACGTTGGGTGAAAAAGTTTGTACGCGGTCTACAGCCATTATTTCTGGACCGATTTTTATCAAAATTGCACAGAATGTGTATATTAGGCTCTAGTTGTGCATCCCGGTGTCCGTTTTTCCAAATTCGAAAAGGCAAATGTTTTATGGCGAATCCAAGATTCGAACTAATGACGTCAAATTTCAAATGCGTATAAAATCGCTTCCAGAAGAGCTAGAAAGCTGATATTTAGACTGAATATTAGTCTCTAGGTCTTCTTTATATTCTAAAAAGATGAACGCCATTTGACGTCACATGACGTCATAATGCTAATAAAACTTTCGTATAAAAACTTAACGGTTTTTAAGCCCTGTAGCCTTTATTTTTTGTATGATTTGCTTGAAATTTTGTCTGAAGATGCAGTATTAGATTCTATGGAGCCATGTCACTTCCGTTTCCGGAAAATCCCAAAGGTCAAGGTCATATATCAATTATCGGCTTTTTCTTTGGCCTTAAATATCTCAAAAACGGTAAATATTCTATCGAGACACTATGCGTATAATTTGTAGTGCTTGGAAATACCTTTCAGAAGATATTTAGTTTTTGATGATCGGGGTTGAATCGGTTGAGTTATGGCGGAAAAATGAAAATTTGGTAACCCACAGTGTGTTTAACAGTTTATATCTCGAAAACCTTTGATTTTTGAAAATATGATGATGAATATCATTTGTAGAGCAATGTTTGACTGTTCTTTTGATGCTTAAAGTTTAATGATTGGCCAAAGATTTATGGAGTTATGGGAAAAAACGAAATTCGTGCATATAGCTTTGGTGATTTTTTCATTCTTCAGGAGGTTTAAAAGCTTGTATCTCAAAAAGTATTAAAAATATTCCTAAACATAAAGCGTGTGAAATGTAGAGAATTTTCAGACGATTATTTTGGTACCTTAAGTTTTGAAATTGATCAAAGTATAAGGAAGTTACATCCAAAATAAGAATTTAAACATGTAGAATTTCAGCGATTCTGCCGTGTTGTCAAAGTTGTACGGCTAATATCTTAAAACTCTTCGAAATAAGGGCTCACATTAAGCGAGTGAGATGTAGAGAATTTTAAGACGATTACTTTGGTACTTAGAGTTTTAAAATTGATTTAAGTATAAGGAAGTAACATCAAAAATAGGAATTTAAACCCTATTGTAGAATATTCGAAAAATATCCTACTTTCGCTTTCACCTTAATTGAAGCATTTTCGGAAAATATAAGTTCACAGATATGTATTAGTCATATAAATTGCAAAATAAACTTTTTACTAATATCATATTGATATTACTAGCTAAACAAGTGATGAAAATAATTTAATGGTGTTTCAATTCTATTCTTTATCAATATAGTATACCCTAGTACATTACAGTACAGTACACAGAGCTACCCAAGATGTAAACAAAATGGTCGCCCTCGTGTAAAGGTGGTTTGCAGATTAAAACTTTTAAAAATACAATGTTCTACCTATAATTAAACGGATTTACTTGGCATAAACCTTAATTATAACTTGTAAAAGTGAATCAAGCTGGAAATGACATCTAAATCACACTGAAAATCTAAATACAGACATTACAGAAATGGATTACTGTAGCCTACATCAGTACATGGCATGTTTACATCGAGACAGATTGCAAATGTGACACGGAGGTGAAGAGAATATTCCTGGCGTAATGCATTAATTTGGCTAGTTTGCTGGCAGACAAGTCAGTCAACTGTCAAAATTTATGTGATTTGTCAGAGACGCTGCAAATAGCAGATACAAATTGATCCAAAGACAAAAACAAAGGTAAGAAAAATTAGTAATGCTTGGGCATTACATTATTGTCTTTTTCAAAACCTGAATTCATTTTTTCTTATATATTCTTATATGGTAAGATTCTTTTTTAAATTTGTTTATTTTTGTTTATCAAAAAATAGGACAAGAATGCTGAACAGATGTAGAAAAGATGGTATGTGTAGGCTATTTGAAATAATGTTTAACCCAAAACAGCATTGGTCTTTCTTTTTTACATCTTGTAGGTTTTGATTTTGAACATATTCTGTCGTAATGCGACAACCATCAAATTACAGGTCATCTTTACTTAACAAATGTCCAATTATACTGCTAGTTCATTGGTGTTAAAATTTACATTAAACTAAGTTTACTCCAAATGTAACGAAACAGTCAAATCTCTATTGAAATACAGCTCCGTTAAGATTATATAATAGCAAAGGATTTCAATCATGTACTTGGAGAATATATACACACGCGTGTGTATTTCAGTGCATGTAAACATAGGTCCCAGTAGGGATTATGATATGTTGGCAAATAAAAGCATGTTGCACATCAACAGGCTAGTCGCAAGCGCATGGGTTAAAAACCCATTATGAAACCATTATGAAGTTGAACTGAGTAAACGGTTAAGACAAATCATTACCATGATAATTTGAGTTTCAATGTATGAAATATTCATGCGTCCAAGGAGACGCACATAATTTTAATTTTTAAAGTGTGTGTCCTCGAGAGAGATCTGATTTACATGTAACTTAGTGTTTTATATATTTACGCACACATGTACTTGAATTACTGATTTCATTATGGCAAAAATATGTATGCTTAATATTGCAAAAGAAATTAAAAAAAAAAACAATTAGCTGTAAAAAAACAAAAGGAAAAAAAAAAGACTGGGACTCAAACCTTCAATTTATATATTGTCGGCTATTGCTGGAATATATTTCCAGCCAGTTATGGTTCGAAATATCTAAGCATGAATTGGGAATTTGCCATCTGCATAATTATTATCTGTTTCCATTACAGTTTATTAAATACAATATCTCCAGCATCTATTTTCAATACATTTTTATTTAGTTTTAATCGCAATCGTTCTGAGTCTGAAATAAACATGAAAATTGTCACCATAAAGTGTTAAGAGAGAAAATAAATTTTGGACTTTTTTCTCTGTGTAGTAAAAAAGAGGGAAATCTATAAATAAAAAATTTCTTAATATAGCCCCAAACTGTTGTCAAATCCAAAATGTGTGCTTCCTTAGAACAGTTTTGCAAGCAACCCTGTTCTAATCAAAGCGCACAATGCGCTGAGAGACGGCGACGGGATTAACATTCTAAACCCAGTGTTTCTGAAGTTATTGAAGCAGTCACATGACGACAAAAACTCCATCCGCTGTTGCTACAGAAGTTCTGTTTGTAACATAATAATCCGGAGTAAAGGTCATGAACCTTTCATTCATAAAGAGCTGCATACCTAAGTAGGTCATTCTCTTTCTCTAGTGCTAGCGAATTCTATCTGTTGTTTTGTATGTGTAGAAATTGACCAGGTATTTGATTATTTAAGATACTAGAATGTTTGCCTATCTATTTCAAAGTTAAGAAATGCTCTGGGAGGAACCCAACTCGCCATCATGCAAAATATTGTGCGGACTACTTTAGGTCAATTACATACATACGGAGCACTACTTTTCTTTTTACAGGAGTCGATCTTCATGTACGTAAGATGGGTTGCTGTTCTGGTTAAGAAATGTCACGGATATTTTTTTCACGCTTAAAATTGATGCTTTCATTGCAAAATAATGGCAAAAGTAAACATGTTAACAAACAATAACACACTAAAAGCGGTTACGGTAATGATTTAAACGTCTATGTAACATGTTCCATTCGTATTCGTTAGTGCAGAATCGCATTGCATGGATCCGCACTAAGCGCGGAGAGGTACAGTTAAAAATGTTGTGGAAAATATGCAAATTAGCAAGGCCTGATTTCGTTCTTAGCATAAGACGGCTAATCGCCGTCTAAAAACCTTAAGATTTTATATCAATTAATATGATACTAGGTTTTTATTGATTTATTTTTGTTTTGAAATGAAAACCCCTGTATACCAGCACAAATGGAAGAGAATCACCCTGTTGGTGGGTTGGTTGGTCAGTCGGTTGGTTGATCAGTCGGTCATGCGGTATTTAAGCAAAATCTTGTCCGGTACTTTCAGCCATTTCACCTGATACTTGGCATAGATATTTATCAGAACAGGGCTACAGATAAGGTTTGAGGTCAATTGGGTATTTACTCATCAATTTTTCAAGGAATTGGGTTTTCACAATTTTAATTGAGTAATGAAAATATGGTTACTCCATCAAAATTAAGTCAATTGCTTTTTTTTCATCAACTTAATTTTGGAATTGAAATAACAGTACATGTTCTTACTGGTTTATATGCCTGCTGTTCTTGTATGCAACAATGTCAATTTAACAATTATCATAAGCAGGATTTATCATTAGCTCCTCAACAATTAAATAAAACAAAAACATTCAATCATATTTGATCTTCTGATCCAAAGATTTGCACCTTTAAATATTGAATTAAAACAAATTATTTACTGGTTAACATGGAATTGGATGCTATCAACTCTATCTCAACTTCCAGATCTCAATTATTGTGACCCAAATGCTGATGTTTGGTTTGCAGTGCTAGGTATCTTACTCAGTGTTGTTTTTAAACGTTTCACCCGTTTCTTCCTGCCTTATGTAACCATATTTGAAGCAAACAAATAGAAAAGAGCAAACAAATAGAAAAGCGTCAGATGAACAAATAAGACAGACTGGATTTATGTTTTACTTGAATGGAACCCAAAGTAGGAAATTACCGGAAATCGTTTGAAGACTATTTTGCGGATTCGCAAGTAACCAGTCAAACATATACGAGTATTTGTAAACATCACTGGGTTTCAAAATGTTGCGTACCAGTACGCTTTAATATTTTGGATATTTGAGTAATCTAATTTTAATTGCTTTTTGATACGATGTTATTGCCCCTGAATCAACTTGAAATGTCTTGTTCAGTGAATTCCTCTTTCAATTTCAGTCTGATTCATCTAATACTTTGCAAAAAATGTTCTTCATTAGCAGTAGATGCACAAGACGCAAAATTCACTTCGTTCCCACGAGGATTACGGAGTTATTGCCCCTGATTTGACTTTAAATATCTTGTGATGTGAACTACATTTCTTAACCAACTCGGTTCAAATGTTGTGTGTGAATTGATAATCAGGTGGATAGGTGCATGTCATAAATTTCACTTGAGTTGTTTCAATTATTGCCCTGGTTTCATTTTTGCATTATCTCCCTTTGGTTAATTTTGTTTTTCTTGTCTGGAACATTGCTCAAATATTATACAATGTATTGACTTGAAATTTAAAATGTAACCAGAATCTGATAGCAACTAGGAAAACTGCAGTGTCCAAGTACTGTAACTCTACCTGGTCCCATTTTTAAGCTCACCTGAGCACAATGGGCTCAAGGGTGAGCTTTTGTGACGGCCCTTCGTCCGTCGTGCGTCATCAACAATTTGGCTTGTTAACAATCTAGAGGCCATATTTTTAGGCCAATCTTCATGAAACTTGGTCAGAATGTTTGTCTCATTAAAATCTTGGACAAGTTCGAAATTGGGTCATGAGGGGTCAAAAAGAAGGTCACGAGGTCAAATCTTAGAAAAACCTTGTTAACACTCTAGAGGCCACATTTTTAGCCCAATCCTCAGGAAACTTGGTCAGAATGTTTCTCTCCATAAAATCTTGGACAAGTTCGAAATTGGGTCATGTGGGGGTCAAAAAGTAGGTCACAAGGTCAAGTCTTATAAAAACCTTGTTAACACTCTAGAGGCCACATTTTTGGCCAAATCCTCAGGAAACTTGGTCAGAATTTTTCTCTCCATAAAATCTTGGACAAGTTCGAAATTGGGTCATGTGGGGGTCAAAAAGTAGGTCACAAGGTCAAGTCTTATAAAAACCTTGTTAACACTCTAGAGGCCATATTTTTGGCCCAATCTTCATGAACTTGGTCAGAATGTTCTTTCAATAAAATCTTGGACAAGTTTGAATTTGGGCCATGTGGGGTCAAAAAGTAGGTCATGAGTTCAAATCTTATAAAAACCTTGTTTACACTCCATATGCCACATTTTTGGCCATATCTTCATGAAACTTAGTCAGAATGTCTGTTTCCATAAAATCTTGGACAAATTCAAAAGTGGGTCATGTGGGGTCAAAAAGTAGGTCAATATGAAAAATCCAACATATGTTGCTCATTTTATAATCAGGTGAGCGATTCAGAGCCATCATGGCACTCTTGTTTAAATATCTCCCTTTGTTAAATAGCTTTTTTTTTCTTGTCTCAACATTAACTTGAATATTATACATGGTATTTACTTGAAACATAAAAGTAAACAGATGGCGACTAGAGAAGTGCAATGTCTAAGAACTGTGCCTACACTTTTATTATGCGTGCCAAATAACCATAATGATTCTCTATCCACTTTAAAAAATGATTTATTTATTTATTGTTGCTATCATATATAATTACTATGTATACAAGTGCTTATCTATGCTCTGCCTGGAGTTTGGCTTCTCCTGTATCAAAGATTTTGTGGAGGTATTATCATCCACAGTGCAGACATAGGTGCGATATCAGTGCTATTATTGGCCCGATACTTCTGCCGACTGGGTATATTCTGTAGTTAAAGAAACTAGCATATCATATGACATCATAGACGCTAGATTTGACGTCAGTTTAAAACGTTTGTACTCGTCTGTAGAATTTATTTTTGAATGGATTTTCTAGTAAATTCACAGAAGGTATAAGTTAGGATTTTGTTGTGCAATCCTTCTTTCGTTTCCAAAATTTTGAAAGGACCGAGGTTCTGTGGTGAAACCAAGTTTAAAAAAAAATGTGACCTCGAAATTAAATTTATGTACAATCTGACTAAAAGTACACGATCTTCCTACAGTCTTATGTAGCGTTTATATAGGAGATGACTTTAATCAGAATGAGTATTCCATATGAGATAAAAAGCTGAAATTCACACATATTGTAATTTTAAAAAGGTTTTCTTCAGATTTTCATAGGCCGGACGTCATTTGACATCATGGGGTTATTATTTGTTTTCATTTCTGGTGCAAGAAAATTCAGTGTGATCCCAATGGTCCAGAACTACAAAAAATTTAGGGCATATATATTAAATATGCTGAATTTTCATATGCAATTATATTCACAACCATATGACTTCAGAATAGACGTTGGATCAAAAAGTTTGTAAGCGATCTGAAATATAAATTGATGAATTTTTTAAAAAATTTTCAAAGAATGTATAGGTTACACTCTAGATACCTAATATTTTCTGCGTATTCCGTATTAATAATTTTCAGTTTGATTGATTTTTAAGCGGTTTGCAGAAAGTCCTATCGTTTGCCGTGCAAACGAAATCTAGTTATTATTCTTTTCTTCTTCCTAACTAAACGCTTATTTTTATATGTTGCAATAGTCCTAGGACGATGAAATTTTTATGGCTTATTAGTCACGTGAGGAAATTTTGATTTCAATGATTTTCAGCACCCTATGAAGTACATGAGTTTACAGCTTAAAAATAGTGAAAAATGGTGTTCGCGCTCTACAGCCGTCATTTATGGTCGGATTTTCTTCAAATTTTCACAGATGGTACATCTTGAATCAAAGGTGTGCAAAATTTCCCGTCCGCTTACCGAAATTCCGAAAGGGCCGAAGTTCTGTGGCTGAAATAAGATTCGAACTGGACCGAAAATTTCATTTTAGATAAAAGAGCTTCAGGATGAGATAGAAAGTTGAAACTTACACAGTTTGCAGTTCTGCAGAATTTCTACAAATATTTTGAGTCGTGACGTCATATGACGTCATGTGACGTATAAGCATACTTCTTAATTTTCATTTAGGGCAATGATTTCGACATGATGCCAGTTGTTCAGAATAATGAAAATTTCAAAGTTATGAAAGTAAAGTATGCGCTTTTGAACAAAAGCATTTCAGCACCCTATGACGTCATGTGACGTCACAGCTAAAAATAGTGAAAAATGGGTGTTCGCGCTCTACAGCCGTTCATTTATGGTCGGATTTTCTTCAAATTTTTCACAGATGGTACATCTTGAATCAAAGGTGTGCATATCTGTCAGCTAACCGAAATCCCGAAATTACCGAAGTTCTGTGGCGAATAAGATTCGAACATAGGACCGAAAATTTCATTTTAGGATAAAGAGCTTCAGGATGAGATAGAAAGTTGAAACTAAACACGTTTGCAGTTCTGCAGAATTTCTACAAATATTTTGAGTCGTGACGTATATGACGTCCTGTGACGTCATAAGCAATATTCTTAATTTTCATTTTAGGGCAATGATTTCGACATGATGCCAGTTGTTCAAAATAATGAAAATTTCAGAGTTATGACAGTAAAGTATGCGCTTTTGAACAAAACATCTTCAGCACCCTATGGGCGTCATGTGACGTCTGAGCTAAAAATAGTGAAAATGGTTGTTCGCGCTCTACAGCCGTCATTTATGGGCGGATTTTCTTCAATTTTCACAGATGGTACATCTTGAATCCAAAGGTGTGTATATCCTGTCAGCTAACCAAAATTCCGAAAGACCGAAGAAACTGTGGCTTAAATAAGATTCGAACATAGGACCGAAAATTTCATTTTATGATTAAAGAGCTTCAGGATGAGATAGAAAGTTGAAACTTACACAGTTTGCAGTTCTGCAGAATTTCTACATATGTTTTGAGTCGTGACGTCATATGACGTCATGTGACGTCATAGGCATACTTCTTAATTTTCATTTTAGGGCAATAATTTTGACATGATGCCAGTTGTTCAGAATAATGAAAATTTCAGAGTTATGACAGTAATGTATGCGCTTTTGAAAAAAAACTTCTTCAGCACCCTATGACGTCACATGACGTCACAGCTAAAAATAGTGAAAAATGGTGTTCGCGCTCTACAGCCGTCATTTATAGTCGGATTTTCTTCAAATGTTCACAGATGGTACTTGTCGAAACTAAGGTGTGCATATCCTGTCAGCTAACCGAAATTCCGAAAGACCAAAGTTCTGTGGCTTAAATAAGATTCGAACATAGGACCGAAAATTTCATTTTAGGATTAAAGAGCTTCAGGATGAGATAGAAAGTTGAAACTAGCACAGTTTGCAGTTCTGCAGAATTTCTACATATATTTTGAGTCTTGACATCATATGACGTCATGTGACGTCATAAGCATACTTCTTAATTTTCATTTTAAGGCAATGATTTTGACCTGATGCCAGTTGTTCAGAATAATGAAAATTTCAGAGTTACGACAGTAAAGTATGCGCTTTTGAACAAAAGAATTTTCAGCACCCTGTGACGTCATGTGACGTCAAAGCAGGCCTTTTTCTGGCGCATTTACGGGTCCGTTAAACGGACCCATTCCCAATGACAAATAACGTGTATTTTTCCCAATTTTGATAAACATATTCCCAATGCGAGTGAATAAAATTCCCACTGCCTAAAAGGGGAAAAAAATTAACAAATATCGCCTATTTATTGAGATGTTCAGTCCCATCAAAACTTGTTTACGATACGACAATGAAAATGGCAGACGTATTCCGAAAATAGTAAAGACACTATTACGCGGTAACCACGGTTTTCGGGAAAGCCTGTTTGCCGATCGATTTTTTTTTAAAGTCCATTCCATTTGTGATTCACTAAAACGATAATTTCATTATAATTTACAAATTCTAGTTGCCTTTTTACCTTTAATGCATTTCAAGATGTAAATATCGAAAAAAGGTTTATTCCCGGAGAATTGTCTTGTGTGTCCGGTCTTTAGCGTGCACTATTCACGTTGTCAAGATGTCGCACAACAGTAAGTACTACGCAAAACGCATTCGTAAAAAAGATAAAGAGGGGGCAAAAAAGTTATATGGACCAAGATCCTGTGATGAGAAGGGTTTTCCCTAACATATGTAAACTAGTTCAGCTAATGAACATTGTACCAACAAATAACAGCAGTGGGAGGGGTTTTTTG
>CM037795.1:32250330-32271058 GCA_021229015.1 Solen grandis | reverse complement strand
TCTTTAAAAAAGAGGGCAAAAAAAACATTTTGAGGGCCCTGTGTCCACTTTTCATCATTTTCCATGTACTATCGTCAACAATTCCTTTAAACAACATTCCCCTAATGTTGAATGGTTTTTTGACCAAACTTCACGGACGATCCTTAGAGCCCTCTTTCAAAACATTAAAATTTTTTTTGTTTGGGTTGAAAAATAGCTCACAAAATTTAAAAAATAGATTTAAAAAGCAAACAAATTAACCCTAATAATTTGCTCAAATCTACCTAGGTTAAAAATTTGGGGCCCCCACTCGGGGGGTAACTTGTTTACATGGACTTAAATAAAAAAAACGAGTCCAAAACACAACCGGGAGTTCAGATATTTGTTACGGGAAATTTTTTCAGTATGTTTTCGTATTACTATGATAGTACTGAAAAATTTTCTTGGTGAAACGTGGGGCCATATGGCCCTCTTTTTTTAAAAATAGTTCCTTTAATATGTCCTAACTTTAAAGTGGAAAATTAATTAAGTCACCTACATAAAAAAAATTTTTTCAAACTTTTCTAAGAAGTTTTTGTTATCTTTTATAATTATGTATTATAAAGCTGTTTTCATTTCTTTTTTTATACATATGCCTGTTAGTAAGCTTGTGCAGATAACTCTGCCTTTTTTACTCATTTTTTCATCCTTCTTCAATGGAGGATTGAAAATTGATGAGCAGTTGTGGATTGCATTATTTCTAGAGTTATCATCCATTTTTAGGAGAGCTTATATTGCCGCTTTGTCCGTCCATCCTGTTTGTCCGCCTGCCATCCGTCATAATTTGTCCGGAGTATAACACAAAAACTGTATGAGGTATCAACATGAAACTTCATAGTAGTAGATCTCAATGAGGAGAAGTGGAGTGTACAAGAACCAAAACTCTGCTGTTGCATCATTTTGGAGTTATTGCCCTTTGTTATTTTTCATACTTAAATTTTGTCTGGAGCGTAGCACAAAAAGTAAAGAGGTACCCAACATGAAACTTCATAGGTAGATAGATCCAATGAGGAAAAGTGCAGTGTACAAGAACCAAAACTCTGTTTTGCATAATTTTGTTATTGCCATTTGTTATTTAGCTTTATTCGGGGAGCATCCATCAGTTCCACCGATTCTCTTGTTTTTCAGGCTTATGTGGACAACCTGTGACTCTATTTATACTTCCATGGAGGATTTATATTGATGTGCCTTTGCATGTGGTGATCCAGCAGGGGCTTAAGGGAGGCAGGGGGGGGGTCTTGAAAATCCAAAAAGAAGAAGAGGAAAGAGAAAAGAACCCCCAGACCTCCACAATTTTTCGGAAGTCATTTTTGATAAGTTTCACATCCATTATGTTGCATCTTGTTGGTTTACTTCTACTATTTGCAACTTGTTGAAGTTTGTTAGGCTTTAATATACATTTATTGTCTGGCAAGGATGTCTTGAACCTGGTGAGACCCTGTAATTGTATTTTTGGCATAAGTGAATGCGACGTTCAAGTTCTCCTGCACCCTATCCATATAAATGATTTGGGTTTACAACCTGAACCACTCCATACTCCCCCCAAATTTACTGGAGCTCCTCTCTTCTGTACTGTGAGATTAAGAGGCTGTTGATGCCATCTCTCTTTGCCCTTGAAGAAGATCCACTTCAAAAGGATGATCCTCTGGTATGGCCTTTGGGTTTCCCCCTAGGCTTCCTCTTAAGTTTAGGCTCAGTCTTCCTGAGACAGAAAGACACCCACCTCATCTGGCCTCCCACATCCTCCATATCCATCCTTCCCTTTCCCCCCTGTTGTATGGAGGAACTTCAGTCTTTTTCTTCGCTAAACGAGGCTCAATTAGGCTGTTACTTCCTCATCACTGTGGTCACTAGGCTTAACCCAAAAAGATATAAATTTCCCCTCAAATTTTAATCTCTCCCCCTTAAATGAGAAGCTTAAGGTTTCCTTTAGGGCCCCCCCAAACGGTTGTCCCCCTTTAAAATTTTTGGAACTATGTCAACAGTGGGTGGATTTTTTCCCCAATGCTGATACTTTTGTGACCGCAACTCCCTTCTCCTGGAAGGAAAGTGCCCTTCGCGTCCCCCTCAAGATTCTACTTGAGGTATTTCAAAAAAATAAAACACTCTGTGGTGGTGGGCATGGCCGTTCTTTTTGAAATGCTTCGGGCCCCCGGGAGATTCCCTGGATGTTCTCAAAAATTTTCCTGATCCTTCCCTTTAAGGTAAATTAAAAAAAACTCTGCTAACAGTTTTCTTAGTTGTTTGGGGTATGATCTCTGAGGTAGCAGAAGCTTCTAGGGGGAAAACAAATGCATGGGGCCATGGCTTTTCAGCCAACAAACCAATTCTGCCCATCCTCTTCAAAATCCCAAGAAAACTCTGTCCTCTGGGAAACAACCTTTTCAGGTCAGGTTTTCTGCTTCCTTTGGCATGAAGAAGTCTCACCCTAGGGGGTGCGCCCTTTTTATTGCTCAAACTTGTTCTTCCTCAGTTTCCCAGTAGGGGGTCTTTTAAAGTTATTTGTTAGGGAATGGGAAAACCTTGTTTCAGACAGTGGATCATTTCGCCATCAGTCAACAGGAAGCTATCTCTCTTCTTATTACCAAAGGTGCAGTAGAAATGGTTTAAACCCGGAGTCACCGTGTTTTACAGTCACCTGTTTCTAGTTACCAAGAAAACAGCACCTAGAGACCTATACTCTAAACACCTTCATCACAAAGGAGCATTTCAAGATGAAAATGTCCACAGTCCATCCTTCTCATTGGGCTGTTTCCCTGGATTTTATGGATGCTTGCTTGTACATCCCTTTTTCACCATTCATCAGGGAAGTTCCTTCACTTCACAGATGGTATAACAATTACCAATTCAAAGCCACCCCTTCAGCCTTTTCTATGGCCCCAATTGTATTTACCAACATCCCAGACAATATACATACTTGCTGCCTTTGGCTGTTACAGTATTTCTATGACTGGTTGCTTCTCCATGTCGATCCAGGACCTCCAAGTGGTTATGAACCTGTTGATCAGATTGGGTCTCATCCCATACCTAGACTAGAACTATCACTGAAGGTGATTAATACCCCCACTACCCTGCTATTTGTCAGTCAATAACATATTAATGTTATTTACCAGCTGACATACCCATCAAAGTCTGTGACAAAAATATGATCCTGCCATGCAAGAAGAATGTAGCCTGTAACCTTTGTTACATAAGTTTGACCATTTTAGAGATAGTCTGGATTTTAAGCACAGCAAAACACTGTTAACAACAGTTTATAACTCTTCTATGAAATGAACATTATGAGGGTCTTTAATTTATTCTAACAAGAGCTGTCAGAGGACAGCACGCTCGACTATTCAAAATGCTTGTTGGTAAATCAAATGAAATCTATTTAAATTCTTGCCCTTCACATTCCCTGTACATAATAATAGTCAAAAATGATATACCTTGATACCCCTTAATATATTTATGATGTCTAAAATCAATCCCATGCCTAGTTACTGAGACATAAGCACAATAACACTTTGCATGCAAAACTTAAACCAAAAATCCAAGTTAGAAAAGGGCCATAATTTGCATCAGTCCAAAAGTTATCCTCCTGTTTTCTGATGCCCTTGAAGACACTCCTTAACTTTCTAGTCAATTCTACAAGCAATTTCTGAGATATAAGCTGGATAGTAGCTTGAATGCAAAAATTTAACCAAAATTCTAAGTTAAAAGGGGGAAACATATTAAAGATGTTTCAAATCAATTCCATGCCTGGACTCTGAGATATAAGCATGAAAGTACCTTGCATGCAAAACTTTAACCAAAATTTTTAAGTTAAAAAAGGGGCCATAACTTGTAATATATTCCATCAAGAGTTATCTAACATGAAAGTATGATACCCCTAAATGTATTAAAGATGTTACAAATCAATCCCATGCCTGGATACTGAGATATTAGCATGAAAGTACCTTGCATGCAAAACTTTAACCAAAATTTCTAAGTTAAAAAGATGTTACAAATCAATCCCATGCCTGGATACTGAGATATTAGCATGAAAGTACCTTGCATGCAAAACTTTAACCAAAATTTCTAAGTTAAAAAGGGCAATAATTTGTAACATATTCCATCAAGAGTTATCTAACATGAAAGTATGATACCCCTAAACATATTAAAGATGTTTCAAATCAATCCCATGCCTGGATACTGAGATATTAGCATGAAAGTACCTTGCATGCCAAACTTTAACCAAAATTTCTAAGTTAAAAAGGGGCAATAATTTGTAACATATTCTATCAAGAGTTATCTACCATGAAAGTATGATACCCCTAAACATATTAAAGATGTTTCAAATCAATCCCATGCCTGGATACTGAGATATAAGCATGAGAGTATCTTGCATGCAAAACTTTAACCAAAATTTCTAAGTTAAAAATGGGCCATAATTTGTAATATATTCCATCAAGAGTTATCTACCTTGGTTGTATGATGCCCCTAAACATATTCATAAACTTTCAAGTCAATACCATGAATGGTTATTGAGATACAAACTAGATAGTAGCTTGCACGCAAAACTTTAACCAAATTTTCTATTGCATGCAAAACTTTAACCAAAATTTCTAAGTTAAAAAGGGGCCATAATTCATATTAAATTCAGTCAAGAGTTATCTACCTTGGTTGTCTGATGCCCTGAACATATTTATAAACTTTCAAGTCAATACCATAAATGGTTATTGAGATATAAGGTTGATAGTAACTTGCATGCAAAACTTTAACCAAAAGCTGCAACGCCAACGCCGACGCCAGGGTGACTACAATAGCTCTCATATTCTTCGAATAGTCGAGCTAAAAAATGATGGGAAGAAAATGAGCAACTCTCAATAAATAGTAAGTAATCATCCATAAACAAGCATATTGGCACTGATTTTCTATTATTGGCCCCTAAGTATGGCTATCAAGCTGGTTCATTCTCACGGCACTCTTAATATGGTAAACATTTGTACCAAACTATTTAGAAATCCAGTGATCCTATGTCAAGATACAGCCCGGACAAGCATATTGTGCATTGATTTTCTAATGCTTATCTCTTAAGTATGATTTTTGACCTTACTTCGTCTTAAAAAAGGTTAAAATTTGTGCCAAACCATTTGCAAGGCATTGTTAAACGAACTGAATATGGCTGATTTATGCTGATAAAATTGATATTGATAGAGCACATAGAATAAAGTCACATAATAAGAATGTGTGTACTATAAAATTGCAAAATTCCCACGATACAAGGATTGTGAATTAATTCTACAGAAAGCAAAGGAGACTACAGGCAGGTTCTCAAAAATGCTGTACAGGGGATTTTTCCGAATGAGTTAAACGCCACTGAAAGCTACTTGGGGAGCGTATGGTTCAAGAACGTAACTGTGGAAATTTTACGCAACTATTCAATTTGATAAGCTTATTGTAAATAATTCAGTCTACAATATAACGACGGGAAGCAGTGCATTGAATGCATTGGACCACGGAGGCATTTAAAAACGTGCAAGCCACAATGTGATTCCGCAAGCACACGATCGCTGCGGCCAGCCATTGGCTATCCGAGTGAACATCACCCGGGAACAGTGGCCGGTACCCGTCTCACTGGCAACAATGACGTAAACCGAATGACCGGTGTAACATCAAGTTTTTCCCAGTCAGTTTCTTCCCCGGGAAAAAACTAACTGGTCAGGGTTTTTCCCCGGGAAGAAACTGACTGGTCAGTTTTTCCCCGGGGGAAAAAACTGACTAGTCAGATTTTTCCCCGGGGAAAAAACTAACTAGTCAGGTTTTTTCCCCACCAGTCAATTTTATCCCTCTTTTTTTAAATTTTTTTAAGTTCTAAGGGGGGAAATTTGGATAGTCAGTTTTTCCCCCTATCCAATATATTGTCATGATGGTGGGGAAATTCTTGACCAGTCAGTTTTCTGCCCCCCTGTCCAATATATTGTGCGTGATGGTGGGGGAAAATTTTTGTCCATCAGTTTTTTCTCCCTATCCAATATATTGTGTGTGATGGGGGGGAAATTCTTGACCAGTCATTTTTTCTCCCTATCCTATATTTTTTTGGTGATGGTGGAGAAAATTTTTGACATCAGTTTTTTCTCCCTATCCTATATATTGTGCGTGATGGTGGGGAAATTCTTGACAGTCAGTTTTTTCTCCCAAATATTATATATTTTGGTGATGGTGGGGAAATTCTTGACCAGTCAGTTTTTTCTCCCCTATCCTATATATTGTGCGTGATGGTGGGGAAATTCTTGACCAGTCAGTTTTTTCCCCCCTGTCATATAGATTGAGCATGAAGTCGGGAAAATTCTGGCCTAGTCAGTTTTTTACACCCTGTCATTTAGATTGTATTGATGGCGTGGAAAATGCTGGACCTAGTCAGTTTTGTTCCCCCCTATCCCATATATTGTTTGTGATGTTGGGGAAATTCTGGACCAGTCAGTTTTTTCCCCCTATCCAATATATTGTGCGTGATGGTGGGGATACTCTGGCCTAGTCAGTTTTTTCCCCCCTGTCATTTAGATTGTATTGATGGTGGGGAAATTCTGGATCAGTCAGTTTTTCCCCCCATATCCTATATATTTTTCGTGATGTTGGGGAAATTCTGGACCAGTCAGTTTTTCCCCCCTATCCAATATATTGTGCATGATGGTGGGGAAACTCTGGCCTAGTCAGTTTTTTCCCCCTGTCCAATATATTGTGCGTGATGGTGGGGAAACTCTGGCCTAGTCAGTTTTTCCCCCTAGAATTTAGATTGTATTGACGGTGGGGAAATTCTGGACCAGTCAGTTTTTTTCCCCATATCCTATATATTGTTTGGGATGTTGGGAAAATTCTGGACCAGTCAGTTTTTTCCCCTTATCCAATATATTGTGCGTGATGGTGGGAAATTCGGCCTAGTCATTTTTTTCCCCCTGTCATTTATATTGTTCTAATGTTGGGGAAATTCTGGACCAGTCAAATTTTCCCCCCTATCCAATATATTGTGCATGATGGTGGAGAAATTCGGCCTAGTCAGTTTTTTTCCCCCTGTCATTTAGATTGTATTGATGGTGGGGAAATTCTTTACCAGTCAGTTTTTTGTCCCATATCCTATATATTGTTTGTGATGTTGGGAAAATTCTGGACCAGTCAGTTTTTTCCCCCCTATCCAATATATTGTGCGTGATGGTGGGCCAGAATTTCCCCACCATCATGCACAATATATTGGATAGGGGGGAAAAACTGACTGGTCAACCCTTTCCCAAAAATCAAGAACAATCTAAATGACAGGGGGGGGGAAACTGACTGGTCCAGAATTTCCTCGCCATCAATACAATCTAAATGACAGGGTGGAAAAAACTGACTAGGCCAGAGTTTCCCCACCATCATGCACAATATATTGGACAGGGGGGAAAAAACTGACTAGGCCAGAGTTTCCCCACCATCACGCACAATATATTGGATAGAGGGGTAAAAACTGACTGGTCCAGAATTTCCCCACCATCAATACAATCTAAATGACAAGGGGGAAAAAACTGACTATGCCAGAAGTTTCCTGACTTCATGCTCAATCTACATGACAGCGGGGAAAAAAATGACTTGTCAAGACTTTCTCCACCATCAAGAACAATCTAAATGACAGGGGGGGGAAAAACTGACTAGGCCAGAATTTCCCCACCATCAAGCACAATATATAGGATAGGGGGAAAAAAACTGACTGGTCCAGAATTTCCCCACCATCAATACAAGTAAATGACAGGGGGGAAAAAACTGACTAGGCCAAAATTTTCCCCCACCATCATGCACAATAAATTGGATAGGGGGAAAAAACTGACTGGTTCCAGAATTTCCCCAACATCACGAACAATATATTAGGATAGGGGGAAAAAACTGACTGGTCAAGAATTTCCCCACCATCAATACGTACATTCTAAATTCTAAATGACGGGGGGGAAAAAACTGACTAGGCCAGAATTTCCCAACCATCACGCACAATCACATGACAGGGGGGAAAAAAACTGACTGGTCCAGAATTTCCCCACGTCAGAAACCTTAAAAAAAAAATAAAAAAGAGGGGGGAAAAAACTGACTGAGGGGGAAAAAACTGACTAGCAGTTTCTTCCCCGGGGAAAAATCTGACTAGTCGGGTTTTTTCCCTCCGGGAAAAAACTGACGGGGGGGAAAATCTGGGCTGTTAACCCGGATAACCATGCAGGGACACTGTCGCCGAAATGTGCAACGCTCCCCAACCAACCAACCAAAATAAACATTTGACAATGCCACCTGATGACAAGTCTTCTTACTGGATCACGGGCCCCCGGCCCACGGCACTATTCTTCATATTACAATCTTAAGTGTATTATCATGGAAAATTGCTGGTTAGCAAAATACTCAGACAACACCGAAATTAAATTTTTCTTGAAACTTTGATATTATAAGTATTTGTGAAACTTGGAGCGATAGAAGTGGAGAATTTAAGATTATTTAAACAATTTTACCTGTTATGTTCTGTGAGACAACGTAATACTTCCCCCGCTAAGGAACATGGCGGTATAGCAGTAACTTTTGTAATAGGTTACAATCTTTAAAATAATGTTTGTGTATTTGTAAGATTTTAAAGATTTTGTAGACTATTATTTTCCTTTTTAAGTTAATTTAATGAAAGATATTTTTATGTATTTACATATGTGTCGCCAGAGGGATCTACTATTTTGAAAATTTTAACGGAAAAATGAAATTTTTGAAGTAAAATTAATTTTAATTGTAAATATTACCTGTTATTATTCAGGTATGTGTCTATTTGTGCACAGTTCCAAAAAAAGAGTCCGCAAAATAAACCCTTCCCTAAACCCCCCATTACCGGAAGTGTAACCCCCGTTCCCCCAATTGTATATGAAGCCATCGAGGGATACAACCGCCAGAAGCGGGGAGGGAGGTGGGACTCTGTAAAAAACAGGGAAGTTTACTAATTTAAAATTAATTTTACTTCAAAAATTTCATTTTTAAAAGCATAAATACGTTACCTGTTATTACTTCAGGTATGACTTCGCGAAAGGGCGGAGGTTGAAGAAAACCCTTATTCAGCGAACCGAAGTAAAAGACCAAAACCCCCCGAGGGTAGCATTTTGGGTTTTTTAAAGGGAAAAAATGGCCTAGACAGTTAAAAGAACGAAAAATTTTCCCGAAAAAAAGGGGGATAAAAACCCCAAAGGGAAAAGGGGAAAACGTAAAAAATTTTAAAGAGTGTTCGAAAAAAAAAGAAAAAAAACCCCAAAAATTGAACCCCCCGAATTTTTTTCCTTTAAAAAAAAAAAAACCAAAAGTTGGGGTTTTTTCCCCTCTAAAGGGGATTTTTGGACGGGAAAGGGGGCCGGGGATACAAATCCGGAAGCCCTTCCACTTTGCCGGTAAACAGTCTTTTTGTTGTCTTCGGGTTTAGAGATAATAGGGGAATTTTTTGCCAAAAATTTTTCCCCTGTCTAACTCGGGGTTGGAAAAAAACCAAGGGAAAAAAACCCCGAAAGAAAAAGGGTTTTCAAAAAGGGCCCCCTTTTCCGTTGTAAAAAAAAAGGGGAAACCCGGGGAAAAGTTAACGGGATCGTCCCCCCAAAAATTTCCAAAAAACCACAAACCCAAAATTTCCTTTGGCCCAAAGTGGAGTAAAAGGGGGGAAACCCGGTTTTTAAAAACGCGGGTTTTTCCTTAGAACAAAGGGAATCAAAAAAAAGGGGGAAACCATAACCCAAAAGACCCCCCCTTTTTTCGAAGACCCCCCCCCCAAACCCCTGACCCGCCCCCGGTGAAAAAAAAGGGAAGCTGGTTGTTCACCCGGAAAAGAAATGATCAAACCCCCCGGAAAACCCCCGAAAATCGCAAAAAGTTTCCGACCCAGGGAAAACCTTCCATTAGGGGAAAGAGAATGTCGGGGGGAAAACAGTTGCCCCGTAGAACATTTAGACGACCCGGAAGATTTGATTAAATGAGTACCAAAAAAAATCCCCCAAAAAGAAAAAGGCCCCCCTTTTTTTTCCATGCACAGAGAAGGCGAGCCCCCCCCCCGCCCGGGGTAAGGAAAACGCCGTTTTTTCGGGTTTTTACTAAAAAAATTTTTGTCGAATAAAAAGGAAAAAAATTTTTTTTAAGGCGAAAACCCCTTTAAAAGTTCGATTTTGTTGATATAAAAAAAATTCCCCTGAGGGGCCCAAAAACCAAAAAGGTCGGGACCCGGGGGTTTCCCCAAATTTGGCCCCCCAGCCTGACAGACTAAAAACCCGAAAGGGGAATTTTTCCCCGGGGGGGGAGGGGAAAAAGGGAAAAAACCCCCCCTTGGGAAAAACGGGGGGGAATTCCCCCCAACTGAGTTTTTAACCCCAAATTTTCCGGGGAAAAAAAGGGGGAAGAATCCCCCTGAAAATTGGTCGACGGGGACCCAAAGAGAGGGGAAAAAACTAAAGGGGGGTCGCATAAAAAAGGGGGCCCCCAAAAAAAAAGTTTCCCGGCTTGATTACCCCGAAAGCAAAAAAAAAATTTCCCGGGCTGAGATCGATTCCCCCGGGGAAAAAAAAACCCCAACCGGGAGTTAAAGGGGGACAAAATTCGGGGGGGGGTTTTTGGGGATGGGGGTTGGGGGTTTTGGGTCAAAAACTGCACCCCGAAAAGGGGGAAAAAAGGGGGGGGGGATGGGTAAACCCCGATTTCCGGGTTTTTGGGGGGAAAAAAACCCTTTCCCCCGGGGAGAGTGGGGGTCCTTTGAGGGGGAAAGGGGGAACCCCTGGCGCCCCAAAAAACCGGGGAAATTTTTGGGGGGGAAAAAAATTTTGGGGGGGCCCAAAAGGGGGGAAAAAAAAGGGGGCCTTAAAGGGAAAAAAATTTGGGGGCCCCCAAAAAAAACAAGGGTTTTCCCGGGAAGGGGATGGATAGCCCCCAGGGAAAAAAGGGGGGCCCACCCGATAAACCCGGGGAAAACACCCCAGCCCCCGGGGGGGGGGGGCCCCCCCCTGATCGTGGGAATTTTGTTTCCTTTTTGAAGTTTCCTTGGGAAATAAAGGATTTAATGAAAACGGGGTCTAGCCGGAAAAAACCCCCCCCCCCTTTTTTTGGGAAAACCCAAAAAAGGGGACGGCAAAAAAACCCCCGGGGGGTTTTTAATCAAACCCTTTCTCCCGTTTTTTTTTCCCCAAAGATAAAAAATTTTGGGCCCCCCCAAGGGAAGGATTGGAGGAGAGGGGAAGGGGAGGGGGGAAAATGGGGGGGGGAATGGGGGGAAACCCCCGCCCCCCGGTGTCTCCGATAGCCGGCCCCATTGGTGTCTTTTTTGGGCCCCCAATATAAATTGATGAGGGGCCGCCCCCCCGGAAAAGGGACAGAAAATTTTTCCTAATTTTCGAAGGGAAGGGGAAAGGGGAAGAAAGGAAAATAGGGCTTCCCCCCCCCCCCTTTGACGGGTAGGGGAAAAAAGGGGGGGTTGGGGGGGATAAAGGAAGAGAGGGGAGAGAAAAATACAAAATCGAATGTTTTGCCGCCCGTTTGCTAAGGCCTCAAAAGAAGCCTGAGGGAAGCAATAAGCACCTTTTGTTGTACTTGACCAAAGAGCCCCCCACGAAGGATCATATCCCGACGGGGATCCCAAAAGAAAGCGGAGTTTTTGCTCCCAGATCCAGGCCTTTTTGCTGAAGGGGTTAAAGAGGGGGGGCCCTTGACCGGAGCCGACTCGCATCAGGCCCATTTTGGGGGGGTGGATAAAAAAATCACCCTCCGGAAACTTGTAGGCCGGGGGGTTTAAAAACCCCAAACCCGAAGGTCTGAAGAGGGGAAATAAACCCCCCCCGGGGTCCGGCTTAGAGGGAGGAGAAGTTTCAAACCCTCCAAGCCAAAACGGACGCCCGGGAGAAAAAGGGGAAGCAACCCCGGGTTTTCGCTGTTTTTGGAAAATTCCTTAGGTTTAAACCGACGAGGCCCAAGGTAACCTTCGCACCTTTTTCCGGAGGGGGAAAGGGGCCCGGTTTTGCAACTGATGCATTTAAGGGGTACAAAGACCCCCTTTAACAGCCCTGTCCATGGAAAACCAAACTGCCCGTCTGACTCCTCATCCTCTCAGAGAAGGTTTGTCAGTACAAAGGTTGGGAAAGAGCGCGGGGATCGGCGCGGGGTGGACAAAAGGAGGCACTCCTCAAAAATTTAAGGAGTCCCCCCCGGAGCATAAAAGGGAGATTTAAACCCTCCAATTGCCCCCCTCGAGCAGTCCCACAAGGGGGATTGCGAGTAAGGGGGGAGACCCCCAGCCTCAGGCGAGAGGGGGAGCATCCGGGGGAGGAAACCCTTTGGAAAAGGGAAATGGGGGAAAAAGGGCCACATAGGGTTTGTGGGGGAAGAAGCCCCCCGTGGCCCCCGGGGAGGGAGGAACTAAAGGAACATTCTGTATAAAGGGTCTCTGGGGGGAAAAAAACCCGATCCCCCCCTAGAAGAAAAAAGGTTTCCCACCCGGAATAAAGGGGGGAGGGGGGCAGAACAAATGCCGGGCGAAACCCCCCCTCATGGGGAAACCACCATGTGGAAGGGTCAAAGGTCTGGGGGTTTCGCTAAAACATCCGCCCCTTTAAACCTTCGAAGACGTGGGGAGGGGAAAGGGGACCGGTCCCGAGAACCCGAGTTTAGGGGCCTTGCCCGGGAAAAAAACCCGGGGGAAGGGTTTTTGGGACCGTTTTTTTGGGCACCCTTGAACATGGAGGGAGGGGGGCCCGAAGCGGAGAAACCGCGGGGCTACCTGAAAAAAAACCTCGGCCCCGAATTCTCAGACAAAATCGGCGAAGACCCGGGGACCCACACTCTAGCGGATGAGAAAAACCTGGCCGTAGATTTTTGTGGGGGATCTCTTGCCGATACCGGGGATGACCGGTTTTTGGGTCCCCTGAACCGATGGATGGACCGGTGATTTGAAAAACCGGTTTCCCGGTGATTTTGGGTGAAACCCGGGGCCGGGGGGCCTGTTTTACCGTGACCCCTACCGGGGACCGGGGGGATAGTGGTCGGTGACCCCGGGGCCCGGGGCCGGTGACCGGTGGTTTTGATTTGGTGACCGGGGGCCGACCGGTGACCGGTCCCGCAGATATACCCGTTTACCGGTCCCCCTGAAAGGGCGGGGACCGCTTGAAACCCGGGGACCGGGGGCTAACCTGACCGGGGACCGGGCCCTGACTTTGCTAAGAAAAACATTTACTAAATTTTAAACCCGGGCATCCCGGTGACCGGGCGGAGTAAACTCCTTGACTGCCCCCCCTGGGGGTGACCCAAGGAGACCGGGCAGGGACCCCGGAGATAGGGGGCCCCCTCCGGGGAAAGGGGGGGGAAGCCTTCTTCCCGGGAGGGGGAAGGGGCTCCGACCCCCCGCAGGGCTGAACCCCCGGGGAAAGGGGGAGGAAATGAGGCCCCTTCCCTTTTTTGGGGAAAAAAAAGAAACCCACGGGAGGAGGGTTTCCCTTCCCCTAAACTCGTCTGTCCCCGAAGCGCAAACGGGGCAGGGGTCGACCCCCCAAGCAACCCGAAAATGATAGGGAGGGCTGAAGGGAATCCCGGACCCTTGACATTCCGCAGGGAAACCCGGGGCTGCGAAAATATAAAAAAAACAATACAAAAAACAATGGGATCAAAATAAAAAAAGGGGAAAACCCAAAAAAAACCCGTACAAAGAAAAATCTCGAAAAGAGACAACAAATAAAAATACAAAAACAATATAATAAAACCCGTGACCCCCAGCCGAAGCAGGAAAACCCTTTACACAAGGCAAAAAAAAAAGGGCCCCATACGGAAAGGAGATTGGGAAATTTTCTACACGTATATAAATAAAACCAATAGACAATTAAACAACCCCCCAGGCTATGAAAAAAAAAGAAAGGAGAGCGTACCACAGAACTATCAAGAAAAAAGGGGCACACAAGGGTAAAAAACTGAAACTCATGGCTTCCCAAAAAACCCTTTGGGGAACGGGGGGTTTCACCCCTTTCCCTAACTAGGGGGTTTAGGGGAATGGTTTTTTTTTTTCGGACTCGTTTTGGAACTGTGCACAAAAAGCACATACCTGAAATTTTAACAGGGAACGTATTTTTGCAATTAAAAAGGGTACTGAAATACAAAATGATCTAGAAGAAATACAGCAAATATATCAAAATCCCTTTTTTTTTTCTGGGAGGTGATTTTTTAAAATAAAACCAAAGAATTTTTTAATTTTTTATTCCGAAAAATAACTTGATTTTTTGATGGAAAAGTTTTATTATATTTTCTCATCATTTTTTATAAGGCCCAAACATTTAAAAAGAAATAAAAAGAGGGAATAATTTTGGCCCGGACACTTTAAATAAGTGTTGTCCCCTGTGGGTATTCATTTGTTAAAAGGGTGCTTGACACATAACAACCCAGAATTTAAAAACTTTGGGGAAAAGATGGAACCAGTGGTTTTAGATTATATGATTGCTTCCACTGAACTCTTTAATAATTGCAAAAATAACTTCTCTGTGTTAGAAAGAGAAGAATCGACCTTTCCCAATTTCATGTCAATTTTTAAAATTTTTGTAAAAGAAAATAACACATAAATCCAATCTCGGACAAACAAATGGTTAAAATAAAATTTTTTAGAACGATTCAAATGGCATGGAAAAAAAACAACAAACATTTTTAGTCAAAATTATTGCATGAGCAAAAGGAAAAAATAGCGGGGTAATTTCTTTTGATATTAAAAGGAGCTATTGACCTCATAACAACCCCTTTAAAAAAATGCCGGGAAAAACAATGAAATATATATGAATATTAAAATATGACACACAGCCCCCATGGTGGGGGCGCGAAAGCGAGGATAAAAAAAAAAACAAAATATAGACTAAGACGGGTTTAGATTTTTTTTCCAAACTCTATCGATTAACCCTTTGTAATTTTTAAAGAGAAACAAAAAAATTTTAAAAAAAACATGCAAATTTAAAAAATAACATTCAGGAAAAGGAAAAAAGAATTATTGTTTTTAAAAATCGAAATTATTCCCCCAAAAACATTCTTTGGGCAAAGATAAAACGTTGTAAAACGAAAAAATCACCTTACTGGAATATAACAGCAAAAAAGTGGTAAATTTTTTTAGTGGCCCTTTCTCTACGATAAAATGCCATTGGGATTTACAAGAAAAAGATAAGACACAATATATTTATGAGTCCTCGAGTAATTTTAAAAACCCACCCAAATTTAACAACAAGAATTAAAAAAATTCAAAAACACAACTGGGTTAAAGAAAAAAATTTTCGGTAAGATGGTATCCCGTCTGAATTTTTTAAATATACAATGTATGAAAAACCCCAAAAATTAAATTTAACCCGCTTTGTTCAACAGAAAATTTTTAAACCGGGGAAATTCCCCCGTCCTTTTTGGGACGATGCTTTTAAATTTTCCCGTGTTCCAAAACGGGGTTTTAAACCCCTGGGTACAAATAATTAAAAGAGGGATTCATTGACTAAAACAATGTATAATTTTTTTTCCCGGGGTAATTTAAAAAACCCTCCCATAAACTTGGCCCCAAAATCAATAATAAAAAAATGAGTCCCCAAGCGGGGTTTTTTTAAACGCGGCAAATTCCCCGCATAGACAATGTCCCCCTTTGCTTTACAGGCAATTTTGCAAAAATAGTTATCAAAGAAAGGGGGTCGGTTTTTTCTGTTTGTATGTTGATTTTCCCAAAAGCAAATTTTATAAAAACAGTCCCTCACCCTTTTTTAAATGGGCTGGAAAAAAAAGGGGATACAAGGGGGGCCCTTTCTTACATCCAAAAAAAAAGGGAAAAGTGACCTCAAGTCTTGTATTAAAGTAAAACAACCGAACGTTTAAACAGGTTTATCTAATAATGGGTGTTCCCCACCAAAAATTGTTATAAAACGCTGATTACATAACCGACATGTTTACATGCAATATTTGGGACAAAACAAGGGGATTTAAAAAAAAGTTCTCAATTCTTGAAAGGTTATCACACAATTTTAAAAAACACTTTTGGGACAGGTATATTTTTTCAATAATTTAAATTCCGATATTATAGTCTAAGTTTTCTGATGATGTTCAAACTGGGGGCAGAAACGGTTCCCAAAAAGTTAAAAACAGCAACTTTTAAATTTTATTGATGTCCCATTTGCCAATCTACGGGAAAGGAAAATCCCAAACTTTAAAAAACTGAAATAATAGTTTTTCAAAAAGGGGGATCTTTAAAAAAAAACTGAGTGTTGGAAAATTTTTCGGGGGGCAAAACAAAAAGAACAACGTCCATTTATAATTATATGGGTTACTATTTTTCAAACCCAAAAATTTTTCCGGAATCAAAACCGTAAATTAAATTTTCAATTCAGGCACCAAAAAAACCATTTTTCTCAATATACCCAAATTTTCCCCGACCTTTTTTTACTTTTAAACCCCAAAATTTTTAAAAATATTTTAATTTAATGATATCCCCTATTTTTTTGTTTTGGGGCCAAATAAGGGGTTATGAAATTTTTATGATTTTTAAAACGTCCCATTCAACTTTTTTTTAAACCCAAAATTTAAAAAGTTTAAAAAGAATCTAACAACTGCAAACGCAATTTGGTGAAAGGGGACGACCCCCTCTCTTCCCCCCCAAAAAAAAATATTTAAAAAAATTGGGATAAGTATTGGGGGGGAAACCCAAAAAATAGATCCACGGGCACGGGTTTCCCCCAATTTTTATCTAATGTTAAAGCCCATGAAGTTAACAATCTTTGCTGGGCCACAAAATAAAAAAAAAATTTTATTTAAGTATTTGGGTTTGGTTATTTTGGATTTTACAGGATGTCGGTGATAGAATTTATTTGTTTCCATTTCAACAATGGATTTTAAAAACTGTTTCACTCGAAGTGGCATGAAGACTTTCAAAATCAAGTCGTTTTTCACCTTTTAAAAAAATTTTTAAAAACCCCAAATTTAATCCCGAACGTTTTCCCCCCTTTTTTTAAGCATAAAAAAAAAAATTTTTAAAAAAGCAATTTGCCAAATTTTTATTTCAAAAACACAAACTTAAACAATTTAAAAATTTTGGGGAAAAAACACATATACCGAAGAACAAAGAATTTGTAAATTTTTTCATCAAATAATGTACCTATCATTGAAATGTGAATTCCATGCCCCTTTTTTTATTGTAAAAAATATAAAAATAAACAAGGGAAAAACTTTTTTTACCAAGGAAAACCTCAGGGAAAACCCCCCAAACCCTTTTTATCATTTAATAAGTAGCAATGAAAAAAAATTTAATTATCAATAATGTAACTTTTTTACATATATCATTTACGGAAACAATAAACCCCCAAGGGTTTTCTAAAGTATGAAATAATTTAAATTTTTAAATTAAAAATAGATAATTTTCCCTCTAACGAAATGTTTTTAAAAAAAACTGGTATTAGAAAACACAAACTTACATTGGTTAAAATTTATAAAAGTATAATGAAAAGTATTAGGGGGGCCCGGGGGCCTTTAAATTTTCGAAAAAAGGAATTTGTATTGTAACGTATTGGGAAGTTACAGCCCAAAACAAGCATATTGACCTTGATTTTTTTTTGTTGACGCAAATTATACCTTGACCTTGAGCTAGCAATCGGGTTTTTCACGGGTTTCACTCAAACTTTAATTTTGAATTTAAAATTTGAACCAAACTTTTTTGGGAAAACCCGCAATCCCATGTCAAGTTTTAAAACCCGGAAAAAGCCTAAAGGCATTGATTTTCATTGTTGACTTTTAAGTAAAAGCTTGATTTTTTGAGCTAGCAATCGGTTCCTTTGGGACGACCTCTGCATAATATAAATGGGAAAATTTTAACAAAACCATTTTAAAAACCTGTGAGGGAACGTTAGGTTTGTTTTGGACAAATTTTTGGACAGACAAAGGTTCCCATTGGGACCCCACCCTAGGTTTTGTGGGGGGTAACACGTCTGATTAAGTCCCATCTGAGGACTTTACCTTGTCGAAATGGGAAATTTTCCTCCCTAAACACGTCTAACGAAAACATCATTTCCCCTGGTTCATTCATCCTTCATGGGGAAACCTTCTGGGAAATTTCCCGTCCCCCTTTAGATCCCTCAATGCAGCTGAAAATCTAGTTCCACTAGGTTTTAAACAACACATTTTTTGGTTGGCCACCCCACAAATTGAGTGGGGGGAGGAAACCCAAAATCAAAACCCCGAACCAGATCTTTTTTTTTTTACAGATGCCCGCAATCTAGGGTTGGGGGGGAAAACCTTTAATCTCTAATTTTAGGGGTTTTGGCCTTTGGGCCCCAACAGGACAGGAAGTCCTCCCTCAGGAAAGGGGAATTAAAAAACTTGTCTAGTAGTCCGTCTCTTCCACACATTTGGGGGAAACCCCTTGGTGGAACTCCTTTTTTTTTTTTTCCCCCCCCCCAGGGGGTTTTAATGGGTCCATATATGTGTCTCCAGTACTGGGCCACGGGGTTTTGGGGAACCGGGTTTTTTTTATCAATCAGTTTTGAATTGTTTTCACATAAATTTTGCATTTCCACGACCTCTCATACAGAAAATTTTCCTCATTTCCCCTCTTTGGCCCGAAAAAACCCTGTTTTTTGGGGGACCTTCTATAACTTCTAGAAGGTCCCTCCCATTCAAATTCCCCTCATCCCCCCTTTTCACTCCGGGGTTGCGTTTTAGAATGACAAATCATATCAAACGTAAAGCTTACAGTCGCTAGGGAAAATAACTCGGTGTCATAAAAACCCCGATGTTTTACGTAAACCCCCTGTAAAGCATAAGGGGCATGTGAAAAGCATGCTAAAGGTTTTTTAAAACAACCCCATAGCTGGGAAATTTTAAACGACCCCGGGTTTCAAACATTTGTTTATACTGTTCCAAAAGCCCGGTTATCCACCTCCCCAACCCAAACCCCAACCCACAACAAAGCAAGGGTAAAAAAGGGGCCCAAAATGGGCCCTTTTCTTGGTATGCCTAAAGGGTTCGACGATGTGGGGCCCATGTTGGCCCCCATATTTAGGTTTTTCCCCTACTGCACCCCTTGGGCTGTATCTTTGGGATGCCTTATGGGTTTGGCCCATGGGGACCCCTATGGGTTTCCCGGGATAGAGCTTTCTTTTCCCTACTGGTAAAACCCCCCTGGACTGTATCTGGGTATGGGCCCATATGGGTTCGACTAGTGGGACCCATAAGGGTTTCCCCAATATATAGTTTTTCCCCATAAGGACATATATGGGCTGTAATGAGTATGCCTATATGGGTTCGACTATGTAGGACCCATGTGGGTTCCATATATATTTTTTCCCCATACCAGATCCATATGGGCTGTATCTGTGTATGCCTATATGGGTTTGCCTATGTGGGGCCCATATATAGAGTTTTACTGGCCCAACATGGACTGTATCTGGGTATGCCTATATGGGTTTGCCTTTGTGGGACCCATATGGGTCCCAGATTTTGAGTTTTGCACATGCGCACTCTACATTTCCGTTAACCGCAATATTCAAACTGACGGTCAACAACACAACGCGATGTTAACCTACATAGCTTTTCTCAGAACGACAGCCAGACAACTTTTTTACCTATTCAAAACATGAAATACGTATGTATAACATATTAAGATGCTTTTCTAGTAATTAAGCCCTTGCTTTTTATTGAAAATCATTCTGATTTTGAATAAGGAATTGGTTTGGGAACGTATTTTCGCGAGTTGAGTTTTTGACTTGTTTATCGTATTTTTTATGTACCGGTAGTTCAAATTCAAGGTGCCTAAGTCTAAAATTTTCTTTTATCTGCTATAAATTTTTGTTTTAGGCCAAAGGATCAATAATTTCGATTGAAAGTTAGATAAAATTTATTGTTACTTTTTGCATTATTTACTGTATAATAATAATAATAATAACTAGATTTCGTTTGCACGGCAAAAGATAGGGCTTTCTGCAAAAACCCTTAAAATCTCAATCAAACTGAAAATTATTGATATGGAATACGCAAAAATATTGGTTTCTAGAGTGTAACCTATATATTCTTGAAAATTTTAGACGAATTCATCAATTCATAATGTCTGTAGAGCGCTTACAAACTTTTTTATCTGACGTCTATTCTGATGCATATGAATAAGAATATTATTGCATATGAAAGATTCAGCATATTTAACATGCTATAATATTTTTGTAATTCTGGACCATTGGGATCACATTGAATTTTTTGCACCAGAAATGAAACTATTATAATCCCAAATTTCGTCAAATGACGTCTGCCTATGGGAAATCTAAAGAAAACGTTTTGAATTACAACATGTGTGAAATTCAGCTTTTTACCTCGAAAGGGTCCCCTGAAATACTAAACTTAATTCCGAGGTCATATTTTCGAAACTTGGTTTCACCACAGAACCTCGGTCTTTCAATATTTTGAAAACTAAAATAAGGATGCCCAACAAAATCCTTGTTTTTTCATATTTGGTAAAACCCGGGGACGGTTGGCACATCTTAAGCGTAACATACACATTTCGTGAAATTTTAATAGCAAAAAATTTCGTTACCTGTTATTACTTCAGGTATGTGTCTATTTGCGCCCGCTTCCAAAACAGAGTCCGCAAAATAAACCATTCCTAAAACCCCCTAGTTACCGGAAAATGTAACCCCCTTCTCCAATTGTGTTTTTGGAAGCCACGAGTTTTCTTGGTAAACCCCGTGTCACCTTTTTCTTTATTGCT
>CM037795.1:32200230-32250230 GCA_021229015.1 Solen grandis | reverse complement strand
AAATATCTTTTAAAGCAAATTTTTGCCATCAGAAGATGGGGGGGCCCCCCGGGGTTTTAAAAAAGGGGTTTTTGGGAAATTTTTTTTTTTCATATTCCAAAAAATTTGGAAGTAGGGTTGGGTTTTTTCAAATTTTTTTTTAAAACCCTTTTTTGGCCATGCAAAAAAAAAAAGAAATTTAAAAATTTAAACCCAAAAAAAGGCTTGCACTTTAAAAAGGGGATTACCCAATTTGGGAAAGGGCATCCCCAATTTTCCCTCAAAAACAAACTAAAGTTCATACTTTTTTTTTTTAGGGGGTTTTTTCTTACTTTAGAGATGGGAAATTAAAAATCATTTGCTATAAGAAAATTCCCGGGAAAAATTTTTAATCAATAGGGCAAAAAAAAGGGATTTTAGTCCTTTGACTTTTAGGGTAAAAAGAAAACAGTTTTTTTAATTTTGAAAAGCAAAAAGGGAATTTTTTTTGAGGGGAAAAATTTAAAAAACAACAAATCATCAAAAAAAAACTAAAAAAAAAAAAAAAATTTTAGTAAAAACGGGTTTTTCAGGTTTTTTTTTCTCCTTTTTGGGGCCCCCCCGGGACATTTTTTTTAAAAACCCTTTTTTTTCCCCCAAAAGAGACTTTACAAATTTTGAAATCCTTTGCTTTTCCCAATTCAATTTCAGTTTTGGGGGAACATTTTCCCCCCTAAAAAAAAAAATTGGTTTTTTGAGGGGTTTAAAAACTGGAGGGGGAAAGAATCTGAATTTTTTGGGGGGAAAAAGGATATACTGCCCTGGGCCTTTTTTTTAAAAGCTTAAGTAGCTTCCCCTGGGGCCTTTTTTTTAAGGGGGTTTTTTTGGGTTTTCAGGGCCAAATTTTCCATTTTTTCCCCGCCCCCATTTTTTTTTTTATTCAAACTAAAAAAAAAAATCGAAAAATGAAACAATTATTTTATATTAAAAAATTTTTAAAAAACAAGGGGTGAACACAAAATGTTCTGCTTTTGGGGGTTTAAAAAATATAAACAAGAAAGAAAATTTTCCGAATACGGATTCATATTGCATAAATTTTCCAATAAGGGTAAAATGGGTGTGTTGTTAATTAAAATATATATAAATTTTATGGGGGGTGCTACCGGCCGGGGAGCCAGGGCCGGGAAACCTTGCCTGTAAGTGAAAAAGGCCCAGGGTTTAAGCCCCTAGGGTGTACATATTTCCACCCTGTCAAAAAAGGGGGCCCAAAGTTTATTGACAAAATGGGAGGTCTTTTAATTTTTAAACCCACGCCGGTTTATTTTTACCCAAACATAATTTTCAGGGACACATTCAAAATGGGGGGGGAAAAAAAAACAGTACGATTTCCCACAAAAGGGGAAAAAGATGGTTTTTTCTGTGAAGCTCCCCCCGTGAGCATTTCCCCGTAAAACAAGAGACCCCCGGTTCCCTCCGGGAGGCTAAATTTTTCCCCCCCTAAAAGTGAAATATGTAAATAAAAAAAAAATTATTGCAAAAAACATTAAAATTTCATTACAGAAATTTTTTCCCTGTGTTTTTTCCCTTATATACATTTTTTCCCTAAAATTAAATTTTACTTTATAGGTCCTAGCTGAACACCCAAAAAAGCGATATCAAAGAATTTTGATAGAAGAAAAAATTTTTTTGAAAACCCCCCCCCCTTTCTTAGGCGTTTTTTTTTTTTTTTAAATTATTTTTTATAAAAAAATTTTTTTAAAAACTGATATTTTCACAAAAATTTTACAAATTCTTTTTTTCCCCCGCCCCCAAAAAACTGAGCCTCTAAGTGAAATTAGCACCTAAAAATAAACGAAAAAATTACGCAATGTAAAAGTCCAACCTTTTTCCCAAAGTACTTTTATTTTGGGGTCTAAACAAAAACATGAAAAAGGAATTTTTATAATATTTTAAAAACCCTTTTTTTTGTACTTCGTATTTACAATAAATTCCCAAATTTCCGTTTTATTGATTTAATGCAGTTGTAGGGTTTTAAATTTTTTTCATCAAAATGTGGGCTTCAAATTTTTCCCCGCTCCGATTTAAAAATGAAAAATCCGATTCTTTTAATGGTTTTTGCACTACTCCCCCCTTTAAAAAAGATATTTTTCAAATTCATGAATTGTAAATTTTTGTTTTTTTTTTGAAAAAGATAAAGTGTTTATTTTTTTGAAATGGCATTTTTATGATTTTAAAAAAAAAATTCTTTATTTAAAAAAGGGTGGGGTACGAAAGGGGTGGTCCGCATTTCTACATTTTTTGCCTTCATTTTCACATTGAATAAATTCATTCCCGGATTTTTTTTTGGGATTTTCCCTTTATTTTTTTTTTTAAACGGGACTCCTTTCTAGGCAAAAATTCTGTTTATTTCGAAAATAACCCAAACTGCAACCGAAAGGTTTTTACCCCAAAAGGGTTTTCCCTTGACAACCACAAACCCCAAAACAGAAAAACCCCCCGGGGATCCGCCCTCAATTTTAAAATTTTTGAAGTTTATTAAGAAAAAATTAAATCAGGGGGGCTTAAACTGAAGATTTAAAAACCAAAATTTTTAAAAGCACTGCAACCTGAATACTTTAAACATTCAAAAAACACATTTTTCCCTTTTCAAAGGGGAAAGATATGATGATGATGATAATGATGGGAAACCCATCTTTTGAGATGTGAAAGTCATTTTAAGTGTTTATGAATGATGATATGAAATTTTTTTATTGTAAGTTTTTTAAAAAACCAAAAGCGTGAAAAGCAGCCCAAAAAAATTTTAATTACATATGAATGAAAAAATACAGGGAATGAAAAAACGTTGGGGTTTTTAAAAATTTAAAGGTATTTTTAAAAAAATTTAAAATTGTCAAATTTTTTTGATTTATTTTTAGTAAATTTATTTTACAACACACCCTACATGTTTTTTTTTTTAAAAAAAGGTCACAATGCATTTGTTTTTTCAAAGCGAAAAAATTTTCCCCCTGCAAATACCAAAAGAGGTTTTCCCCCCTTTTTAAAAAAAATTTTTACAGGGATAACATGTACTAAAACTATGCAAAAAACCCCCGGGGGCAAAGACTGGGCCATAAACCTAGATATGGGGTTTTGTATATGGGGTTTTTAAAAATTTTTTTCAAATTGATGAAAGTAAAAAAATTTAAAAATAAACCAAAAAAATTCTTTTCTTTTTTTTTTTTTTTTTGATTTCTAAATAAAAATAAAAGTTTAGATATTTTTTCCAGATCAAAACTTTTAAATATTTCAAGACAATGTGTTAAAATTTAAATTTTTAATTTTTTTTTTTAAAATTTTTTTTTTAAAATTTTTTATCACAACACACTTAATTTACCGTGGGAAGATCGTACTTTGAAATTTGAGTCAGACCGAACTAAAACCGGGGACCATTTACAAAATTTCCCACTATAACAGTTTGTCCCAACAAAATTGTTTTAAAACACAGGTTCCACAATTTAATTAACGAAAATAAATGTTTTTACGTACAGCAAAAAAAAAAAAGGAATATAAAAATTTGTTTTAAAGTCTTTTGATATAATTACCTTTTTATTTTTTCATAAAAGGCAAAATAAAATCCTGTTTACAAAATTACACAAAAACCATAAACACGTGATAATTTTTTAAACAAAACACAAAAAAATTTCATGAAAAAGATAATAAAACAATTTGAATCAAAAAAGGGGGCAAAATTTACTGAGTTAAATCAAAAAAAGGTTTTTACCCCCATGTCAAATAGAGATAGCAAGATATTTTTTAAATTTAAACAATCCCGGGGGTTAAGTGAAAAAATAAATTAAAAAACTTTAACCAAGTTTTTTAAAAAAAAAAAAAGGGGGGGGGGGGGGGGGGGGGGGGGGCTAACTTTTTTTTAAATTTATGAAAAGTCACTTCCCAAAAGGCATCAATTCATTTTTTAATTATGGGGGGCATCCATGGAAAAATTAAAAAAACAATGTTAAAATTTTTTCTAATACAAAACCCCTTAATAGCAAAAAAATTTAAAAGAGTTCTATTCCTGTTTGACTTAAAATTTTTAGGGACAACATTCCTTTTCATAGTTGGCGGTTTAAAAAATTTTTAAAATTTGAGAAAATTCTTTTTGTAAAAGGGGAGATATTAGAATGTTAAAAAAAATTTTTTAAAAAAAAAATTAAGGGGGCCAAATTTTTCCCAAAAAATTTTTGAAAATAATGCCCTGTTTCTACATTGATCCGCGATATCAAGGAGGCGAAGTTTTGGGGCCATCCCTGAGTTAAATGGGTAACGAAATTTTTAAAAAAAAATTTAAAGTTTTTTCAAAGCCAAAAAGGGGGAAAAAGAAGAAAGTAATTGGAAGAGTTGCAGTTCCATTTTCCCTTTTATCTCAAAGATCAAATAAAATGGGAAAAAACAAGTTAAACAAAATTAAATTTTTTTTAATCCAAAAGGCCGTATAGCTAAAATATTTGGGGGGAAAGTTCCCGTTTCTATGGTTTCTGAGTGAAAACCCAAAGTGTAATTTGAAACATCCTTGGTAAAGCGGAGGTAAAAACAAGTTAAAAAAAATTTAACATTATTTTAAAACCCAAAAAGGGGGCCCTAAATAAAAAATATTTGGGAAAAGTTCTGTTTTTAATTTGGGTAGATGAAAAATATTTGAATTTTTTTGGGGAACCCTTCATTAATGGGGATAATTAAAGTTAAAAAAAACCTAGCCAGGGATACAATACCTCCTATTTTCAAAACGGTTTCAAAAAGGGAAAAAAATACATACCTGATTACCCCGGAAGTTGCCAAAATTTGAAAAGTCATTGTACCAAATCAAAAAAAAAAAATTTAAAACTACAACTTTAATATTTGTAATTAGTTTGGACACTTTTAAAAAAACAAAAAACATATATAAAAGTTTGGACATAACCTATTCTCCTTTATTAAATTTAAAAATTTTACTGAAACAAAGGAAAACATGAAAGTAAAGGGGCCCTTTTCCCCAAAAATTTTTATACCCCCTTTCAATCCAATACTTTACATAACACCACCATCTTTAAAAAAAAAAAGAAAAGCGGCACATTTTCCAAAAAACGCAAAACCTGAAGAGAAAAGCTCTTCTTGGAAAAAATTTTTTCAAAATTTAAAAATTTAATAATGCTCAGAGTTCACCAATTGAAAAAAAGAGGCTTAATAAAAAATTTCCGCAAAAACATCCTTTTTCCCCCCAAAAGATAAGTACCCCAAAAACCTTAATTAAAAATAAAAGAATTTTCCAGGGAATGAAATTTAGGCCCCTTATTTTCCCCGGGTTTCCCACAGCAAAAAATTTTTTTAAAAAATTTAAAAAAATAAAAATAAGGCTCATTTTTCCTGTTCAATAAATTAATAAAAGCAAAAAGGTCATGCTTCATTAGGAAAAAAAAATTTGAACCAGCTTTGGAAAATTTTTTGGAATTTAATATAAAAATAAATACAACAGAAACACTGCCCTCCTTAAACATATTTTTAAAAAAGGGAAAAAAAATTTTAGCAATGTGGAAGAACTATGAGGGACCATTGTGCCAAATGAAATTAAAATCTGACCATAAGTTACAAAGATTTTTTTTATAAATATAATCGATTTTAATTGGCTCGTTAAAAAGCATCAGTGCTTAGTGGAAGTTCTAGATCATTGGGGTTGATTGAAACAACTGTTATCGTCTTTTTATCAACATGGCTTTGCTGGTTGCAAAAAAAAAAAAAGGGAACATTTTTAAGTTAGTTAGGAAATTAACAGTTCTGAAAGTGACGCAAATAAGGGCAAGTCTGAAGGAAGTAATACTCTCCAACCAATCTTGTCTTTGTCCCCCCTAAAACATCCATAATGGAAAATAAAAGCAAGCAATTTTGTGGGGACACCAAGCGTACCATCTTAAACTTTTCCAACAACGTTGGTTTGAGATTTCTCATGGTTAAAATTATAATCATAGGTAAATATATAGATTTGTAATCTTTATAAAACACACAAAAAAAGTTTTTACAGAGACATACAAATCTTTAGACTACATTACTTGGGAAATTCCGGTCTTGGGGTGTTTCGAATCAAGTCGAATAAACACTTTGTGTACGAAACAAATGATATGATGCTTTTAAGTAGTTGGTGTAACAAATGATAATCTTCTATTTCATTTAGCTTCAAGCACCGCTCGATAACTGTTGAAGGTTCAAGGAATGGCAGAGGAGATGGAACTGCTCCTTGATGATGGTGAAACAATCACCATTCGGGGCGCAACCCCTTAAAAGATCTTTTCAGATGATCCAGGGTAGGTCGGTGGATACCTCGTGCTTTGGGTTTTCTCCACCTTAATTAGCTGGACGTCGCTATAACTGTAACACTGTCGAAGCGACGGTAAACTCTAATAGCCTAGCCTAGCCAATGATCCAGAAAAAGATATTGCTGAAAAATGCCCTTTGAAGTTAAAGACCTTCAACGAGGAGCCACAGTGGAAAATGTTGTGAGGGTTTAGAACATTTCCTGTTAGGTTCCATTAATGTATATGAAAAGTGACATGAATATATCTTAATATTTTCTACATAAAAATAGTTTGTTATTAGAAACGTTGTTATGCGAAATTGGGCAAATTGATTTTCCTTAATAACCCTTAAACTGCTAAATAGACTGACATGAAACCTTCCATAATATCCTTGTTAATTCTCTGGCAGTGTATAAAAAAAGAATTGCATTATATAAGAAGCTGGTTACCAGGAAACCAAATGCCTTCATTGCAAACATTTTTCTTCAAAACCACATAATGTGCCTTAAACTTCTGCATCTCACATTGATTGATTTCAAATGTTGCTTGAAATTTCACAGAGTTGTTTTCAAGGATTACAAATTTATTTCCCTGATTGGATTGATTTTTTATTTTACATGTTTTAATTAGCTATATAGGGTAGACATTTCAATCTTCCATAGATATTCATTGTAAATTCTCTAAACAGTGTATAAAATAATTGCATTATATGAAGAAGTCTGGTTACCATGGAACCAAATGGCCTTCATTGCACACTTTTTCTTCAAAACCCCATAATGTGCCTTACTTCTTCTACATCTCTTCATCGATTGATTTCAAATGATGCTGTAAAAACAAAAGATTCTAAGGTTTCTGAGTTATAGCCCCTGATTGGATTAATTTTACATGTTTATATTAGCCATATAGGGTGGACATTTCAAAGAAATGTTGCAGCAAAATGGCTTTCATTGTACACATTTTTCTTTAAAAAAAATAAATCCAGTTACAAAAAAGACACAGGTCAGTCTCGCAATATCCCATTTCCCAGCAATGCTTATCCTTCATGCAAATGTTTAACTAAATATTGGGGAAACCCGAATCTTTATATAAGGTGTGCATCTATCAAAATTCAATTCTTATTATTAAATAGTTAATTTTTTCAAGATACTAAATTATTTAACAGACTTAACATATTTAGAACTATACATTTCTATTTAAACTTTTGTTTTTACATTGTTTTCTACATAGGGAAACTGACTGACTCTATTTAGTATATAAATACGCACGTTTTATTGCGGATAAACACCGGTAATTTCGGTTATTTTTCGTGCAATTTACTTCATAGAAATACTTGTGTTTATTTATTCAAAATTCTTATCGATTGTCAAAAGATGCTGCATGGAAAAATTAAATCTATTGGCAATTAAATTCCATTACAAATTTACAACTTGTTCATCTTCGGTCTCTAATCCTATTTTTATGTAACTTTACTGAACAGTTAAGTCTGTCTATCCGTCCGTCCTCCAAACCAAAAAATATCTACATATACACATTGAGTACCAACGCAACAGTCCAAACCATCATCCCCATCTGAGAGATCATGAGGCAGAATGCAGTATAGCCTACAGCCCGTATCAGCCCACGTACACCTGTGTCCTGAGTCCACGACCTACTTACCAAAGAGTATTAAGTTTACTTTACCGAGAACGCTACCAAAAACCACAACACCCCCTCCCCCCGTTGAACGCGTGATAGGAGAGATTGAGAGAGAAAAACATTTAAGGCTGAAGTATTGAAAAGGGAAAAAATTTTAGACGCCGCTCTGGAGGAGCGCAACATTTATGGTGGAAAGCGGTGGATCTGAGAAATTACCCCAGTCCTGTGATCAAAACCAACGTCTTTAGCCCCAGGGCCTTTGCTCAAATATGAGTGCCCCACATCCCTGTTGATAGTGAGGGTGTCAAAATTTCATTAAAAATGAACAACCCATGAGCGCGTAAGCAGATCGACACAGCTGAGTTTAAAACAGCGGGACGATTTGGGTCAGTATTGTATCAGTTATCTCCGACAGGTCGCGTGCCTCAAAACACGAGAACAGCAATGACAATTGCTATTAGTAAATGTCCAAGATGATGAACGGCATGACTGATTTCTTGAAAAGCGCTGTTAAAGAAATTCGCGAGCTCAAGCAGCCATAAATAAGCGGTTGCCAATGAAACATCTAGTAGAGTGAAGACCATACATTCAGCAACAGAAGTAAAAATAATGCTTTATCAGCTGAAGCTATGCCTTTTGTAGATAAGTTCAACAACAACAACAACAACCCTCCTCACAATCATAGTAACCAAACAGACAATCATAGCACACACGTTGGTGCAACAAACTGCAATATAGAAGAGGACATAATTTCCTCCTCCACCACAAAAAACAGCCCGCCTAGACGTCAAATTTCTCATCATGATATGCAATTGACCATAGCGGTTACTATGGTAACAGCTACTCCTATGATGAACCAATGTACTATGAATGGCACAATCAAGTAGGGCAGCAGACGAAATACTGAATTTTCCCCGAACATGGTCCCCATCAGTACTTTAGAGGTGTTTTGACAGGAGTACCCCGGCAATATCAATATGAGTTTCCGTAGCCACTCAATGTTTAAAAAACCATCGTTTACTGGTAAAGAGGATTGGACAGTGTGGATAACCACGTTTTGAAGTAATTGCTGACAGAATGGGTTGGGGTGAATCACAAAAACTTGGACCAGTTGTTGCGCGCTTAGAGGGTCAAGCGGCTCGGTTTGCTTCTCGCAGCTAAACCCCACAGTACTGTGCAGTTACACGGATTTGAAAGATGAAATAAGCAATCGTTACAGGTTATTGAACCACCCAGATTGTATGCCTCGCGTTCAGTAGAAGATCCCAGAAGATGGAGAGAGTGTCGAAGAATTTGCAGCCGAGCTGAAGGTTCTGTACGACAAGGCGCATGGGTTCAGACAGGAAGACCCGTGATGAAGACCTTGTGCGACGGTTTTTAGATGGCCTTAGAGATGATGACATACGTTTTGAGGTGGAGTAACAACAAAGAACCCCACACAATTGATGAAGCAGTTTTTCATGTGGTGAATTTCATACAAACAAAGAAACATTAGGAACGTAGAAGCAGGGACAACCTGAGAAGAACTTGCGAATTCAATAAAGAGAGAACAATGACAGATATGAGAAAGACAAAAGTCAAACTAGATCAAGATATCAAGTAACAAAAGACACGGAGGTAGTTGTCAGAGAGAACCTACTAGAAACAGTGAGCATGTTGCTGATGACAAACACAGATACTGTTAGAAAAGATTTTAGAAAGGCTGGTGAAGCTTGAGAGTAATAGAGCCAACAGAAACAAAACCGAATTTCAAAAGAGATAAGTTGAGTGCTTCTACTGTCATGAACATGGCCACTATGCTCGAGACTGTCCTAAAAGTCAACAGTACAAGACAAAGCAGGAAAGAAGAAAAAGAGAGAAACAAAAGCAATATCCTTTAAACTTCAAGAGACCGACCTCTTGCGGCCAAAGGGCGGTCAAATTAAATTTGGATGTTTCAGGCCAGAATCTTTAGATGAAAGAGATGTACAAGAGAAACCAGGGTCAGTGTAGAGGCCAGTAGCCAGATCTACCAAAATTGTAGAGTTGAAGCTAGAGTAAGAAGTGTGGACGCATGAGTGATAGGAGTAACGTCAAAGGTTTCGTTGAAGATGTGCCCACTGTATTTACAGCTGATACTGGCGCTTCGAGGACAGTGATTTCCTCAAGGGTCTAAGTACTTGGACAAAGAAGGACGGCCGTTGCTGGAAGAGTCGTCTTGTTTGATAGGAGCAGGGGATGCCGATCCAAGAGAGTGGATAAGGCTAAGTTCAGGATGAAGCTTGGGTCTTTAGAGCTATATAGAGAAGCTGTAGTTGCGGAAATAGAAGATGATGCACGCAGGGGTATGATGTCTTGAAGGGACATGATATGAGCGGCGGACATTTGCTAAGCAAAAATAAAATAGTCTTGGGTGGCGAGGATATCCCATGCTTATCCAGTAGGTCACAGCGATGCTGTAAAGCGCATGGTAGTGGCAGATGTATAAGATATTTCCAGGGCATTCTGAAACATTAATTGACGTGTAGGTTAGCAGAACCGAGAGGATGACCAGGACTCAGTAGCTGAATATTTAGTTGAACCCTCAGAGAATTTCACTGAGAAATATAAAACTACGCTCATTGACATAAATCGCAATGCAACATGTAAGATAAGGGTACTCAATCCTTCAGCAGAAACAGTGAAACTACGGCAAGATGCTGTAAGTGGGCGTGGCAGAAAAGCTTGACAAAATATTAAACACCATTGCTTCTCACGAGAATTCAAAAGATTGGAAGACTTAAATAGGATACGAAGAATCAAAGTTGGATTAAAGAAAGATGAACTGAACCACTGCATATTGAGCCGTCAGCGTAGATAAAGTCCTAACATCTTCGAGAGTTATTTCAAGGTCTACCAAAAGTGGAACAGAAAGGGAGAAAAACAACTGATTGCTGTTTGTTTGTGAAATACTGCGACACATTTTCCAAAGATGAATGGGATATGGTTTGACTAACCTTGCGAACATCCAATCAACACTGGAAATGCTGAGCCTGTAAAACAACGGCAGGAAGAGTACCGCTAGCATATGCCGATGAAGAGAAAAAGGGCCCATAGAAGATTTACTTAATAAGGGAGTGATCCAAAAAGAGCACATCACCCTGGGCGAGTCCCATTGTTCTAGTAAAGAAGAAATCTGGAGCTATTAGGCCATGCGTGGATTATCGGCGAGTAAACGCCTTGTAAAACCAGATGGATTTCCTTTACCCCGCATTCAAGATTGCCTGGATTCGGTGGATTCATTTAGCTATGATCTGACCAGGGGTTTATTTTCAGATTCCACTCAAAAGGGGAAGACATACCTAAAAGCGCGCTTGTCTGTAAATTCGGCAATCGAGATGACAAGAATGCCGTTTTGGGTTAAATAACAGTTGCGAAACCTTTCAGCGAACTATGGAGCTTGCACTCCAAGGCCTTCAGTGGGAAACCTGTCTGGTCTACATTGACGACATAATTGTTTTCGGGGCCACGTTTGAGCAGCATTTGCAGAGGGTAGACGAAGTGTAAATAGAATCAAGAAAGCTGGCTTGAAATTCCCCCGACAAGATGTAATTTACTGCAAACCGAAGTAGTATTTTTAGGCATTTAGTTTCAAAACAGGAGTAAAACCTGACCCAACTAACGTCACGAAAATTTTAGGATGGCCTACACCATGTCCCGCAAAGCAGGTAAAGCAGTTATTGTAGCTACAGGATCATACTATAGGAGATTCATCAAAGACTTTGCTAAAATTGCAAAACTTCTGCAGGGCTAACAAAAAAGGGAAAAGAGTTTGTCTGGAGTGCTGCATGCCAAAAGGCTTTCCAAGCAATAAAAGAGGCCCTTACTGGTGAAAGTGTTATGGGTTACCCACTCAACAAAGGGGGGAGACTTCATACTGGACACTGACTCTTCCGGTTTTGGGTATTGGCGGTGTACTGGCACAGATTCAGACAGGGCGCCAAAGAGCCCATTGCCTATGCAAGCAGGGCCATGATAAAGCAGAACGAAACTATTGCATTACCGAGAAGGAACTCTCTCGCAGTTGTATTCTGTGTTCAATATTTTAGGCAGTACTTGCTGGGTCGTAATTTTCTTGTACGTACAGACCATCAAGCCTAGTCTGGTTGTTTACTCTGAAGGAGCCTAGCGGGAAAATAGCCAGATGGATTGAAATATTGGCACCTTTTGATTTCAAAATTGAATACAGACCTGGGAAACGTCAAGGGCACTGTGACGCCTTATCTAGATGCGAACAGCCTCGGGATTGCCAATGCAGTGAAGTCAAATGAGGGGAGCCACTGAAGTGTGGTCCCTGTGCAAATGTCGCAGGAGGGCTGAGCTAATGGTACTTGACAGCACAGACCATGACACAGAAGACGGGTGTGGTACAGAAACTATAAGCGAAGGAAAATTAGCCCTCGAAGGGCGAAGCTGAGCTTAGAGCAAGAAGGATAGACGCTCGTCCAGGTTCTTCAAAGGACCTAGATAGCGAAGCCTCTAAATCTTGGCTTCAGATGTACACTAGTGAAGAGATAGCGGCAAAACAATTAGCCGACCCAGATATTTCCACCATAAGGCATGCAGTAGCAGCAGGCAAGAAGCCAGAAAAATACAGATGTTGAATGTAAAAGTCCCGCCACAAGGCAATATTGGCTCATGTGGGACTTGCTGTCCATAAAAGACGGGGTCTTATGTAAGAAATTCCAGAAAAAGGTGGAACAGAAGAGTACATTCAGATCATTTAACCAAATTGCCTGAAGAAAGATGTATTAAAACAAATGCACGATGGTTTATTATCTGGTCATTTAGGGACAAAGAAAACAAAGATGAAAATCCAGCAGAGATTTATTGGTTTGGCATGAAAGAAGATATTAACTTGTATGTAAAGTCATGTGATGCATGTGAGGCAGATAAAACCCCACAGAAAACTCCTAGAGCTCCAATGGGACACCTTCGAAGCGGCGCTCCATGGGACACCTAGCCATAGACTACCTTGGTCCACTTCCATTATTGCTTAGAGGTAACAGGTTTTACTAGTGTTAACAGATCACTTTACCAAATACGTTGAGGTACTGGCCGTGCCCAACCAACAAGCAGAGATTGCGCACTCAGGATAGCCAATGACTTCATAGCTCACTGGGGTACACCACTCTCTATTCACAGTGACCAAGGCGCCGCCTTCGAAAGCAAAGTCTTCAAAGAGTTATGCTCTTTGTTCCAGATAAGGAAAAGTAGGACAAGCCCTCGGAAACCCGAAAGGGAACGGGCAATGTGAGCGTTATAAACCGGACACTCATAAAGATGAACAAATCCTACCTGGTAGATCAGGACGAGTGGGACCTTTATTTGGGATGTATAGCTGGTGCATATCGTTCTTCTCCAAATGAATCTACAAACTTACCCCAAATTTTGATGTGTCTTGGACGCGAAGTTAGATACCTGCTGATCTTGTCTTCGGTATTAAAGAAAGAGAACAGCTTTCTTCAAATACATCACCTGTTGAGATAACCCGAGAACGTATGTTACGAGCCCATGAAATCGCTCGTAGTCATCTAAAGTCAAACGCCAAACGAAGCAAGCAGTTGTATGACACTAAAGTTGCTTATAACATTTCAGTCCAGGTGACCTGGTTTGGATGTTGCATGAAAGTAGGAAGGTGGGAGTGACGCCAAAGTTAGAGAAGAATTTGACGGTCCTTTTGTCATCACCCAGTCGCAAACGTTCGCCAATTTTGTTGTGCAAGTAGATGCTAAAGGCAGAAGTCTCACCATACATCACGACAGTTGAAGCCATACAACGGCGACAGTGTGCCGAGATGGGCCAAGACGTTGTCCAGGAAATGCGAGCTACATAGTTGAAGTTATGTCTGCAGATGCTTATGATTGTTCTTGTACAGCATATGTTCCATGTCAGAAATATTTTTTTTTTTTATAAAACTAGATAATAAAGTGTCCACCTGTATCCTGAATAGACAAAGCCATAATTTCGATCGTTTTCTATTTTTGCGCTCGGGATATGAAGCCAGTTCATTGTCACTTTGGATGTTAGCCGTCCTTTCGATAACACGTCTTCAAAGCAACACGTACCAATAAAACGCTGTCCGTAAACGTCGTTTTATATTCGCGTTTTCGTCGCGTAAAGCTCAATGTCAGTAGCCAGCCTTTTGTCCAGTATAGAAGCTGTAACTTAAGTGTCCATTCCTTCTGTATTTTAAGGAGATGGAGAGCCGCACAAAGAGGCGATACTTTGTGTGCCTGCATTGCGAGCGGACTGGGGTATCTCACGTGGCTGAACGTTATCGTATGGTAGACCATGTGCAGAAGCATCATCTCGCATTAGATCAGGCTGCCTACTATTGCAACCTTTGCATGTTTCGATGTACCACAAGGAGCAGCTTGATCGTCACGTGACCAGCTACAGGCGCCATACCCTCATGTCGGGGCATATGGGAGCTGCCGACCCCCAGCGTTGTCTTGTTGCCAATCCGAATCCCAAGCATATCCTCGAAGGTGTCGACTACAGGAGGCCAACCTTGCAGAACAGATCCGGACGGACAAGTACCAAGCCAGAAGACCCATTTGGTGAAGATACTTCAGTTGAGCCTCAGCAAACAACAAAGGATTCCGGACTGGTCACAGTTCAGTTTGCCGCCAGAGCTTTTGGCCACACTCTGACACCAGGACAGGCACCTGTCCGGATGACTGCCCCTCTGCAGCCAAAGGCTCCTGCTAGTCATCTATTGGACCTTCCCTACGACACCTCGAGCCAAGTTACATGGGCACATAAATCCCCAACTTGTGTGGAGACTCTTTTATTGCAACTAAATGCAGCTTCCCCCTGACTACCGGTCAGCGATGACTGACTTGATGATGCCCCCAGTAAGTGCCTTCTACAGCAGTTATGTGCCAACACCAAATATCCACTAGTGGTTCGCCAGCGCTTGTAATGCCCAACATTTCCTACAGTCCAGCAAGGTCATCCAGGGCAAAGATTGGATCAGTTTGCTCTTCTGGACTTCAAACCCCAACTTTGCTGGAAGAAAATCCAGTATTTGGGAGCGTTGAGAACCTGATGCCACAACTGCTAGGCGATTCTTCAACTCGGATGGCAATCTCACCAGGTCAGCAGAGCCCGAAGTTAACACAAGCCAGCGTGCAACCAAGAGAGTCAAACGGAACCATGGAGGAGACCGGAAAGATCTCGTGTCTGTCTTGGGTCATATGGAACGATCCATAGAGATCTCACTAAGGAAGGTCACGTCAGCCATAGAATCATCAGTCAGGGCAACTAGAGGCATACACCAGACAATGGAACGCTTTGTGGACGCCATGATAAACATGTCGAGGACCGCTGAGCGAATCTCTGATGAACTCAGGAGACAGGGGAAGAGAGCAGAACACTCCCCATCAGACTCTATCAAAGTTTCGCCAAGAGACCAAGGTCAGGCGAAGACAAGGAGAATGACAGGACACTGAAATCTGTGGTTAAACATGCAAATCAGAAATTAGGAAATATACTTTTTTAAATGATTGAAAAGTGACTCTTTAATCTTTTACAATTTGCAACAAAGTGATAAGAATTTGGATCGATCTAGTGAAAAGGAGTGACGATTGATTATACATTATTAAGTTTTAAGACATTTGTTAAAGACATTGAAAATTGTTAAATGCATTTAATCTAAACTGACATTTTACCATCAGCATTACCATAAGCATACTGTCTTTTGAAAGTTATAGGCTAGGTGTGTACTTAGGGAAGATTTTTTTTAAAAATGTTCAGTATTTTGTAGTGTAAATTGTTATCACAGTTTAATGTTATAAGTTTGTCATTTAATCATTAAAGCTTTACCAGAGTAAGCTACTGCTGCACAACATTATCTTTTGATGTTTATTCAAGTCCTTACATTGTAATGACATTATATGTTTAGGTATTTTGCTCATATCTGAAATTTTAAGGTGGTTCACCATAATTGTCAAACTTAAGGTGTTCCATACTGAGACTATATTTTAAATTAAGAATATGTATGGCAACGGGAGTTTTGGCATGGAAAACTGGGGGGTAATGTAATGCTCTGAAATTTTACTTTATTTTTCTTTTTCTTTCACTCTTTAGCTACTTTTCTTTTTAGTGATGTAATTAACTGGCGACACCACACAAAGCTGGCTGTTGCCTTGTTTAATTGTACAGTTAAACAACCCAAGCTTCACGTATTGTGCCAGTGTGTTTTATTTCAGAATAAATCCCTATAGTTTTCCACGGCAGAATCCTGTCTGTGTAATCAGTTTTCGTGAGTTGTATCACCAGAAGTTATTTGTTAAAAGATTATTCCAGTCAGTATTTCCTATCCAGCAGTATTAATCCAGTGATAGAACGAAGATTACACTAATGATTGTTTCATATTTCCACGAATTAACTTAGTATTTATTTGTTTTCATTACGAGCACTTGCTCCCGAAAATGTGTATCCGCCATTTTGTTTTCCGTGATATGTTGCATAGCAACCCAAAGGGAAACTAGTACACAGCTGTGTAAACACTTTTGTAGTGCATTTAAGGTTTATTATAATGATTAACCAGATGATTTCCCGAAAACGTAAATTTGAGGTTATTATTAATCATTTAAATTGTTGGTTATTTCTTAAGGAAGTGTTATATAAATTTTATTAATGATTTATTAACGGGTACTTGTTCCCACAGTTTTGCTGTGAATTTCACTGTCTTTTCTGTGGAGCGTTATTTCACGCTGTGATGCTGTGAAACTCACTGTTTCACTTGTGATTCACGCTGTGCATTGTGCACAGTGCTCCCTGAGTATATAAGCCTTGCTTGACTCTCATTCGGGAGCATCACATCAAAATTTGGTCATAACCAGCGCACCTTTTTTTAGGCATTTCTTCAGATATATCTACTTTAACTTCTTTATATAAGGTGTGCATCTATCAAAATTCAATTCTTTATTATTAAATAGTTAATTATTTCAAGATACTAAATTATTTAACAGACTTAACATATTTAGAACTATATACATTTCTATTTAAACTTGTGTTTTACATTGATTTCTACATAGGGAAACTGACTGAGTTCTATTTAGTATATAAATACGCACGTTTATATTGCGGATAAACACCGTGTAATTTCGGTTATTTTTCGTACAATTTACTTCATAGAAGATACTTGTGTTTATTTATTACAAAGAGTCTTACTCTGATTGTCAAAATGATGCTGCATGGAAAATATTAAATCTATTGGCAATTAAATTGCCATTACAAATTTACAACTTGTTCTTCTTCGGTCTCTAAGTCCTATTTTTATGTAACTTTACTGAACAATTAAGTCTGTCTATCCGTCCGTCCGTCCAAACCAATAAATATTATCTACATATACACATTGAGTACCAACGCAACAGTCCGTCCATCATCCCCAGTCTGAGAGATCATGAGGCAGAATGCAGTATAGCCTACAGCCCGTATCAGCCCACTTATCACCTGTGTCCTGAGTCAACGACCTACTTACCAAAGAGTATTAACTTAGCCACGTTACCTGAGAACGCTACCAAAAACCACAACACCACCCCCCCCCCCGTTAGACGCGTGATAGAGAGAGATTGAGAGAGAGAAAACATTTAAGGCGAAGTTATTGAAAAGGGAAAAAGTTTAGACGCCGCTCGGAGGAGCGCAACAATATTACTTAAAATGAATAAAAAAAAAACTCACATTCATTTTCCTTTCCCTAAACTAAAAGCTACCTGGTGGGGATATCAGTCACATTCAGTGATAGCTATAGTTATATGGGGGAGACCTTTTTTCTTTTTTTTTTGGTAGAGTTGTCTGTCTCGCACATTTTGTCCAGACAATAACTTCTCTTCTTATGCTGTTGAAGTGAAATTTCATTTACAGAAAGGACTTGATGAGAGGAAGTGTCATCCACAAGGGACCATAACTCTGTCTTCAGTATTTTTTGAGTAATTTTCCTATTTCCAGTGTTCTTGTCAGGAAAAAAAAATTCTCTTCTACTATGATACTTGGTTCATTCATGTGTACATAATGTAGAGATTTTTTTTTACATAATTTCATATTGCTTTGACTTTTATTTTTACATGAGGATCACAGTTGGAATTGCCGCCTTAACATGCCACATTGTCATTTCAAATAATTTCTTCTGATGTTTCGATTTTTTTTTAGCTCACCTATGGTTTGATGAATGTCCGTCCATCCATCATCTGTCCGTCAGTCATCCACCATTTGTTTGACTCTAGCATCTTTTATTTCTTAGCAATCATCTTTAAACTTAATGAAAATGTTAATTATCTCTCAGACAAGTTTGATTATGGCTGATATTGACCATTTAGGTCAGAAGTTATGCCCCTTTTGATATTAAAAAATGCCAGATTTCACTTTGTTTGCACTCTAGCATCTTCATTTCTTAAGCAATCATTTCCAAGCTTAATTAATCACTTGGTCAGATTTGATTTTGGTTGATATTGGATAAATAGGTCAGGAGTTATGGCTCTTTTAAAAGTGCTTTATTTCACTGTTTACACTCTAGCATCTTTATTTCCTGAGCAATTATTTTGAAGTTTCGTGACAATGTTTATAGCTATTTTCTATCAGTCAAGTTTGACATTTTTGCTTTGATATAGTAATTTATACAGGCAATGAAGGCAGTTTTTCTTAGGTGAGCGTCTTCATGTCCATCTTGGCCCTCTTGTGATAAGTTGTTGTTTTTGCTTACTTGATTTGTCACTTTATAGTTGTTATTCTCAAATGTCTATTGCTCCAGTTCATTCCAATGTATATACTTGATGTTTTTATAGTTTTCGTTATTATTATGTTTGCTGCATTTTTTATGTGGGAAAAAAACTTTTTTCTACATGATGTTTGTTAATATTCGTCTGGAGTCTTCTGCATGCTAATTTTTTTAATATCTTTTCAAGACCCTATGCAGTGAGGAATCAGTTGATTAGTTTCAAAAATCGATTCACATGGGTTACTTAATATAGGATTAAAGTAAAATTTAAGGTAATCCATCCATCATTTATATCATGAACATGGTCAATCAAGTTATTATGGGACTTTCAATAGTAAATGCAAGCCTCCATAGACTTAGAGCAAAAATAGCCAATAACTCCAAATGAGTGAATGCTTGCTTTTTGCACCTGAGCATTTTTAAGCATTTGAAGTAGCATAATCTAATAATGGATGGATTACTTTCAGCATTAATATTGGATTACTCATCTTATCAGAAGCCATGAATTCCTTTTTGTGAACTGCCTTAGCTTTATCTGTTATTTAAAAAAAGTATCTCATATCTCATTATTTTATGCCTCTCTGAATTAACATAACGCTTTGCTTAACTTTTTATGGCTAATGTTGAGATTATTACATACTGATTTCTTTCTTCTTTTTTTGGGGGGGGGGGGGGGGGGGGGGGGGGCACACTTGCATTTAATTAAGCTAAATTGTCAATATAATTCAATTAAAATTGTCACAAACTCAATATTTCATTTTCATAAATGTCATATGACACATCTAATATTTTTTAAGATTTTTTTTTTTCAATAGATATTTACGTTTTTATGACAGGTTATTTGCTCAGTTTACACATGGTCTGTGTGCAGCGACTCCATAATACTCACATGTTACTGTTTTGTTGACATCAACAAATTACTTATTTATGTGCGAGCAGGTTGTTTAATCTACTGATTCGATACCATGACACTTTTCCAAAGAATTTGTCTTTCAGTATGTTAAGGAGGATTGCGTCATAATGGCATTTTATTTCACTGATTATTTTAGATAAACCTTAAATGTATGTGATTAACTGATAAAGACTCCTGAAAAGAAAAGTAACTATGTATTAACGAGTCTGTCCATTAACGTTTATAGTTCAACTTACTTATTTCAAAACTACTAATATCCTGTTCCATAGAATGCCACGAAATAATATCTCATTATGATACTGCCCTCTTCAAATGTTTTTCAATTTCACATCTTCGGATGACATTTGTGCCTTAGATTTTATACCTGATATTTATTTACAAATTAAACATTTCAAAAATGACAATTTTGTTGTCCATCATTGTCCATTGACCATTAAGATTTTTCAGATCATGTACTAAAACTCTTTTATATAAGGATAGTTCCAGGGCTGGTTGACACGGTGTCGGGATAATGTGATGGGGTATTGTATCATAACGAACTGGTTACAAAGTTACCAAAAACAACAACAAAAACAGGTTCCGAATCAGGGTCTCCATAATGTAAATTGACAAAAAACAACAACAAAAAACAACACACACACACACACACACACACACACACACACACACACAAAACGAATTGTCTGGTTACGAGGTTACGAATTGTCTGGATACCATCAAGATACATGTCTACGGCTAGATACTGCAGTGTGGTAGCATTATATTTGTCTCATCCAGACACAGTCTCCAAATGACTGAAATACTGTTAGCAAGATTTTTAACACTCAGAAACGTTAATTTATTGTTCCCATACGTGATCTCTCTGATTCTATTCCCAAATATTAGTAGCCCTCGCCACGCAGTCTTTCAGCGCATTGATTTAACATTCGGATGTGTTAATAAGGAGTTCATTGCAATGGAACAATGCTCAATGAAAGGTCAAAATTCTATTACACTTGTTTTAATGTCAATGTTGTCATCTCTCAGAATTGATGTTTTTCTGTGTATCAATGCCTTACAATGGATCAGTATTTATGTCTTCTAGATTCTTGACAAGTCTTTTGATGTATTGTTTTTACTCGCAAACTGGTAGATCTTCACTGCAATTTGATTATGAAACAAAAAATAGGTTCTGTTTATAAACAGTACGACTGTATTTATTTCTCAACCTTTCCTGGAGAGCATTAGATTCCAAAGCCTTTTTGAACATCATGCTTATTAATATTCTAAAGAAAAACATTACTTCTATAAGAAATGTGTAACATACACTTGTTTAAGAACATGTTTTATATTACTATCAGTAAAACAATATTTTATCACCACGAATCACCAAGAATTCAACTATACCTTTTGACTAACAAGAAACAGGCCAATGCATCTCTCTCTCTCCATGTGTGCAAGTATGTGATGTGTTTCATGCGCCAATCAAGCCATTTATCTCATTGGTGGGGTGGAGGACAGGTATATCTTAGCTATGAAAATTACCATACCGAGGCAACACTGAAAAAATTCACCGGACATGTGTGTGGTTGGGTGGAGGGGATCTGGTCAGGAATTTAAGTATTTTCCTCTTCTTTTAAGATTGTTCAAGTTACCGATAGGGGTTCTATTATTCTCTTTTCTTTCCTCTTCTATTTTATTTGTTCTTCCAGGGGGACTAAGGTCCAAAACACATGCATACTATATTTTATGCATAAGCCAAACCCCAGTGGGAAAATGACCGCTCCCCCTCTAGATCATCACATGTGATTGCTGAGAAAGGGACAATATCTGTTACCCAAAGTTTGCTAAGCACCACATATCATGTGTTACTATGAAATTGAAATGGGCATAACTTCATTTTTGTTTGTCCGTATCTCTTGAAATTTCACAACCGTCCTTTACAAACCCAAATCTTTGATTTAATGCAAACACCTCTCTATCTTGAAATTTTGTTATGCAACCAGTATAAACCAAAACCATCCAGCAAGTAAAACTTGTTATATGCTGGTAGATTTGGGTTTAATACTGGTCAGGTTATCTGCAGGCTGATCTGTTTTTCAGATCTTCTGTTTCAAAGAAAAAGTTATTCTATTCTGGGTCATTGTCATCATCTTCGTCGTTGTCATCATGCAAACACTCCAATGTAGCCCACACTTTTAAAAGACGAGCACTGGCATCTGCATGCTGTGATCTTGTTTATATTTGATTTCTGCAACCTTATTTAAACAGACCTCTTCAAACCATTATAAACCCATATCAGTCTGAAGATAAACTGATATTTCACATGTCAGTATGTGAAGTCATGTCACATGACAGCATGGACTTGTAAGATGTCAAGATGTTATTTTTGCCCTGTTTCTATTTCCTAATCAAATCAACGCCTGTATATTCAACATAATTTCATGGCTATTCAATGTCAATAATAACTGATAATTGCTGTGCTCATCATTTCCTGGGTATCTTTCTGAGACAGAGAGTGTTAGTTCTAGGGGGTGGGGAGTTGGTCCGACATGCTTCCCGGAGAAAAAAAATGTTTCTATTCTTGGAGATGCATTTTAAAAGGGTATCTGGGGAGGAAAATTGAGTTTTTTTTAAGGTAGTCACACACATCCATAGATAGGCATAGTTATTATCAAATGCCTCGAAACTGGGGGTTGTGAGTTCAAATCCTAGTAGATGTCAATCTTTTTCTTTCTGTTCTACTTGTTGGTCATTATATCTGCATGGGTTAAACATGGAAGTTTAAAAAAATACATGGAAATCCTGATTTAAGCATATATAGTTTTATATAGAATAAGAAGTCATTTGGCAATTTGAAAATCCTGAAATTCAGGAAAATTCCTAAAATTTTACCCATGTATCTGTATCACTCAGATCCGGTTTAGAAAGAAAAAATATTTCATTATATTTTGGTAATTTGTATAGGTATTTATTGGATAAATTATGCTTAAATTGATTACAAATATGGTACCTGGTGTAGGCCTATTGAAGGACTAAAAAATCAAAACCACTCGGTAAGAGTCTTTTTTATTTGGCAAGATCGACCGAAATAGATCTACTTTGTAGAAAATTCGGGTAAACTTTAAAATATGTCTCGCATTTATGTAGATTTTAGCGATAGTGCCTCTTTTGAATATCAAAAACAAAAAAAAAGAAAGAAAGAAAAAAACAAACAACAACATTAGACCAGTGTGTAAAGTGGGTTTGGTATGGTAAGAATTTATTACACATTTCAAGTAAATTTAGTTGAAACAATCAGGATTTGTTTGCCGAATGCTATTATTAGTTTATTATCAATAACAAAACATTTTTCGTATATTTTTTTTTTTATTTTCTGAAAATGATACCTTTAGTTTAAAAAAATGAAACGGGACGGTATCTTTTGTTTAGATTTTGCATATAGGTGTACGTTATGCGCCCTTTATATGCAAAAATTATATGGAATGACTGTTTCCGCGCAATAACTTTTGAAAAAGGCTTCATGCATTGGTTTTATATTTAGTATGTAAGTATATTATTCGAAATATAGGTCAAGCTTGATTTTGGTCCCTATCAATAGATTTGTTATAGAGTTATGACATGCATTTTCAGGCAAATTTAATGAGAAATATCCGTTTCCACGCAATAACTTTCATATCAAAATAGTATTTGTATTATACCCTCATATGAATTTGCCTCCATGCGTATATTGCCTCGCCTTACCGGCGTTCTTGCTATTCTTTTTGTTTGTTTTTGTTTTGTGTTGTTAATAAACTCCATTTTTTCCTAATACAGTAAATTTAATCGTTCTTATTCGTCTTAAACTTTACCAAGCATATGTGTTAAATCTTAATTCGATGTTCGTGAGAATTTACATTTTCTCGACTGAAATCCAATTGTCTCGTAATTTGAGACGCTTAAAATGCACTTAGCTTCTAAATTGTTTATTTTCATTTTTAATTATTCATGTCTTGATTTGGGAAAAGTATTGGCTACAGACAGACGCCTTTACGCAGTAATTAAACAACTAAAGTGATAGATATATGCATACACATCCCATTGTGGAAAATCGGTTGGATCTTGAAAAAAAAAAGAATGAAACAGAATTAGACAAAGACATTAAATTCTCACAGACGACTGAAATTTTCAAATTATTAGAAAGAGACATGTCCAATATTCGAAGAAATACAGAAATGTTTTGCGCTTGGAAATATCTGAAGTATCACTTGTATAATGCATGAATTTACAAGATGTTGTATGGTGTGTTGTTAGAATAGAGAAATGGAATAATTCATTCTATCCATCCTTCTATTAAAAGTATACTTAAAATGTTAAACGGACATATGTATTCCAGCATAGATGAATAGATTAACACTGATCTTTTTTTTATAATTCCGCGATACAGAATTTAAAAATTCTAAAATGCTCTGAACGATTGGTGATTGACGTGTCTAATGTCACTGTGACACACATAATCCTCAGCAATCAGCAATCTTTATTGCAAATATTGAAGTAACATTGGAATTTTACATAAGGGCTTTGAAAACGCACGCATGTACTATAATTACGTTTTCTGTTTTACGAAAACGAAATACGAAGGATTCCATCAAATGTATATCAAATATCAAATGCATGTAAATCAAAGTTTCAAAGTAAATGATGGAATACAGGGACAAAATAGAGAACTACCAACAGTTACCGCCTTGGAACGGTCAATCGAGAAAAGGTCTAACTGGGGACTTAAAACAGGTGACTCTCCTAGATTTGTCTATTTGAGTTTACCGTCGCTTCGACAGTATTTCAGTCATATAGCGACGTCCAGCTATTTATAGGTGGAGGGTGACCCCGAATGCACGGACGCATCCGGGTAGAACCACCGACCTACCGCAAGCCAGCTGGAAGGCTTTCTGACATGAACTTCAAACCCACGCGGTGAGGGGCTGAGTGAGTGTTAAAGTCAGCGACTTTACTCACTCGGCCACGGAGGCCCCTAAAAAAGCAAACACAAAACAAAACAAAAACAAACAAAAATCTGGTGAAACTGTTTCGAAATTTATATTTTAATCATTCGTTAAAATGCTTGAAAATCCTTTTATAAGGGGATATAAAACTACATGAAGAGAGTATGAAGGTATTAACACAATACTCGGTCAATTAATGCATATTATTTATAAATATTACTTAACAAGCAATAGGTGGTAAATATCAATCAGTGCAACTATAGATTGCTCTATAATGAATTTCTTAAAAAGACTAATGTAGTTTCAGGATGATATGACTGGGCGTGGCAGCATGCCACATGTCTAGGCGTGATACTGCAGTGTGGCAGCACAGTAGATATAATCTCCAAATGACTGACATTCTGTCGGTGAGACGTTAAACCCAATACAAAAAAAAATCTATTAACATAATTATTAAAAGTGACATCTAATTTTTGCTCTCGATAATAGGCCCGTTAGAAAAGGTTATAATAAATATATATATTTTAAATAGTTAAAATTATTGTACGACTGTACGACATAACTGTAACATAATCTTATGTTTTTTTTTTTTCAACAGTCTTCCATTTATACTCCTACCTACCTAATTTATATCCCTTGAAATATTTTGAATATATACTCCTTCACTTCCTTTATTGAAAAATTGTATCTAGCAAATATAAGTATAATAAATATAATTATTTGATGCATTTATTATATATAAGTATTGAAACAAGACATATTCCTTGTTATAGATGTGTGTATTTATATATTATTATTGTAAATATGATTTTACATTTAATAACCTGACCACCATTAGCTGGTTCCGAACTGAAAAAAACACCAAAAACTATAAACATGACAGACACTATATATTCACATGATTAAAGCGAATGTAAATTCTTTATTATAACAAAAAATACAATTACATATATATACATGTAAACTATTGCCTGACCACAGTTTTCACGGAACGGCCTGTATTTGTTCAGTTATGGGAATTAAACACCTGATGAAATATTGGCCACCACGGTCACTCCCAGTTGTGTGCAATTTAAGCTATTTAAATCTTATTATCGTACCCACGGTTTCCGTATCTGTCCATTTGGCAATACCAATTAGTTAAATCGCCTGAGTGTTTCATACAGAATAAATGAGACAACGTCAGGCACTTTCGAACAACATGTTAACCAATAATATGTGTGATGGCAGGACTCCTTTATCGTCTCCAATTATATTTCTCTGTATGAGGGTGTCAAAGGTTCAATATTTGAACTGGACAAGGTTATTATTGAATGCGTAATGCTACTTAGAAAAATACCAGGGTATCGAATAGTTCGACCTTTGACCTTTACACAGCACACGTCCGAATATGTCAGTATTGCAATTTGTGCCATTTTATAATGAGATATATTCAGCGCTGTTTATTTTGCCCACTTGTACTATAGAAACCGCAGGATGTCCCCTTGGGTTATTCCTGATTCCCATGTAACGGTGACAGGACAGTAGAATGTGCGAAAACCTTTTAAAAGGAAGAATTACATACATATTTTACAACTGATATCTTCATCAAATATTCTCAAAACAATCATGTACAAATATGCAGCAAATCGTTGCAAATGTTGCATGCTGCGTTTATAGCAATAAAGGCACTGTCGCTGGATTTCAGACCCTGATTTTTTATCACACATTGTTATTGCTGATATTTTGCATGAGGAATAGGATAATAAAGAGACAAGGAAAGAACTTTTGGTGTTAAAAAAGGGAAAAGAGGACATTGTGATTCATGTAATTGTTAATAATAAAGTGTAATAATAATAATAACAACAACACTGCAAGGTTTTATGATTTTAGACCATAAAAAACTTGAGTTCGGTTACATTTCAAAAGTCATAAAGAAAGCTCGAATCCACAGAGATTTTTACATTGCTTGCAATATTCAATGAACTTTGTAAAATCCAGCTGTTTTGATCTAAAGCTGCATGATTCTAGGCAGCGTGTCCGCATGTGTTTGATAGGTCTCACGATACACAGTCTGACTCTTAATGTCTATAACAAACCACACAAATATTAATGCAGGGACACCCATGTCTCTGCCTGAGCTTCATGCAAACTTTATTGATGTCCCTTGAGGAAAGTTGAAAGCAAACAGAACTATTCAGTTCCGCCATAACTAGAGAATTTCACATATACCCTCTATCAATAGTACGAACAAATTCACCGCATGCGTACGCGTAAGTGTCATGGGATATACCTCACATATACTTCACGTATTTGTTCTAATTTTTTTTTTACTTTTAACTCATAAAGAAAATAAATAACTTGAAAAATACCTTGAAAATGAAAAGCATTATTGCATCTGACTGGTCTAACTCCCCCATGGACTTTTAAAAGAAAAGATGAATATTTGGTATTCAAAAGAACTTGTTGAAGGGTGTCAGATGTCTTCAAAATGTGCAGGGTATAAAGATTAGATTTATATTCCCATGACATTCTTTGAAATGGTTGTCTTCTACAGAAAGGCCGTTTTGTGAACTGTTAGAATGGCTCTGTGTCTGGCAATAGTGTTTGAGTGAGTCCGTCAACATCCCCTCCCCTCCTAAACCGCTTAAGGGATTTTGACAAAACTTTGCAGAATTGGTCCCAATGAGACTGTCTTTCCAAAGTTTTAAAACTGTTTTGATTGGTCACAGGAGCTAAAATTAATCTTAAAAAGCAAACTATGAAAATCTTCTTCTGCAAAACTGCAAGGCTTAGAGCTTAGATAATTGATATGTAACATTGTCTAGTGGACCTCTACCAAATATATTCAAAATCGGCCCCGCCTCATGGGTCACTTGATTTTACATAGACTTGAAAATTGATTAATATAAAGCACTTGAAAATATTAAACACCACAAGACCTAGAGTGTAGATATTTTATATGTTACATAGCCTTGTAGTGCTCTACAAAAACATAACCCCGGGGTCAAAATTCCCCTCGCCCAAGGTGTCATTTGATTTCAAGAGACTTATATAGGACAAAAATAAACTTGAAAAATGTTCTTGTCAGAAACCACAAGGTCTGGAGTTTAGATATTTGGTACGTACATCCAAAGTGAACCTCTCTACCAAGGATGTTCAAATCATTGCCCTGGGGTTAATATTGGCTACATCCAAATGATCACTTGATTTATTTGGACATACAGAGGAAACGACTTAAAAATATTTTTGTCAGTAAACACTTGAAAGCCTTGAGTTTAGATATTTGGTGATTATTTCTAACAAGTTTGTTAAAGTCATGACCTTGGGATCAAAATTTACCCAGCCTCAGAGGTCATTTGATTTATATACTCATATAGAGCTGTGACATTCAAAATTTGGACCACAGGTACAGTTTCTGTACGAGATTATGATGATTTAGCTATATGTCTCCATGGATTGTGTATGCAGTACGACTATGTTATAATATACTGAATGGGTATTTTTCTCAGGTGAGCGACTTTGGGGCCATAAATACCCTATTGTTTGTGTTTTTTCTTTGGACGACTCCTAATTTTTCATACCAAGCGACTTTCTTATAAAATATATAAAAAAATAAAAACTTCTCTAATATCAGTGAACGATTTTTAATCACCATGTGGACAACCTCGAGACAAGCTTGTCTCAGGCGACAAACCAAGTTAAGTCACAAGATAAAGTGGGTGGCTACTAGATGGAGGGCAATATGTATATTTTATTCTGGAGTTTAAAATGGCTTTTTATGTCAGCTTAACTCTAAAAAGTTGAACTGAAGACATGATCTATACGAGGATCATGATGAACTCCGATCTCGCTCGATCTATACCACAGTAAGTTCAAATATAGCTGAATTTCAGTTAAATCACAGTAAACTGGCCACGTGGTAACTCAGTGAAGCGGTGATTGATGCAGAGTCATTCCACTACGCCGGAGTTTGGATGAACTTAACTGATAACTTGGAAAATATCGAGATGTTAACTACTTGATACGACATGATGAATGACACACAATCCATAGTCCGGAGAGAGCTGTTTCTGTAGAATATTTCATAACTGCATCCAGTAATTCAATTGATAAAGCATCGATTCTTCCTTGGACTTCACGTGTCATTCCGGTACCAGTTCTATGCAAATCTGTATTGTTTAGATATAATGACCCTAGAGATATAAGGCTGGACTTAATAAGGCTTTGAATAGTCATTCGGCTAGCATTATGTGGGATTAGAGAAACCCTTCGTTGCCCGTGAAATTGACATCTATACTTTCTATGACATCCATGGTTTGAAAAATGATTGTGGTCGTTGCTTGAAATCCGATGATTAATTTATATCTACTGGTAATTAGGTATACTTGATGCGTTTCCTTTGTCATCGTTAATATCATCTGGTAGATATTCAGGACACATATACTTAACATTAGATGCATCTCTAGGTGGAGACAAGAGACGGAATTTGTTGAAAAGCTCCAAGATAATAATCCACGCACTATACAGATTCTTTTTATTTCATTGCTAGTACATTACTGCTTTGTTGTCTATTACAAGCAAGCAATTAAATGGAGTACCACGCTCGTTCTATTTACTGCTAGCATTTGAATCATTTATGAACCCGAAACAAAAACTTACATTCTGGATGGTGCTATTGGCTATGTTTGTTCCCTTTTTAAGCATTTGAGTGATATAAAAGTAATATAAAAGAAAAAAGAATTAGGTTAGATTACCCTACTGGCAACCATGAACTCGGGTCGAAAACATGGCTGTCACCCGCAATTTATTGACAATGTTGACATGTTGCTAAGATTCAAAGTTTTTTTTCACGCAAACCAGAAGACCATAAGACCCATGTTGTCACATAGCATAATGCAACACATGTATCTCCGTGCCGTTGAATTGTTGTTGTTGCTGAGTTGGGAAGTATTACCGTTGCTGCGACAGGACTGCAGTCCAGCTAATTACAGGAGGAAGAAGAACCCGGATGAGATCCGTACCGTTGAGTGATGTTAATGTCAACGTTTTGCGCTTACTGGTCGTGACATATAAAGTTGTAAAAATGGTACTTGTATAGTTCCATTGCTTGGCGCTCAGCATATAAGGGTAGTTCTAGGACTGGTTGGCCCGGTGTCAGGATAATGGGACTTAGTGGAATCATGCGTGATACTGCAGTGTCATTCGGAAGACCTCGCCCAAGTCTACGAAATAGGTCCGAGCACCGGCGGATATGACCGAGTAGTTACGATTGCAGTGTGACACCACACCCCAGCAAGCATGGGTATATCGTGAATCCAAATGTAAATATCAACAGCACATATGCATATCTTGTTGTGCAAGTGTAAATAAACAAGGATTTGTCTATATAAAATTCAGATCGTTTCCACATATCGGTCCTATATCGGGCTGATATCAAAAATTACTTTCACAAAGGATGTAACTCTCCTTGGAGTGTAGGTTCAAAAAGTAAATAGGAAACAATTTTATATTAATAAGTAGGGAAGATAAATGTGCTAAATCTTTCTAATATTTTTATTTGATTTAATATCATTTGTTTAATTGAAACTAAACATTTAAACTAAAAAAAAATTGTTAAAAAAATCAAATATTAGCCTCGTTTTGATTTTGACTGCATTCCCATGCCACCATGCTCTTTGAGTTTGAATTTTCTTCAGATGTTTGGTCATCTTAAACCGGGTAAGTCCATTTAACGTATAAACACAAATGACCATTTAAACCTGACCTTAAATACCATTTGATTTTAATATTTTATTCTTGTATGTATGTTAGCATAAGGCAGTTTTTTTTTTTTTTTTTTTGTTATGTCATGAGTTTTCGCGACAATCACTTCGTAAAATTTGATTGCATCCTAACTTAAAAAAATAAAGAAATAAAACTTGTTGTGTATGAGATATCGTACTACATGTTCATATACTGATACACAATCTTGTATTGTTTTTTTATAAACACTGTTGAGTTTTATTTTGTATACACATTCTTATCCAATTTGACATATATTCAGGGGCCAATTGAGGGAGTTGTTTACCTCGTCTCCATAGTACATGAATATACAATGGCGTGCCTGGACCCAATTTCGGTATACGCACCATGGCTAGGGTGGGTATTTGGGCATGCTTCCCCGGGGGAAAATGCCCCTGGAACGCCGTGGGAGCATTTTAAAGGGTGATAAGTACAAACAAAAACTGTAAAATCATAATGAAATATGATAAAAACGCGCAGTATTTTTAACTAATGCATTAGGATAACACTACCTCGGTATATGGACTGAGAGTACCAAAAAAGTATTCATTGAAAAAATCAGAAAAAAAATCAATGTTTTTACATCAGAAAGAATAAAGTTCAAAACAAATACTGTTTGTTTGTACTTTTTGTTTCAAAATAACGGTGTCATGAAATTCTAAACGTTTGGGAAAAAAAGAAAGATGAAACTGTCGCGATCGTCTTTAAGCGTTCTTATACTGACATTGTGATAACTTATTATCAAAAAACTTGGGGTACCCGAAATATGTTTACATGTCCGAAACATTGCGATTATAAACTATAGTATACGCCCGGGATTGAAATTGAACCTTTCTAGCGTTTGCTTCAATCATTTAGTTAAAAAAACAACTTTGAATGAGATATGAATCTTGAATAATAGCTCAATAGATTAACTGTAGGTCCTTTTCAAAACGATAAAAATAGAAGCCAATAATTCAAATGCAGAAATGATTATGGTATTAAGTTTTAAAGTCAATAAAATTAATAGTCTAGTATTATAATCTAGCACTAAATTAGTAGACATTTTTATATATATTTTGTTTTTCACCTCCGAGCTACGAACCCACGTGGAGTGATACTGAGAGGAGTTGTAGACAGAGTCGTTACCACTGGGCCAACTTTGGAGCCTTATTGTAAACCGATTTAAAACACCTATAACACTGTCCTCTGTCTAGTTAATAAAACGACTCCCTTTCTTTAGAAAAAAATATAAATACTAAAATAAGCTCTGTTTTGAAAACACTGAGTTAGTTATTTGTATTTTGTTGAGCTTCTGGAAGGTAAAATAACTTAGTATGTAACATATTTCAGTGAAATAATTAATGTTCAAAGAAATACAGTCATTTTCAGAAAAGACTAATAAATCTAAATAAAGCACCAATTTAAAACCCGTTCGAAAGATATTACAATTAGGGTATATAAAGTGTGGATTATGTGAGACGGCAGTCAGACCCAAGTAAGTTTCTGCACAATGCAGAAATACCCTAACGTTCGCCGGGTGCGAACTCGATCGGCCTTTACCATTGTACGGTTTAGGTCTCACTTAAAGCATGATCCTGGTCGTGGGCTCTCATGCACAGATTTTACCTTTCTTCTTTCTTTTTACTATTCCATCTTAAATACCCTTGTTCTATGGTCTCCTCTTTCCCATCTCCGGCTATATCTATCTCTTCAACTAAAAGCTACATTCACTGTATCCAGCTCTTAAGCTACTCCCCTTTTCAAAGTCTCTTCCTCTTTATAGCTCTTGCATTTCTTTACTAGTAAAACCTTCATTTTTTCTTTCACTATAGTCTACCTTTATTCGTGTGTCGAAAAAAAGCGTATAATGAGAGAAGACAATGGACAAAAATGTCGCTAGTTACTTTGAAAGCGGGTAAGGAATCTCGGATGAGATAGAGTGACTGAGATAAGAAAAGAGAAAGATTTGGAGACAGAAATATTTATAAAAGAGACACTATATAGAAAGAAAAATAAGAATACTGGAGACGAAAAAAAAGGAAAAAAAAAAGGTGAAACCTAAATGCATGAGAGCCCACGACCAAGATCATGCTTTAATTTGAGACACACACAACTCCAGTGCCTTCAGCGCTATGATTTGTTGGAACCAATGGATGAGCCAAATTTGAAAAATTGGAGTCATGTTTTTTTTCTTTTCAATTAGTCAATAATATACAAAAACGCGAATATTTTAACACAAATTAAGGACTCATATACGCATGCATAAGAACAATAAAGATGTTTCAGTGCTTATATAATTCATAACAACATTTTTCTCAAGTAAGTTGATACAATATTTAAATTGTTTTTGTAGTAAATAATATAATAGTTATATCTTAACACTGTTCATGCTTACATACATGTTGTTGCATACCTAGCTACGTTTACTTTCTTCATGAATCATGGCAGAAATGAAATAATTAATATCTAAGCCTTCATGCAGATGTTACAGAACATTGCCCTAGTCCGATCTCAGCTATGTGTAACCATTGAGTTAACAGGCTGGCATATTGAATGTATTTTTAATTACTATTAGAACACATGAAAAAGGCGGGGAGAGATGAGCTGATCAAGAAAGTATCGTACCGTAAAATATATACCTTAATGTTGTTGGTAAATTAGCCTGTTTGTGCTTATAGATATGATTTTTGTAATATCGTTCTAGGCAAATCCGTTCAAAATAAATTTCTCTGTATCTAATTACGAGGGCAAAAATATGCCTTACCCTGGTAAGGCGATGTTTTTATAGCGTTTTTTGGCGTTTTTAAACTTTCGATTTTTCAAATCAATTGTACGCACGTGCGTTAGTGCGTAAGCCCAGGCACGCCCTTGATATACGTTAGATTGGATTATAAGCCGGATGCCAGTGTTTGTATATTCACGAATTGATGTTTACTTTTCCTTTCACCTTGCAGGCTGTGTGGACATAACTTCAAAACTGCATTGAAACGCCTGCCGAAAGAAAACATCTCAAGCAAAGTGCTAGAGAGATATACCTTCACGGGAAAGAAGAGGAAACTTGATGCTGAATAACGTTCGATACAGTAAGTTGATTTTTTTCTCAAACCAATACTAAGAAATTGTCAATTCAAAGAAAGTATCACATGTCAGAAAACATGTATTTGAAATAAACCATCGTCATTGTTAAGAGAGTGTCTGAGCTATTACAACTCCTATAGCTTTGTAATTATAAAATTTAAAGCAAATTAAAGCTGCTAAACCAATAATTCTATACCAATTTACTATCTCGTTAAATGAAAAAGATAATAAAAATGTCTTCTTCCTTTGAAATAAATTATTAAAAGTGTTGTATAGTCAGTTTGATGCAGCTAATAAGATGTTTATATCAACCTCTTTTGTTTGTGTCCTGAACAGAATGTGGACAGAAAAAAGTATCAACAAAAACCGCCAGCACTGTAGGTGAGGATGCCTTGAAGGACTGGCTTAAGAGGGGCCAAATACCGGAAGGAGTCACATAGTAGAAGCAACATTCACTTTTGAGTCCAGAACCCCAAAGTTTTCCAGAGATGGTGGAAACAGTGGATACACCATAATTATCTGAAAGACGACTTTGATGATTTTTAGTGTGTTTTGTGCATCCACAAAATATCAACAAAGAGACACTAGCTCTATAGTGGAATACTGAGTTTAATTCCAACATTCGTATGTGATATGTGCAAACTGAGGCCATACTGCAAACAAGGCCCATTTGAAAGACTATTTATTCACTAAATGGATTATTACTGTTTGTATATTAAATATATTATTGATTACAGATGTGTGTATATATTTTGTTCTCATCATTTACTCTTAAACTTTCCTCACACAAGTGCATGATTGATTTTTTCAAATTTTATTTTGCTTTAAAAGTCACTGGAGTCTTATTTTATTAAAGATTTAATTTAACTTATAAACCCTGTTGTCAATGATTTGAATCAATGTTCCAACTTATTTTCAGCAAGAAATTGTCTGGTAATTTGTCAACCACTTCACAATTTCATTATGTAAGGCCATTTGTTGGAAAATGTATGTAGGTCCAATCAAGGCACACCTATATCGGTCAGATATAGGTATATTGATATCCACCCAATATAGGCAAACTGATATTGGTCCTATATCGGTCCAATGTCGGATTGATATTCAAAAAGATATCTTTTCAATTAGTCAATAATATACAAAAACGCGAATATTTTAACACAAATTAAGGACTCATATACGCATGCATAAGAACAATAAAGATGTTTCAGTGCTTATATAATTCATAACAACATTTTTCTCAAGTAAGTTGATACAATATTTAAATTGTTTTTGTAGTAAATAATATAATAGTTATATCTTAACACTGTTCATGCTTACATACATGTTGTTGCATACCTAGCTACGTTTACTTTCTTCATGAATCATGGCAGAAATGAAATAATTAATATCTAAGCCTTCATGCAGATGTTACAGAACATTGCCCTAGTCCGATCTCAGCTATGTGTAACCATTGAGTTAACAGGCTGGCATATTGAATGTATTTTTAATTACTATTAGAACACATGAAAAAGGCGGGGAAAGATGAGCTGATCAAGAAAGTATCGTACCGTAAAATATATACCTTAATGTTGTTGGTAAATTAGCCTGTTTGTGCTTATAGATATGATTTTTGTAATATCGTTCTAGGCAAATCCGTTCAAAATAAATTTCTCTGTATCTAATTACGAGGGCAAAAATATGCCTTACCCTGGTAAGGCGATGTTTTTATAGCGTTTTTTGGCGTTTTTAAACTTTCGATTTTTCAAATCAATTGTACGCACGTGCGTTAGTGCGTAAGCCCAGGCACGCCCTTGATATACGTTAGATTGGATTATAAGCCGGATGCCAGTGTTTGTATATTCACGAATTGATGTTTACTTTTCCTTTCACCTTGCAGGCTGTGTGGACATAACTTCAAAACTGCATTGAAACGCCTGCCGAAAGAAAACATCTCAAGCAAAGTGCTAGAGAGATATACCTTCACGGGAAAGAAGAGGAAACTTGATGCTGAATAACGTTCGATACAGTAAGTTGATTTTTTTCTCAAACCAATACTAAGAAATTGTCAATTCAAAGAAAGTATCACATGTCAGAAAACATGTATTTGAAATAAACCATCGTCATTGTTAAGAGAGTGTCTGAGCTATTACAACTCCTATAGCTTTGTAATTATAAAATTTAAAGCAAATTAAAGCTGCTAAACCAATAATTCTATACCAATTTACTATCTCGTTAAATGAAAAAGATAATAAAAATGTCTTCTTCCTTTGAAATAAATTATTAAAAGTGTTGTATAGTCAGTTTGATGCAGCTAATAAGATGTTTATATCAACCTCTTTTGTTTGTGTCCTGAACAGAATGTGGACAGAAAAAAGTATCAACAAAAACCGCCAGCACTGTAGGTGAGGATGCCTTGAAGGACTGGCTTAAGAGGGGCCAAATACCGGAAGGAGTCACATAGTTGAAGCAACATTCACTTTTGAGTCCAGAACCCCAAAGTTTTCCAGAGATGGTGGAAACAGTGGATACACCATAATTATCTGAAAGACGACTTTGATGATTAGTGTGTTTTGTGCATCCACAAAATATCAACAAAGAGACACTAGCTCTATAGTGGAATACTGAGCTTAATTCCAACATTCGTATGTGATATGTGCAAACTGAGGCCATACTGCAAACAAGGCCCATTTGAAAGACTATTTATTCACTAAATGGATTATTACTGTTTGTATATTAAATATATTATTGATTACAGATGTGTGTATATATTTTGTTCTCATCATTTACTCTTAAACTTTCCTCACACAAGTGCATGATTGATTTTTTCAAATTTTATTTTGCTTTAAAAGTCACTGGAGTCTTATTTTATTAAAGATTTAATTTAACTTATAAACCCTGTTGTCAATGATTTGAATCAATGTTCCAACTTATTTTCAGCAAGAAATTGTCTGGTAATTTGTCAACCACTTCACAATTTCATTATGTAAGGCCATTTGTTGGAAAATGTATGTAGGTCCAATCAAGGCACACCTATATCGGTCAGATATAGGTATATTGATATCCACCCAATATAGGCAAACTGATATTGGTCCTATATCGGTCCAATGTCGGATTGATATTCAAAAAGATATCTTTTCAATTAGTCAATAATATACAAAAACGCGAATATTTTAACACAAATTAAGGACTCATATACGCATGCATAAGAACAATAAAGATGTTTCAGTTTAATATAATTAAACAGTTATATCTTAACACTGTTCATGCTTACATACATGTTGTTGCATACCTAGCTACGTTTACTTTCTTCATGAATCATGGCAAAATGAAATAATTAATATCTAAGCCTTCATGCAGATGTTACAGAACATTGCCCTAGTCCGATCTCAGCTATGTGTAACCATTGAGTTAACAGGCTGGCATATTGAATGTATTTTTAATTACTATTAGAACACATGAAAAAGGCGGGGAAAGATGAGCTGATCAAGAAAGTATCGTACCGTAAAATATATACCTTAATGTTGTTGGTAAATTAGCCTGTTTGTGCTTATAGATATGATTTTTGTAATATCGTTCTAGGCAAATCCGTTCAAAATAAATTTCTCTGTATCTAATTACGAGGGCAAAAATATGCCTTACCCTGGTAAGGCGATGTTTTTATAGCGTTTTTTGGCGTTTTTAAACTTTCGATTTTTCAAATCAATTGTACGCACGTGCGTTAGTGCGTAAGCCCAGGCACGCCCTTGATATACGTTAGATTGGATTATAAGCCGGATGCCAGTGTTTGTATATTCACGAATTGATGTTTACTTTTCCTTTCACCTTGCAGGCTGTGTGGACATAACTTCAAAACTGCATTGAAACGCCTGCCGAAAGAAAACATCTCAAGCAAAGTGCTAGAGAGATATACCTTCACGGGAAAGAAGAGGAAACTTGATGCTGAATAACGTTCGATACAGTAAGTTGATTTTTTTCTCAAACCAATACTAAGAAATTGTCAATTCAAAGAAAGTATCACATGTCAGAAAACATGTATTTGAAATAAACCATCGTCATTGTTAAGAGAGTGTCTGAGCTATTACAACTCCTATAGCTTTGTAATTATAAAATTTAAAGCAAATTAAAGCTGCTAAACCAATAATTCTATACCAATTTACTATCTCGTTAAATGAAAAAGATAATAAAAATGTCTTCTTCCTTTGAAATAAATTATTAAAAGTGTTGTATAGTCAGTTTGATGCAGCTAATAAGATGTTTATATCAACCTCTTTTGTTTGTGTCCTGAACAGAATGTGGACAGAAAAAAGTATCAACAAAAACCGCCAGCACTGTAGGTGAGGATGCCTTGAAGGACTGGCTTAAGAGGGGCCAAATACCGGAAGGAGTCACATAGTAGAAGCAACATTCACTTTTGAGTCCAGAACCCCAAAGTTTTCCAGAGATGGTGGAAACAGTGGATACACCATAATTATCTGAAAGACGACTTTGATGATTTTTAGTGTGTTTTGTGCATCCACAAAATATCAACAAAGAGACACTAGCTCTATAGTGGAATACTGAGTTTAATTCCAACATTCGTATGTGATATGTGCAAACTGAGGCCATACTGCAAACAAGGCCCATTTGAAAGACTATTTATTCACTAAATGGATTATTACTGTTTGTATATTAAATATATTATTGATTACAGATGTGTGTATATATTTTGTTCTCATCATTTACTCTTAAACTTTCCTCACACAAGTGCATGATTGATTTTTTCAAATTTTATTTTGCTTTAAAAGTCACTGGAGTCTTATTTTATTAAAGATTTAATTTAACTTATAAACCTGTTGTCAATGATTTGAATCAATGTTCCAACTTATTTTCAGCAAGAAATTGTCTGGTAATTTGTCAACCACTTCACAATTTCATTATGTAAGGCCATTTGTTGGAAAATGTATGTAGGTCCAATCAAGGCACACCTATATCGGTCAGATATAGGTATATTGATATCCACCCAATATAGGCAAACTGATATTGGTCCTATATCGGTCCAATGTCGGATTGATATTCAAAAAGATATCTTTTCAATTAGTCAATAATATACAAAAACGCGAATATTTTAACACAAATTAAGGACTCATATACGCATGCATAAGAACAATTTCTTACAAGTGTTATAAATAGTAAATTAATTTATTAATTAAAATTTTTCAAAATTAATTTAAATTTTTTTGTAGTAAATAATATAATAGTTATATCTTAACACTGTTCATGCTTACATACATGTTGTTGTATACCTAGCTACGTTTACTTTTTGAATCATGGCAGAAATGAAATAATTAATATCTAAGCCTTCATGCAGATGTTACAGAACATTGCCCTAGTCCGATCTCAGCTATGTGTAACCATTGAGTTAACAGGCTGGCATATTGAATGTATTTTTAATTACTATTAGAACACATGAAAAAGGCGGGGAAAGATGAGCTGATCAAGAAAGTATCGTACCGTAAAATATATACCTTAATGTTGTTGGTAAATTAGCCTGTTTGTGCTTATAGATATGATTTTTGTAATATCGTTCTAGGCAAATCCGTTCAAAATAAATTTCTCTGTATCTAATTACGAGGGCAAAAATATGCCTTACCCTGGTAAGGCGATGTTTTTATAGCGTTTTTTGGCGTTTTTAAACTTTCGATTTTTCAAATCAATTGTACGCACGTGCGTTAGTGCGTAAGCCCAGGCACGCCCTTGATATACGTTAGATTGGATTATAAGCCGGATGCCAGTGTTTGTATATTCACGAATTGATGTTTACTTTTCCTTTCACCTTGCAGGCTGTGTGGACATAACTTCAAAACTGCATTGAAACGCCTGCCGAAAGAAAACATCTCAAGCAAAGTGCTAGAGAGATATACCTTCACGGGAAAGAAGAGGAAACTTGATGCTGAATAACGTTCGATACAGTAAGTTGATTTTTTTCTCAAACCAATACTAAGAAATTGTCAATTCAAAGAAAGTATCACATGTCAGAAAACATGTATTTGAAATAAACCATCGTCATTGTTAAGAGAGTGTCTGAGCTATTACAACTCCTATAGCTTTGTAATTATAAAATTTAAAGCAAATTAAAGCTGCTAAACCAATAATTCTATACCAATTTACTATCTCGTTAAATGAAAAAGATAATAAAAATGTCTTCTTCCTTTGAAATAAATTATTAAAAGTGTTGTATAGTCAGTTTGATGCAGCTAATAAGATGTTTATATCAACCTCTTTTGTTTGTGTCCTGAACAGAATGTGGACAGAAAAAAGTATCAACAAAAACCGCCAGCACTGTAGGTGAGGATGCCTTGAAGGACTGGCTTAAGAGGGGCCAAATACCGGAAGGAGTCACATAGTAGAAGCAACATTCACTTTTGAGTCCAGAACCCCAAAGTTTTCCAGAGATGGTGGAAACAGTGGATACACCATAATTATCTGAAAGACGACTTTGATGATTTTTAGTGTGTTTTGTGCATCCACAAAATATCAACAAAGAGACACTAGCTCTATAGTGGAATACTGAGTTTAATTCCAACATTCGTATGTGATATGTGCAAACTGAGGCCATACTGCAAACAAGGCCCATTTGAAAGACTATTTATTCACTAAATGGATTATTACTGTTTGTATATTAAATATATTATTGATTACAGATGTGTGTATATATTTTGTTCTCATCATTTACTCTTAAACTTTCCTCACACAAGTGCATGATTGATTTTTTCAAATTTTATTTTGCTTTAAAAGTCACTGGAGTCTTATTTTATTAAAGATTTAATTTAACTTATAAACCCTGTTGTCAATGATTTGAATCAATGTTCCAACTTATTTTCAGCAAGAAATTGTCTGGTAATTTGTCAACCACTTCACAATTTCATTATGTAAGGCCATTTGTTGGAAAATGTATGTAGGTCCAATCAAGGCACACCTATATCGGTCAGATATAGGTATATTGATATCCACCCAATATAGGCAAACTGATATTGGTCCTATATCGGTCCAATGTCGGATTGATATTCAAAAAGATATCTTTTCAATTAGTCAATAATATACAAAAACGCGAATATTTTAACACAAATTAAGGACTCATATACGCATGCATAAGAACAATAAAGATGTTTCAGTGCTTATATAATTCATAACAACATTTTTCTCAAGTAAGTTGATACAAATTTAAATTGTTTTTGTAGTAAATAATATAATAGTTATATCTTAACACTGTTCATGCTTACATACATGTTGTTGCATACCTAGCTACGTTTACTTTCTTCATGAATCATGGCAGAAATGAAATAATTAATATCTAAGCCTTCATGCAGATGTTACAGAACATTGCCCTAGTCCGATCTCAGCTATGTGTAACCATTGAGTTAACAGGCTGGCATATTGAATGTATTTTTAATTACTATTAGAACACATGAAAAAGGCGGGGAAAGATGAGCTGATCAAGAAAGTATCGTACCGTAAAATATATACCTTAATGTTGTTGGTAAATTAGCCTGTTTGTGCTTATAGATATGATTTTTGTAATATCGTTCTAGGCAAATCCGTTCAAAATAAATTTCTCTGTATCTAATTACGAGGGCAAAAATATGCCTTACCCTGGTAAGGCGATGTTTTTATAGCGTTTTTTGGCGTTTTTAAACTTTCGATTTTTCAAATCAATTGTACGCACGTGCGTTAGTGCGTAAGCCCAGGCACGCCCTTGATATACGTTAGATTGGATTATAAGCCGGATGCCAGTGTTTGTATATTCACGAATTGATGTTTACTTTTCCTTTCACCTTGCAGGCTGTGTGGACATAACTTCAAAACTGCATTGAAACGCCTGCCGAAAGAAAACATCTCAAGCAAAGTGCTAGAGAGATATACCTTCACGGGAAAGAAGAGGAAACTTGATGCTGAATAACGTTCGATACAGTAAGTTGATTTTTTTCTCAAACCAATACTAAGAAATTGTCAATTCAAAGAAAGTATCACATGTCAGAAAACATGTATTTGAAATAAACCATCGTCATTGTTAAGAGAGTGTCTGAGCTATTACAACTCCTATAGCTTTGTAATTATAAAATTTAAAGCAAATTAAAGCTGCTAAACCAATAATTCTATACCAATTTACTATCTCGTTAAATGAAAAAGATAATAAAAATGTCTTCTTCCTTTGAAATAAATTATTAAAAGTGTTGTATAGTCAGTTTGATGCAGCTAATAAGATGTTTATATCAACCTCTTTTGTTTGTGTCCTGAACAGAATGTGGACAGAAAAAAGTATCAACAAAAACCGCCAGCACTGTAGGTGAGGATGCCTTGAAGGACTGGCTTAAGAGGGGCCAAATACCGGAAGGAGTCACATAGTAGAAGCAACATTCACTTTTGAGTCCAGAACCCCAAAGTTTTCCAGAGATGGTGGAAACAGTGGATACACCATAATTATCTGAAAAACGACTTTGATGATTTTTAGTGTGTTTTGTGCATCCACAAAATATCAACAAAGAGACACTAGCTCTATAGTGGAATACTGAGTTTAATTCCAACATTCGTATGTGATATGTGCAAACTGAGGCCATACTGCAAACAAGGCCCATTTGAAAGACTATTTATTCACTAAATGGATTATTACTGTTTGTATATTAAATATATTATTGATTACAGATGTGTGTATATATTTTGTTCTCATCATTTACTCTTAAACTTTCCTCACACAAGTGCATGATTGATTTTTTCAAATTTTATTTTGCTTTAAAAGTCACTGGAGTCTTATTTTATTAAAGATTTAATTTAACTTATAAACCCTGTTGTCAATGATTTGAATCAATGTTCCAACTTATTTTCAGCAAGAAATTGTCTGGTAATTTGTCAACCACTTCACAATTTCATTATGTAAGGCCATTTGTTGGAAAATGTATGTAGGTCCAATCAAGGCACACCTATATCGGTCAGATATAGGTATATTGATATCCACCCAATATAGGCAAACTGATATTGGTCCTATATCGGTCCAATGTCGGATTGATATTCAAAAAGATATCGGGCCGATATAGCATTCTCTTTGCAAAAACGATGTTGCCCTGATATTGAAAACCGATATTGGTCCGATATACAAAACAATATTGGTCCGATATCGGTCCGATATTCGATGCTTGCTGGGACCTGTTTCAAGTAATACTGTCGGTGGAACGTAAAGCCAGCCAGGCAAACAAACAAACAAGTAAATTTAAATGTATGATAGTTATCCATTTAAAAGTAAAGACTTATTTAACAACTCAAAAAACTAAGCATAGCATAGAACAATGATTATAGCGTAGAGAGGTACATATCTTGAGAGGGAAGTTTAAAACAGGGCAGGGTTTTCCCAAGGAAACGTTGTTTTTAAGCGTTTTAAATTATCAAAAATTTATATGGGTTTTCCGGAAGTTAGTTTGTTCCTGTTAAGCCAGTGAAGCTAGCGTGTGTCCAAACTTATACTAGTAGGTATTTAGCCGTCCCTTTAACTAAGCTGGGTGTAGGATATATGTCTAGGTCATGTGATATAAAGACGCTTATTTCGAGTTTAAATCATAAGTAAGATATAGGGTGATGGGAGATTTAACCCTTTCCCTCATAGAGGAAACCATGAAAAGACCTATGCGAACAGCATAAAACCAGATCAGCCTGCGAGTTACTCGCAGGCTGATCAGGTTTTATACTGTTCGCTGCTCCTCAGTGGTCTGGAAATGAGGATAATTAAATTTGGTAAGGTTTAACTGTGGTTTTCTGCAGATCAGGCTTTATGTGGTACATATTGAGTGCGTCAAAATGAGTCTATATGCGGGAAAGGGTTAAGAATCAAAACCGACCTACCTGTACTTTACACATTGATATAACTTATTACCCGAATCACTTTATTCTCCGTGTCACGCGTGTGTAGTTTATATACACACTGCGTTGAACTCAAAGAGCAAGATTAAATGTATTTGATGCAACTTATTTTGGTTGAAAAAATGTATTACTTACTGTTATGTTGCTAATAAATGAGTGAGAACTACACACATTATATCGTTGTTTTCAATAATTTTTCTGGAACTATTTTTGGTGTAAGATAACAAATAAGTTCACGGTGCGATTTTGTTGTTATCGCATATTATAAAAAAAATCAGACATAAATTGTCATTTCACATCATATATCACTAACCGAGTTCACGATACTGTTATTAATCATGTATGTATGTTATATATGAACAGATTACATCAATAATCGTATACAGAATTTTTTTCAAAGACTTATTGGTTAATTGCTGCTTCTGCTAAATTACAAACCGAACAGTGAAAACCAGGATATGTTTGGGCTAATAATAATAAATGGTTTCCGGTTAAGTATTTTGTAAACAATCAAAGCAGAGTACCAGAACAAGCAGACAATTAACTTTGAAACCCGTATATTACGTGTATACTACAAACGGATTATCTCGGCAGCATGTCCTAAAATTGTTAAAGATATGGGAATCACTTATCCAAGTAAAAATATCTGGCTGGGCGTGTGGCTGTGACCGCAAGCAAATAAGCTAGCAAGTGAATATAAAAAGAAATATCCTATATTCATTATCTGGTATATTGAAGAGAGTATTGAATAAGGCTAAGGTATTGATAAGGCCGTGTTTTAAACATTATCTCAACTATCACTGAATGTTACATACCTCCCGTAACCCCGCCTTGACTCAACAAAAGAAATAAAAAGGATCTTGTGTTTTAGATGTGTCTTTTTATTTGTTGTATATCTTCTGCCAGCGATTGTGTATATAAAGTTCCATTGCTGTAAATATGCAACATACTGTAAAACGTATCGCAATGGGAGGGAAATCGCGCGTGATCCCAAATAAGCACAATGTGACTTAAAAAAAGCTGATATTTGTTGAGCATGAAATGTTTTTCTGTGGATTTTATGATCAGCACAGGCTCGCGAAATACAATTGCAGTTGTTACAGGTCACAATTCGATCGCATGGAATCATTATTTCAATGAGACATTAATAACTGCAAATGTATTTCGCGAGCCTGTGTTAAAATACTCAGAGACACATGACATATACCAATTTCAATATGAAAAAAAAATGCATGGACCATTTAGTAATGAATATTTCTATATCAAAGTAACCAAGAATTCGTATATTTACAAGCTCCGATTTAAGATCAAATATGGTTGACTCCAGCTTTCCATGCATTAAAAATGTGAAGACACTTTAGATACACGACATGTTTATCAAACCTATATATATATCGTGTATTTAGAGTTGCATTAATGTCACTCCCAGAATCACCGGGCTGTGTTCCTAAGCTAGGCGTAGTTTGAATTGTAGGTCTCGCGGGAATATTAGTCCCTGCCTGTAAATACAAAAGAACTGACGATTTAATCAAGCAATATTGATGACTAAATAACACCCTGCGGCGTAAAATCTGCAATGCTGTGCGGTTATCGAGTAAACAATTTAATCTTTAATTGATATTTAGATATCGATGAAATTGGCTGATGAATAATTTACATAATCGGATGTCAATTATAGTCGTATATGCCGGTGGCAGCTCAGTTAATATTTGATTCAGTGCTATACGTCCTTGTTTTTCAACGTGTCTTTTTTTTTAAAAAATTTCATTTATTTTCCACCACCACAATTGGATACTAATGATATTCAACAGGAACGATAATCCGGGTCTTAATGGATTGTATAATACAAGGGACACTACTCTCGACAGGACATATACCTGCAAAAAATGAAGTGCAGTTATCAAATGAATTCTCAGTGATATCGCTGAGCATGTCTTCTGATATTTTTTACCCGCAGTTACATATTCAATGTTCGCAAATAAACTCCCACCATCATATGCATAATCCGTCATTAAGTTACACGCGTGACATAAACAGATATACGTGATGGCTGTAATTATCCAAAAAAAAAAAAAAAAAAGAGACGCCATGTCAGAAACAGTTTTCAGTTCAGATTTGTTAAGTCACACCCCACCAACCCCTCCCACGCCTGGACTCCCGTCTGTCTATTACGTACATTCGTTGGACAACCAATCTTGATTATTATTTGATCCCAGCAATTAACATCTTTTCTCTTACAAATATTAAAACCTAACGAACTTCGCATGCCAATACAAGCTTTAATCCTCAGAAGATTTCCTCGCAAGAGACAACATATTTAATCACGATATAGAAAAAAAGGTGTAAGTAATAATGTGGCTGCACGCTATGTATGCAGTAGGTGTTTAAGTTCGTGAGGAAGACAGATTGTCACGGGGATTGGTTAACATATCTGTAAACAAACGCTTGACCGCTGTTTCTATCCAAACAGTGAGCCCGAAAATTCAAATTCCTGGTCGATTTAAGTTGTTAAAAGTTCGAGATTTTGCGAGACTTGTCTAAGAGTCATTATTCCAAATTATGTTCTACTCTATTCACGTGAAAGTCATATATTGCAATGTTTAGAGTACTACACCGATCCCTACACACGATGCGTGTAATCCACACTGGCGCATGTTGACGTCATTTGTAGACATTTGGTAAAGTTTAAATATACATTTAACACAAGAATGAGGAGATTTGGAAATATTTCGCAAAGTGATGACTATACCAGCTCGATCCAAACAGACTTTGAAAGAAAGAATAAGATGCTAAAATAAATATTAAAATACAAGGATAGCTTGTTTATTAGGTTTAATGTCCCACAGACAGTATTAAGTCATTTGGAGAGTGTGTCTGCTCGAGACAGATGTAGTGCTGCTACACTGCAGTACAAGTTTAAGCCTTCCAGTGCATTTCTTAACTTTGAGGTATAAAGTGAAAGCTGATTTAGGTTTAACCAATGGGTTCGTTACGTTACCAAAATTTCTGACAAAAATCAAACTGTAAAGAAGTAAATATTATCACTGGAAATAAATGATATTTTCATAATTTCCATCAATGACATAACTTGACATGTTATAGCACTCAATGCATACATCTACATATCAAGGTGCGAGAGCGAAACTGTACGAAGTGCATATATATGTATATAAGCGCTTAGCATAGTTTCGCTTTCAACTCTCGATATATACCGCATCAAAAAGGTTCAGTATTAAGTTTAGCTCTACTGCAAGGTCAGTGCCCTCTTTTTGTTGAATTTGGGTCGATTATGACTCCCGTTCCCCCTCTAAATCATATAATTTTTCCCCTACTCAGTGAAAATTTACCCTATGAAACAAGTAAAATACTTAACAACAAATTGTTTCTTAGATAAAAAGTTTATTTGAAAGTTACTGGCGGTTGCTAAAAAATATCAATGTACGTGTATTTTAATAGAAAATTAGATGTTTCAGTCTCACTAATAATAAGCACACGTGACAGGTAATTTTTCCATGAGTATTTTTACGTACAACAACAGGGATAAAGGGAAGCAACTCTGTCCATACTATATTACTAATTTGATAATACCCGAAACCTTACAATATACCGAAATGGAACATGACTATTATAGACCTATGAAAGTGAATACGTGACGTTTCCCTTTTTCATTGCTGAAAAAAATATGAACTAAAGGCACATAAAAGCCGCATATGTTTCATGAATGTATATCCATACGTAGTCTTAGGGAGAAGATGTCTTTAAACAATTTTATAAGTACCAATATTTTCTTTGTAATGTCTGCAGTCCTGGATTTCTTATTTCAGTGAAATATTGTCTTTTTACTGAATAAAAGGAATACCGATTGACTTACAATTAAAAAAATCCTATTTAAACCTATATACCTTATAATACTTTGGACATTGACTGATCTTATACATAAAACAACATAATACATATATTCACATATACACTTCTCCTCCCCTTCCTACACAAAATCTTTCAGTTTATCTTGTGTTTTCACATTTCTGCCCCATATATATTATATCACCCATCATCAGGCTGACTAGATCTGTACTGAATGTAAATAGATTCTGACTGACTGCACAACTGACGGGACCCTTCATCACGTATACTGTTCTTGAGGGCTGATCGGCTACCGTTTCCTTTGAACCTGGGTTACAGAGGTTCGATTTTTTTGCTGAGATTACGCGATTGATCCTTTTGAACCTTGGTCACACAGGTTCGATCCTGATCCACGTGAACCTGGGTCACACAGGTTCGATCCTGATCCAAGTGAACCTTGGTCACACAGGTTCGATCCTGATCCACGTGAACCTGGGTCACACAGGTTCGATCCTGATCCAAGTGAACCTGGGTCACACAGGTTCGATCCTGATCCACGTGAACCTGGGTCACACAGGTTCGATCCTGATCCAAGTGAACCTGGTCACACAGGTTCGATCCTGATCCACGTGAACCTGGGTCACACAGGTTCGATCCTGATCCAAGTGAACCTTGGTCACACAGGTTCGATCCTGATCCACGTGAACCTGGGTCACACAAGTTCGATCCTGATCCAAGTGAACCTGGGTCACACAGGTTCGATCCTGATCCACGTGAACCTTGGTCACACAGGTTCGATCCTGATCCACGTGAACCTGGGTCACACAGGTTCGATCCTGATCCAAGTGAACCTTGGTCACACAGGTTCGATCCTGATCCAAGTGAACCTGGGTCACACAGGTTCGATCCTGATCCACGTGAACCTGGGTCACACAGGTTCGATCCTGATCCTTGCAAACCTGGGTCACACAGGTTTGCTGTAGTCTGTTTATTTTGCTGATTGTGGGTCACACAGGTTTGCTGTAGTCTGTTTATTTCGCTGATTGTGGGTCACATAGGTTCTCCTCTGCCTGATGCAAATGCGGAAACAGTGCTGCCACACTGCAATATCACGACATAGACACGTAGCTTGATACCACACCCAGTCACATTATCCTGACATTGGGCCAAAGGATTCTGGAACTACCCTTATATGCTGTGCACCAAAATAGGGAGCTATATTAGGACATTTTTTATGTTTTAGGTAGTTGCAGCTGGGGATCGAACCCACAACCTTCCGCCCTGAGGTGAATGCTCTAACCACTCGGCCACCTTGATGGTGGACACCATGCCCTGCTTAGATAATCTGTAGGTCTGCCAAGTGCAGAAGTGCTTGAGCTTAAAATGCCTTAAATTTAGGCTGCTTTTATCATGGCAGACAGGGTTGCAGTGCGTTTGTTGTTGTTACCAAGCTGTGACAGTATTTCAGTCATATAGCAATATCCAGCTAGTACAGTCAGAGGAAGATTCCACATTCACAAAGGCACCTGGTGAGAACCACTAACCTGCTGGAAGGCTTCCACAATGACCCTGCTGGGGTTCAGACACAAACGGGTAAGGTGCTAAGTGACAATAAGTCAGTGACTTTTTCCACTTGGCCACGGAAGCCACATGGGTATCATCATTCAGTTGTTTATATATTAAAAATTCTAATCTGCATGTTGCTGAGTCTGTTGTTGTTAAATACAACTGAATTCCCATAAACATTGCTGTAATAAATAATAATGTAGATTTTCCAGAGGGAATAATATAATAAACAAATAAACATCTCTTTATCAATATTTTGGCAAAACTTTAATTACCTTCCTTAAAAAACATGAGTTTTTGAGCCACTGCATAATAAACATTTGTACAGTTGCCATATTGTTATTGTCCAAGGCTGTAAGACTTGTTTTATTTAGAAATTTTAATTTGCAGTTCACCATAATGTTTTACTTCAGTCTCGATAAAACAGTCGCTAAGTACATACACGTGTATGTGCGATTTCTGTTTTCCAAATTTCGCTTTCCGCATGATGTTTAATTGCATTCTGACAAACGTAATCTGACTGAAATTACAAGAACCTGCTCCACCCGGTCCTGAATGGTGTTGTGCTAAGATAAGCTCATCCATTTATTTAAGTATGGCAAATTAGAAAGAAAAAAAATACAACTGGGAAAACAATCAGCACGCTCGAGTCTTTGAAATGCTTTTCGTAAATCAAATGATTCCATTTCAGATCTTGCTTTTCACATAACCTTTATATAATAATAGCCAAAAATGATATAGATAATCTGATACCTCTGAATATGTTTATGAAGTCTTATATCAATCCCATGCCTAGTTACTGAGACATAAGCATAATAACATGTGCATGCAAAACTTTAACCAAACTATCCGCTCTCACATGGCAATATCACGTAGTTCTCTGTGACTGCTTTAATTTCAGCTTTATACTGTGTATATAACAATTAAGTGCCTGAATGTCACAGATGTAGATTAAAGCCCGACAATGCATCTCCATTACGCTAGAAACATTTTTTCCCGGGGGAGCATGCTGGACCCCACTCTCTTACACATCGGCTTACATTACATTCACCTCTGTAGTGGGCTCAGAAAGTAGTTCCAAATAAATGACGTCAACCAGACCGTTGTTCAAATATTTGATTAGAAGGACGACTAGATAGGCTCCATAAACTGTGAAATATATATAAACAGCACCTGAACTTTACCGGAATGGTCATTAAAATTACAAATTACGAGTATGAAAATAAAAGGCTGGTCTTTAAGATATCCGGCTGAATCTGTAAATAATTACATTTGAAGACGAACGTTTGCGGAATCTTCCCATCGGCGAAATAAGGCATGAAATAGTTCCCATAATAACAATCAAAATTAATATTTTACACACGTTTTATGGTGATTCAAAAAGTATTTAT
>CM037795.1:32150130-32200130 GCA_021229015.1 Solen grandis | reverse complement strand
CATATGCATAATGATTTCACTTTTTTGTTATGTAACAGAAAACATCCACATTCGTTCTATTTCAATACGCTGAAATGAAATACTAATATTTTTAAATGTATGTGGTTGCTATGGGAACACAGTCTGGATCTGTAGAAGCTTGGTTCAAATGAAAAAACTCTCACTTTTTAGCTTGTAGTTATCAGATATGTTTAAAGCTTGAGTGAAACTATATATGTGAATTTAAGTCAGTTGTATGCATAATAGCATATAAAATTTGAATATTTTTCATGTTTTTTTTAAATATCTCATTAATATTTATGAGTATGCAAATTTGTTAGATTTAATAAAAGCCAATAAATTCATAGTAATAAGCCTAATCTCTTATTTGGTACCAGTTTCATTACTTTATCACTGAAATGAATGGAAATATAAAGATTTATTGTCTTCAAGGGCGACCACAACATAAACAAGGGGCTACCATGGAAACGCTTAGAAAAAACCTGTTTCCACTCGTTCGATAATTTTAAGACTTTTTATCATAGGTTCTACGGACATCAAGGTTAAACATACCAGTATAACATTTCTGTTGCAATTTCGTCTAGATTTGGTCATTTTTTCTGCTATCTTTACTGGGCTACCGGTCATGAAACTCTACAATTAACTCTGTCTGATCTTTGCAAAGTCAAATAGATGAAGACCACCTTAAAATAATGTCTCGGGTCACCTTAATATCAATAGCTGATGAATGAAAATATCCTCGGATGATCAAGCCTTACATATGTAACAATCTCAGTACCGACAGACAAGCAAACGATATTGATGCTATATGAGCTCCCAAGTTACATGATGTATTGGAACCCTTGGTATCAAAAATGTTCTGAATCTTTTCACCCTAAACAATGCAAGGTGACTACTCGGGAGAAAGAAATTGCATCGAGATAATCAACGACGATTTACTTGTTGGTCTAACCTGATGACAGTTGGACACAGACTGACTGAAAGACTGACTGATAACGTTGCTTAATTAGGGTCCGTCTGCTGACTGAAAGACTGAGCGGACCCGCCTTATATATTTTTCAACAAGTCACGTGACCGACAAAACAGAATCTTCCAAGGCGAAACCATTTCCGTTATAAAGAATAGCCAAAGATGTGTCAGCTTATACGAGAGACTATATGGAAGTGACTAAAGCATTTAAATCTAATTAATGAATGAAATCAATATAAAAATGATATAATAAACTAATTAAACTTACGTCTTGATGCTTTCTTGTTAAATGAAGGTTTAAATATCGAGTCGGGAAACCGGAAGTAAAAACTTATAAAAGCTTGACTAGAATTATTTTAACGAGAACATTTTAAAGATACACTAATAATCAGGTTTGTTACACATGAAGAGAAACGTAAATAAAAAAATTATTGAGTAGATTTTTTTTTTTTTAATTTCATTCTTTTGTGCACTGAAGAAAATGTTTCGATGCCAATTACATTTTAATGTCCGACATAGTTGTTGGTTTTAGCGGCTAATTTGATATTTATCCATTTGTTTATGTTATTTATTAAACTGCATCTCTCTGGATTTATTTCAACTGATACAAACTTTTGGCAATTGCCTCTTTTTCTTCAATTATTAGATTGTTGAGCAGACGACATGTACGTCTGGTATCACAATGTCTGTCAGTCAGTCATTAAACGTGTACGCAGTAGCCTAAACAAATGCTTATTACACAGTCATGATGACTGCTGATTCGGATTACTTACACATTTACATGGATAAGACAATTCGAGTCTTGCTGGTCCGTTGCTTATAGCCTAAAAAAAATATGTGACCAGTGCAGCTGGGGAGGGAAAGAAAGTTGGGGTTTATTTATGAGTCGTTATGGCACGAATAGTTACTCGTTACTAATTCGAAATGAATATATCATATATCAATCAATCTAACTAAAAAAAAAAAAAAAAAAAAAAGAAAGAAAGAAAGAAAAAAAAAGCAACCAAACACAACTCTTAGTGCAATTAGACTTATTCTTCAATTATGCTAGACCTACTTTTTCATGTAATAATGAATATGTTTTACATAATTACATACACACGGTGAATAACCATATCGGCGGGCTCTCTGCGGAAATCGCTTTATCGGCAGGCTCTCTGCGTTCTCACTGGTCATTCTCTGCCATAAACACAAACACACGATGGCCATATGGCAGAAAAAGGGATCAATGGTCACTTTTAACAGGTGAGTTGCTCAGTATTAAGAAGTACACGGAATATTAGAATATATTTACTATATATATATATATATATATATATATATATGCGTGTAAATTATTTTTCAATTATTAGCGACTGCGCTCTAAAACTCGGACAAACAGTTTAGTGATGTACCAACATGGAATACAACCTCGGTACTTTCTTCATGCTTTAGCGAGTTATTGCTTTGATTGTGTCCATAATATGAACATCGTACGTTTTCTTTAGGTATATTTTTCAAAGAGATACCGATAAATTGGCCGATATTTATGTAAATTTCTTGATAAGCCCCTACTTTCGGTTTTGTTGGTGCACGGGGGAAAATACAGCCATTTCCACTCCAATTCCCAGTTTCCCTACGCTGCGGAGGCATTGATTGCATTTGACTAGTGCAGAATGGTTTAATACTTAGCACTTCCGTCGGTATACTATATCAAATAAATTATTTACAGAGACAAAACATAACAAGGCCTAAATTTATTAGTAGAATTGTTTGAAAGGCGATGCATTTCTTCCAAAATTAAAATTATTGTCTGTAAAATAGGCCAAATCGTCAAAGTCAAATTAAGGTTAAAAGCTACATTAATTTTACCAGTTAAGCTGATTTTGTTGCTGCAACGACAAAACTTTACATAGCGATATTGAAACAAAGGGACAACTGATGGGAACTGAACTTACCACTGAGACAATGAGTCGACTCCCTGACGCAATTGTCAGAGATTATACTTATACCCGTGACGACGCATCGTCACATTACTTCCCCAAGTCTCGACCCGAGACTTGGCTTGGGAAACACGTGGGTATGGCAACTCCTGTATGGCAGTTAACAGTATCCCACCGCTGCCACCAAATGTATCAAACACGGCCCGGCCGTGATAGCCCAATGCTCTAACCACTGAGCCAAAGAGTCAACTCCCTAAAGCGATATTAATTATACCCGTGACGACGAATCGACACAGGCAATGTTCAGCTAATTAAAGTCCTTCATAGGCCGGAAATATCCGTTATCTTTCGTGAAAACCACGAACGTGCGCCCCCTGGTATCAAAATGTGACGTGAAATTATGCTTACTTTCAACTTGTTTAGTGGCTGATTGCATCTTTCATATTGTGTGGTCACATCGTGTATTTTGATTTGGGAGCACTGTAACCGTGCAATGTAAATATCAGTGCTTATGGTATGCTGCTCGGCATGTTGAAATATTTCATTTCGCTACATTGCACTGTCATGTAGCCTAATGAAATCATGATATAGACAGCAAGGTCTAAACAGCATACATGTTGTAGTTTCCAGCAAGCATGTTATCATTGTCAACATGCTTTGTGAAGGTGCTTGCATGCATAATGACTACATGTATATCAGTAAGCACAACAGCAGTGTCAGTGAGTAAATTGTAACAGAAAGCAGGCATTTTGTAATTTTTACCTAAATATCATTCCATGCATTTCAATATTAACGGGGAACGGTTACTCTACAAACTCAGCTTTCAAACCTGTCAGTGAAAATGCTTGCCTAAGACAGTTTGAAACGAAGCGGAATATCATTATCACCAGCACGATGTAATTGTCAAGAAACAGTGAGCGACATTAGCACTCATGGTGTTGTTTGAATATCATAAAACATGATTTCCTTGCAACCAAGGACAATGGAAGGCAACGAAGCACTTTGCCATCAAGCAGAATGCAAATGTCACTAAACATAATGCACTTGTCATAACGCATTCATCGATATAAACAATCACACAAGGATAACACCAAGCAAAATGGCATTTTCATCAAACATAATGACATAGTCATCAAGCATCATGTAATTTTTGCTTAAATATTATTCCATAGGTTAGAACCACAGACTTAAGCTAGCCAGCTTAAGGGCTAGTCCAAGTGACCCTTTCGGGCGGCGAGGAACTCGGCGACCTTATTCGCTCGGACACGGAGGCCCCCACTTACACAGGCATTTAGTGACAGTTTATAAACAGACAATTTAATAACTACTTATTTTCATATGCCTACGTAAAAATCACTTGTTTTCGGATTTAAATACAAAATCAAGTGAATTGAATTAATAAATTAGTAATTAGTAATTAAACCTGATCAGCTAGAAAAAATCTAAATAATTAAGCACAATAAAAAACGTGGAACATAAACAAGAAAAACGCATTTAAAGCGGACTTCAACCTCTAAAGTAATAAGTAACAAAGCAGTTTCAAAGACATCAAGCAGAAAAAAAAAATAAAAATAAAAAAAATGAAAATATCTTTACGTTTTTATTAAGTACAGATCATGCGACAAATTAACTGCAAGCATGTTCTGCTATCTGTTATTTTATGTCTTTATATTGATTTTCCGATTATTTGGTGCAGTTTGACCGCATCTATTCAACTGACCATTTATTTCTTGGAATTGCAACCTTACATATTTCATGTATATTTGTCTTGCAAAACATATGCAACAATCTGAACAGAGTTTTTTTTTTTTTTTAAAAAGCTATGTTTTGCGCTGAAGCGAAAGTCTCAGGAAAGAGTTCACGAAAATCCTCATTTTGTACATAACTTTTTCATACGACAATCGGACATCATAATTTTAAAAATAAATACGGCTTGAAAGGAATTTAAATCTTTTTGTACACTTAATGTATCCACTTTTTTTGAAAAGCTGTCAAGATATTGAAGCTAAAACCTCTAGAAAACGGAAAAAACGACAAAAAATGAAACATTTCATTTCGTTTTCTCCTTTTAACCTCCTCTCTATATGAAAGTATACAAAGCCAAGAGAAAATAGCAATTGTACTAGTACCCTAAGTTAAAAAAAACTCGGAGGGCACTGAACCTTTAATAACATGGACACTGTGAGTGTGATAATGTTTCTTGTTCTCATTTGGATCATCAGGTCTGAAATATTGCACACCAATCTGTGCTGTTAGGAAGAACACATAACTTCATTGTAACTGTTGTTTACAGATTTTGTCTCTTTATGTGCATTATAACCGTGACACTCATTTGATTCCATTGTCGAGAACTCAAGACACCGTTTTGGAAATAATATTTTGACTGTTGTTGGATTTGTCAATTATTTTTTTTAAATTTGATGATATAAATTAGATTAAATATAAAAGTGAGGGATTGTTTTGTTCATTTTTCTTTAAATAAATCTTTATGCTGGCGAGAACTGAATACTCCAGGGTATGTTATATATCAAAACTTAAAATATCCGATACGAAAGATGTGTATCTATCTAGGCAATGTATCTAGTCAAATCATACATTTTGATTTCAAACAATTTTGATTTTTTTTCACGTTCACTGACCTTATGTTAGATGACTAGTTATGAATCATATATTATTCAGTAACACACCCCACCCACATCATAGTATTGTACTTTTATACTATACTGGTATGTACAGTACCGGCTATTTACCGTATTTAGATATACATTAACTATCTAACTCTGAATTCCGTTTTTCTTTCAGGTGATGACTGATATGAAGCTTTTAAATATACTTACACAGGATAGGCACATTTTAAGGTTATTACCTAGACAGACATTACTGTTTACAAAAGTCTACACATTACCCCATAATGACGTCATCTTACTGCGTCACCAAAAGATTATGTTTACACATTATGAAAAACACGGAAAAAATCAGAATCTAGTTTACATATTTTATTGTTTATCATGAAATAGTCTACATAAGTTATTTCTTAATAGCGCGAATTAATGTAGGCAAACAGCGGTCTCACTGGTCCAAAGTTCACGGATAGCTAAAAATAACCCTAGTACTGATTGTTTGTTTGTTGCGGTTATTAACGTCCCGTCGCCATTTTTTCCCCAGTCATTTGGAAACAAATGGTGAAAAATACCCATGCGTGCAAAGATGCTCTTGAAAAGATCGATGTTTTGATTTGATACATTTTTTTCAAGAATGAATAGGATTGAACAACAGGCCAATAACCTGTCATTTACAGGTCATGCATATATAGACTAGTTATAAACAAAAATATTGCATGCATTATGCTTTGAACTAAGTTAATTCATCAATCCTTTCAGAAATATCAATTTAATTTTTTTTTTGCACATTTTGCTCATCCAAAACTAAAAGTCGCACACAACTTCAAATAATAATAAGAATGAGGATCAAACTCGAGACCTCAGTTCGGCGCTCTACCAACTGCACTTAGGTAAATTACACAAAGTGCGACGTAGTTTTATTCCTTTACACAAGTTCACGCTCTTTCTAAAAATAACGCTCGCTCTCCTCGAAAGTGTTTAGTACGGTGTCCTGATCGGACCAGTTTAAATCTCGCCTCTCCAACACGCGACAACACGATAATTATCGCGTTGTCGCATGTCCAAAAAACATATATACATGCGAGATTTAACAATCCTCGCGAGTTTTTTGGGCGATAATTATCGTCTTAATTCTCGCATGTCTTTCTTAAATCTCGCATTAGGAATTTGATTGAATCTACAAAATAGACATAGCGCGCGCAGATTTTTTTAGTTATTACAAATCCTCGCGAGGAACCTCGCGAGGATTAAAAATAAAACCCTCGCGAGGTTTTATTACTAATCCTCGCGAGGGTTTGTAAAATAAAAAAAAGACAGCTAAGATATTTGGTTTGTAGCAGTGCCTAGTGGACTGCTACAAAGTTTGTTCATTTCATGACCCTTGGGTCAAAATTGTCCACAACCCAGGGATCATTTCATACAAAATAGGCTGATATAGAAAAAAAAAAAACATTGAACAATCTTCTTCTCAGGAACCACAAAGTCTAGGGATGAGATATATGTTGTGTAGAATTGTCTAGTAGATATCAAATATTTTTATTCAAATTATGACCCTGGGATAAAAATTGGCCTCACCAAAGGGGTCAGCTGATTTTGCAACTGCTTATACATAAAATACATTGGTATTATCGAATTTTGCATCAGTATATATATAGATTATACACACGTTTATGAACCATCAAACGTCGTTTTTTGTTTCATTTTAAAGTTTAAGACTTTATGTATTTTGTGTCTCATTATATGTGTATATTTCAATAGCAGAAGCCCGATTCTTTTTATCAAACATTTTCTCTTTTAACATTAAAATCCGTGTCTTAGCCTTTGCTGATTCAATTTCAGCGTTAACGGCTCATCACACAAATATTATAGTGAAACATCGATCGAAATCAATCTTCGTTTCTTCTCGTCAGTCGCCATTTTTTCTATTGCGTGTCTAGCCCCATGAAAACGAAAACAAAGTGTAATGAAAATGAACGCTTTTTAGATGAAGAACTATATTTGAAATACAGGAGTTATTTCATAAACGTGCATTATTAATGTCTTATCCAGTACACAGACTTATTCAAAATAATAAGAACAAAAGACCAAATCTGTGGCCAGTAATAGTATACTGTTTGGACCTTTTGTCCAGGGTCTAAGCTTTTAATCGGATTAAATAAACTACTAAAATATATTCACGTAATATTTAGGAAATATTATAAAGATCACCCAATGTTAATCGATACATAACAAATGGATTGTATTATAAAACACTCTTTGAATTACATATAAATGAAATAGGGGAACCACCATTTTAATTACCGAAAAATACCTTATTCATGTAGTACTGTATTTTATCTCAATTACACTAGCAAACCTTTTCCTGTAAAATACATAAATAAAAAAACTCTTCTCTGTTAAACATAATGCGTTATAAGTTCATGAGTATTAATTGGGTTTTCTTAGGATTTGAATGTAACACTAATTGAAGCCTAATAATTTATGTTATAGTGTTCCAGAGTGAATCAGTAGATGAAATGAATGCTTTCATCATTTATGCTGTTCTTTCAAAATTCATGCGAGTAATCATAACTATTCCCAACAGGATCTCCAAGAAAATCATGTAATCAGTATTTTAACAGATCAACGCGTGAATAAACTGCAGGCTGTTGGCACAAATATATGCTCGTACGTACACAATTAAACTTAAAAAAAAAAAAAAAAAAAAAAAAAAAAACGATTGGAAGGTATGTTATAGTACGAACATGCTTTCTGGTTTTGAGTGCTGACGAAAAGTAATCTATATTATTTATGTAAACAACGTGTAGAAATGTTATTGACAATAGGTTAAATGTCTACAAATCAGTTAACTGGTATGATTGCTAAAACAATGACATCTTATCAAAATTTAAAGAGTCACTAGAAACCAGTCCTACGCTGTCGCCCGGTGTTCCTCGTCAAAATAGTCCGGCAAAAACATAGCGCTCTATTTTTGTTTTACAAATCCTCGCGAGGAACCTCGCGAGGATTAGTAATAAAACCTCGCGAGGAACCTCGCGAGGGTTTGTAAAAAACCTAACTCGCGAGGTTTGCAAAACTCGGAGGATTTGTAAAAACCTCGCGAGGTTCCTCGCGAGGTTTTATTTTTAATCCTCGCGAGGTTCCTCGCGAGGATTTGTAATAACTAAAAAAATCTGCGCGCGCTATGTCTATTTTGTAGATTCAATCAAATTCCTAATGCGAGATTTAAGAAAGACATGCGAGAATTAAGACGATAATTATCGCCCAAAAACCTCGCGAGGATTGTTAAATCTCGCATGTATACTAGTATATGTTTTTTTGGACATGCGACAACGCGATAATTACCGTGTTGGAGAGGCGAGATTTAAACTGGTCCGATTAGGACACCGTAGAAAATAGTATATTTACCTGAATATATTTATGATATATCCCCTTTATCAATACATGCCAGTCATGGCGACTACACATTTGAAAGTTCCGCTCGATTACTAGATGACCCCAGGTCAGTTGTCACGTGATATATGTTAAGCGGCAAATCAGTAAACACACTGGTTAGTCAGTGTAAGTAATATAATTACTTGGATTATAATACTTTATAGCAAACCACTACTACTACTACTACTACGATCTAAATATCTACTTAATCAGAAAATCTAGGCTACTTGGATTATTAACTGCTATTAAGGAATGGTATTTATCAATATATAAATGGAATATCTCGGGAATAAAAATAAAACAACATTTATTTCCATGACAATTCTGGCCCTATGGCATTTACAAGCAAACGTAGCCGTTTAGCCAATATAAACTAAAAGGAGATACCCATTGGTCATTATAAGCGACGAGGACTGTCCAGGAAATAAATTATCTATGTTTAAAAACAACCGAAGCCGGTTTGGCGTAAAATTATGCAACTTTAGAATGTAGAGATAAAGTCAATTTTGAGTTATCCCATCTATGCTATATAGTCTAGGTATTAAGTAGGTTTCATCTTTTATACCATTTAGCCTATAAAATAAACAGGCTACAACTGTTATCCTATTTAGCCTATGTAGAACTCATACTACATGATTTAGCCAATTAATCCCATTTTGCCGATTTAACACGAAAATGCTGTTTTATAGACCACTGTATCCTATTTTGCTTCTTAATCTTATAAAAGTCGACTAACACCATATTTAATGATGAAAGTAATGTAGGCGATTATTAGCTAATAAAGTACACGGGTTACAACTGTTATCATATTTAGTATATATAGGACCCATGCTACTTGATTTAGCTAATGATTTAGCAAATGAATCCAATTTTGCCGATTTAACACGAACATGCTGTTTTATAGACCAATATAGCCAAGTTTGCCTCTTGAACTTAAAAAAAGTCGATTAATACCTTATGTAATTATGAAAGTAATGTAGACGATCTAATCTATTTTGTGTACAAGAGGCTATGTGTACAATGTATATATATAATTAGCTGATTTTGCCGATTTGAATTCAAAATTCAGGAAATAAAAAGCGCATTTAACCGATTTCACGGGGTGGGGGGAATCACGTGACTGTACAGTATTCAAAACGAGCAATGGCGACTTCTGGGCCTCGGTTAATTCATTATTTTGTTAAATTTTGGTGACAAACGTTTCCAGGATTCAAACTGACATTTTATATGGGTCAAATGCACCTGCTTATTGAGAATGCTCGAATTATTATTTCTGTGAAGTAAAAATCCGACCATGGTAGCTGACAAATAGCGCGGACAAAATCTATTGAAATATAATAAAGGGCTATAAGTTACTTTAATTCGAACGAATTATGACATTCCAAGGGTATGCACAGCTAGGCTTGGCACTTACCAGTCTTGTAAAGTTTGATCGGAAATCCGAAAAAAATGTAGCTGAGAAGTAGGGTGGACAAATCTTGTCTATATTCGGACTGACAGACAGACGACCCGACCGACCAACCGACGGACGTAACCCCATGATAGCTCCCATATACTTTGTATCTAGAGGTATAATGAATTTAGCCTTTCGCATCAATCTACTACCGTTTGCCCTTTGTAGAGGCGAAAAACTAACAAATGTGGGGTACCTCTTCATTTTGTAAATAATAATAAAAAAGGCAACCTTACATAGTTCATGTATATTTGTCTTGCAGACTATTTACGATAATAACAGTTTTTTAAATGATTTATATGAGTTTGTTTTGCTCTGCGTAGTGGCGAAAGTCTAACGAAAGAGGGGTTCACGTAAATCCTTATTTTGTACATTACTTTCTTAAACGACGTCAGTTTTTTTTAACATTTCATACACTTTATGTATCCCCTTATTTTGAAAAGCTGTCAAGATGATTTAGCTTAAACCTCAAGAAAACGGCAAAAACGATTAAAAAATGAAACATTTTATTTTGTTTTCTCTCTATATCTTTGTAAGCCCTGATTAAATTTCAATAATCTGCATGTCATCCGCCATGATTCTGACTACAAATCGTATTCTTACTCTTATTTGAAAAAAAAAATCAACATCTTTCGAAATATAATCAATCGAATTCAATAAGGGTACGAACATTTTCATGATTTTCCGATTATTTTGTGTAGTTTGGCTGCATCTTTACAACTAACCAACATTTGATTGACATAGAATAGGGTAATATGAATAGTGTGTCCCAGCTTCAGCGCAATAGGCTCAAGTAGAGCCGGAAAACTTCTAATTAAGACATTTCTCCAAACAATAGAAGCCTACGTTTGCTACGCTCGCTTCGGTCTACGTCTGTAGAAATGTTTTATATACTCTATCCTATACATGGAAGGATACCAGGACAAACATTTATTCACTTGTTGCTTATTCTGTTGTTGTCGAATACAGCTGCATTCCTGTGTTTTTAGTCAAACAAGACAATTTTAAATTTTAGTTTACTTAAACTGTTACGTTTCTGTTTTACCAATTCGCTTTATGCTTAACTGTATACGGACAAGTTTACTTTCAGACTGATCTAGGTTTGTACTGGTTGCATAGGTCTTTTTAGGTTTTCGCAGAAAAGTAATACATGTATGAATTTTATAAATGTGTTTATCTAATGAAAAGAAGTTTTCAAGCTCGCGACTACATAATTGAATGGAGATTGTCAACCATATTCTAAAACATGATCATTTGTGTATCATTGGAAAGCTTATAATTATTCACATTAATTAAAAAAATATTGAAAAATTGGAAAGATTATACATACTGACATTTAATAAATTGGTCTATCTTGGGAAAAAAGAGGATGCAAGATTGCAACAACATAATAGACCAATGGTAGTCAACTGTTGTTGTTGTATTGGGGTTTAACGTCCCTGCGATAGTATTTCAATCATGTAGCCACGTCCAGCTAATTATAGGTGGAGGAAGACCCTGAGTACACAGAGGTACCCGGGTAGAACCAACGACCTACCGCAAGCCAGCTGGAAGGCTTCCTCACATGAAAATCCGAAGTCCCTACCGGGATTCGAACCCACAGCGGTGAGGGGCTGAGAGATTTGTAGTCCACGACTATAACCGCTCGGCCACGGCAAGACAAATATAAACAAAATATGTAAGGTTGATATTTCAAGAAATGCAGGCAGGTAAATAAGATGTGAGACATCGAAATGGGCGATAACATTCTTTGAAGACAATTAGGAGAGTTTCATGTTACATCAACATCTGTGTGTTAAATTGTAATCGATAGTAGAGAATTGTCTCCCCGTTTCGATATAATAGACAAAACTTAAATGTAAGATTCACAATGCTATTATCATCATATTTACGGCTTGGACATCAACAAGTGAGAAAAGATGGCAGCAAAATTGAATTGATGTTTAATGTCGATTTGATTTCAACGTAAATAATTTAATGAGGAATTTACTTATGTTACTTAGCAAACCATAGATAGTGCGACACGATTGGTGTCATTTCCTTATCAAGTGAACATAAAAGAAGTATCTTGCAGTAGTAAAACGCCGGGTCACTGAACCAGGGGTTATGGGTTCGAATCCCGTTGGAGGCGAGATTCGTGTCCGTATCTATCACAACGTCTGACAGCTAAAACTATGATGAAAAACAACAACAAAACAACAAAAAAGTAGTAGTATAGGTGACGCTTTGCATCTAAACTGGACCTCCTTTCTAGGTGGGCGGCCATCTTTGATACTATTTATAGTAACTTATTTGCATATAAGCATTTTGGGATGTGGCTCATGCGTAGTGGCCATGTTGTAGGCGGCCATTTTATTTCAAACTTATGCGTGTATAGAGCATGCGTGGCGGCCATTTTTAGTATACGGAGGTGACTTGTATACTTGATCTGAGATCTGCTCGCGGTAATTGAGGGTCACTTCCATTTGATCTCAGACAGTGTCATAAAAGTCTACTACTACTACATCTACTACTAATAATGATATAAATATCAATGATGCAGTTAAATAAAAGTGTACCGTTCCAAAATTTTGCCAATAATGTAAAAGAGAAATACGTCTACTATAATGACTATAATAATTAAAATGACTAAAGTAACTAATATTTATCTACTTTATTATGATAATTATAAAATATATAGCACAAAGAAATGATAACGTCTACCTTCACGATGTGTTCTGTTCAACGTCCTACCTTCAAATGACTTATTTCACCACTATTGCATCAGTTTAAACTCCTTTCCCAAACACCACCTGTGATGACAAAGAGGCTCTTTTTATGCTATCGATAAATAGAGGTATTGATTTAGAAGAAGATGTGTGAACAATAGCCTTTGTATTAGCTCTTTTCATGAGTACTGGACTGGCACAATTTTGCGACTATGTGTTTGGTTCTCCTTTGTAGTAGCAAATTCAAAGAGCAGGTGCGTTTACAATAGCTCCATTGAAATATCATTTTGACGAATTACGGATTGAAAATAAACCAATCAGGTACCTTCCTTTTCCACCAATTATAAAAGATTTCTCGACAAAATGGCCGTAGAGTATGTTAGGACACAGGAGGAGATAGAATCGTGTATTAAAACCTATTTATTCGACGAAGATATGGAAGAATCCAGTCGTGCATGTATATATGATGGAGAATGGAATCCGCCTAGCCCCGTTATACAGACAGGAAGAGGAGATGAACCCCAACCAGGACCGTCCCATCAACTGATTTGACCATGAAGAAAAAAATCGGAGAAGACCTTCAAGAAATCAGCGGCCGTAGAAGTTAACGGATTTGAGAGGTGGTCTTCATGACATGTTTCAAAAAGTGCTTGAGGAGGCCCGGTGTGATTTGGCGGGGAACGATTTGGGACGTGTTGTGATACAGCATGAAGGTTTATACACGACCCCATCATCATTCCTATACAACCCTGGGGAAATCTAAACGCGGAGAAAGTGATGGAGACCATTGAAAAAGTATTAAATAGTTACCAACAGCTTTCCGTTAATGACAGATTTAATATAACGGTTGGTATTATCGACTTACCCAAAGGTGGAACTAGACGTAGGATTACGAGAATTAAAGAAGAAAAAGAATTCACTCCAATTAAAGAAGTCTGTTGTCATTATTGACAACAAGGATCACTTGTGTATGGCCAGGGCGATCGGTGTCAGTTGGGCCAAATTGAAAAGGTGTACGCAAGAAGAATGGAAGGAGGTGGTACAGAAGAAAAGTAACATGAAACATGCGATTGAACACCAGAATGTCCCTCTGACCTTCTACAATCACCTGGTTATGAAAAATCGTAAAGAACAATGACAATTAGCTGTCACCTTCTGTCACTTGGCTGGCGTACCCACGGACCGACCAACCAGTTTGGATAATGTGGAAGCTTTTGAAGAACTCTTAGGTGTGCGCGTGATGGTGGTCAGTGCGAAGCTTGGTAACAAATTCATCACCAGTCACAGTAGCGATGGACGTCCGTGTATCTACATTTACCACGTAGACGATGAACACTTTCATGCCATTGCCAGTATTACGGGGTTTTTCAGTGTAGGATACTTTCGCGTGAAATGCCTAAAACGCCACAGCAACAAAGAACGACACGAATGTGAAACGACATGCCGAGTTTGTAAGACGTCCCCTTGTCCAAAACCGGTTCCTCCATCAACTGCCAAGATTGTAACAAGGACTTTCGATCCAAGGAATGCTACGATCAACATAAAACAGTTCCGGTCTACAAAAAGGGTGAGAAAAAAGGTCAACTCAGTGGCCGTTCCGATTGTGACAAATGGTGGCGGTGCCCATGTTGCTATAAAGTGTTGAAAAAGGACCCTGCGTTTATCTAAGTACTTGCAAATTAATTCCATATTATTTCAATCTTAAAAGACTAAATAACGAAAGGAAAAATGAATCTTTGAAAAATTATGAATTTAATATTAAACTTACATAAATGTCCAATGACTTGAAATAAAGAAGATATTTGTCAGTGTAGTAGGTACAGGTATTAAAGTAATAAAATACTTATTCTAAACAGTTCTACTAGATCGGCATAAACATAATATATTTTATGGGTTTTTTTTTATTTCATTATTTATTATAATTGTATTTATTGATTAGACCCCCCCCCCTCTCTCTCTCTCTCTCTCTCTCTCTCTCTCTCTCTGCCAAGTGAAGACACTACATATAAACAAAAGATGCTGCGCTCGCATCGAGGCTTCGCTTTTAACATTTTATTGTAACATTGTCAAAGAATTAAATTAGACAAACTTTCGTAGTTCATGGCAATGTTGTTATTGCATACAAATACATGACATTCATTTACATACTATTTTTTTGCCATAGTAGTCTGTTAACATCCTTGTATTTTGGGTTAAATCCAGACCTTTAAAACTCACACGTATAAAGCTCTATTTTTAGGCTAGAGTACTCTCCTTTGTGTGAGGTATATGTTACAGGGTCGTTTCATTTTAAATAAAATACACAATTTTACCATCTAGTTTCGAAAATAGATAATGAAATAAAATATACTTGTGATGCGTTTTTTTATCATTTATTCACCGTAACTTATCTTGGTATATTCTATTATAATGTATTTACCTTGAATCAAGAAGCAATTCGTTTAACCAATGCAACTAATCCTTTAATTTTATTCGACACCGCATGCTAACGTCACGCTTGAGTTACGATGACCAATTGAATGCACCTGCTGGTCAGTCGTTCACTGGATACACAGCTGATTGCATGTCATCGTGGCAATTAAATATATTTTTTTCGTATATATATTTCAGGTTAATATGTTAACATTAATTGTATTCCTATTTTCTATTTATTAAAATTGTATTGATAAAGTAATATTCATTATATTGTATTATTTTCATATATTTGTTAAGTAAAATAATTAATATATATTTCTTTGTAATCCGTCGGCAACCTTATTGTTTTGTATTTTTTAATTTTGACTTTATTATTAAAGAAAGTGAGTCGTTCACTGGATACACAGCTGATTGCATAATCGTGACAATAAAATATATATTTTTCGTAAATATATATTTCAGTTGATTGTTTGTCATCTTCCCCACAATTATACCGACGAGCCCATCGGTAACATATATATGGACACAGATTTCCAAAAAGGAACAAATGAACACGGGCATCATGAAATGGCTATAACCGGACAGAATCAATAAAAATGTGTTTGTATGCTAATAATAAATCTTTACAGCTAAAAACAGTTTACCGTAATATTCATTACCCCATTAACAGAGCTTAATCAGAGGACCGATAGTCCTGAGAGCTGCCAATTGAAGCTCATTAGTTTGTGCAAGGCAATTCATGGGCTTTTGAAATCATAGACATGTAATAATTTAATGGAATAAAAGTTTTCAGAAAAGATACTACGAGTATAACGCTCTGCTAAGATACTGTCATGATTAAGATAGTTTACACCAGGGCAGGTTGATATGTAGGTCAACTTTTATGGTCTATTCATATTTCCTATTTTTATGTGCAGTACGATAAACACACAATCACAATCACAATAACAATCAAGCTCTACCCATAGTTTCAAAGACAAGAGATCATAAACATGCTAAAATTAATCTGGTTATATTACTAACCAGAGCAAAATGCAGTAGAATCTGTTTTATGCATTAGTTATTGGGACGGCGCCAGTCCAAAAGTGTACAGACGCGGGTACTATACTTATTTTCAATTTGTAACGCTCTGTATCTTATGAACATCAATGTAATGTCGACCATTATGCTAATTGTATTAAAGATGCGTCAATATTTTCCTATAACTTTTTAAGGTACGTATATATTGTTCTAAAATATTCACGGGTCCGTACATATAGCCGTAGGCTATAAGGTAACATCTGCGAATATGAACCAGAATGAAATACTTAATTTCTCATAATTGTAGGTGTTATGACCATAAAACATGGTTCAAAACAGTTACTTATACGAGAAAGATACGAATAACACACGATATTATATAGAAACAATCCGGCCTATTTCATAGGGAGCATATATAGTGAATTCTGAGTTACCAGGTTCCGGATACCGAGACTGCAATGCAGCTCAAAAATACGGAATAGAAAGGCTAATTTTCTCTGAGATTATTGTAAAATTCATTTACACATGCTATGAAAATATAAATCTTTTATATTTTCACATAGCAACATCTAGGTAATATAAATCTATGATAAATCACTAAGAAAAATATGAGTAACACACACCCTGAGCAGTACGGTTTGTGTTGAAAAAATCCGACAAAAGAAAGAAAAGGACGATGAGGCAAAGAGAAAGAAAGAGGCATATATTTATACACTAACTACTCCAAGTACATTGCAATCCAAATAAACATCTATTTGTGTAATGACCTATATACACCATACTGATAGCTGAGATAAGGCAGACTGCCTCTCAGCTTAGTTAACAAGCACAGGTATAAGAGACTTATTTACGCACAGCGATATCTGTTTTATGTCTTGTTTACTAAGTGGGTAAGTGAAATTAAAAAGGCATTAAATTCATGTTTACTAATGGATTTTCAAACTCTTTTTTATTTTTGTTTGGGAGGTTAGGTATTCTATTTTTAGCTAACCTGAGCAAAACTACTGGCCAGATGTTTTGGTACAGATGTTCCTTGGGTTACCCTCTATCAAGATTGCTAAAATTATTCTGATCCGAAAAAAAAAATGGCCACCAGGGGCGGGGCTAATTTGCCATAAATGTATGTAGTGAAATCTTTAACCAACATCTTCTCTGAAACCGCTGGACAAAATTTGATTATATTTGGCAGGGATGATCCTTGGGTAAAGTTTCACAAAAGGTGCTAAAATTATTCCGATCCGTAAATAAACATAGCGGCCACGGGCGGGCAAATTTGCCTTATATGTGTATAGTGAAATCTCTAAATGACATTTTCTCAGAAACCACTGGACACGATTTTTGATAAAATTTGACAGGGATGATCCTTTGGTGAAGCTTCACAAAAGTTGCTAAATTTATTCCGATCAATAAAAAAACATGGCTGCAAGGGGCATGACCAATTAGCCTTAAATGTATTCATTGAAAACTTAAAATGACATCTCCTCTGAAACTGCTAGGTAGAATTTGATAAAATTTTGCAGGGATCATTTCCTTCAAAACTACTGGCCAGATTTCAATGTTTTAATACAAACTGATGTTCCTAAGGCAACCCTATACTCAGGTGAGCAATCTAGGGCCATCATGGCTCTCTTGTTTTTTTATTATTATTATTGTTATTGCATAAATATCTCACTCCATTGTTTAAATGTCATTTCAATGATTCAACAAAGGATCAAACTTTGAACTTCGATAAAATAACCAAATCAAGTCCGATCTTCAAAAGCTAAATAACTTATAACTGGAAAGAGCTCTTTATCAACTAACAATTTTATAGATATTGTCTTGATAAAATATTTTTAGTCTTGAGCTATTTAGAATCATAGAAAAAATTTCCTTTCAATATTTTTTTTAATTATTTTTAAACATTGAAGTCCTTCGAAACATAAAACTACATTACCTGTGAAATACCTAAAATGCATATTTTTGAAAATCTGATTTTTCCAATATTTTAGGGAAGTTTGACTGCTCATTAAGAATAAACTATGCATCTCCTGAAATCCCCACCCCATATTTTCTGTGCGTATATGTCTTGCAAATCATTTGCAGCAAACAAGTTTTCTACCTCATCTCAAACAAAAATGGGGACTTTTTTTAGTAGACCTGTCCTCATATTAGCGCTTTTTTTCAAGGTCCAAACATTCAACCTCTTCTAGTGCAAACATTTTTAGTACTTGATACTGAAATTACTGATATATTGGGCATTCAACAAGGAACAGAAAGCTGAAAACCGTATTTGAATCGGATTTTAACTTTTTGAGTTATAAGCAAAAGAGTGAATTCATACAACCCCCTCCCCCCTCCCTACGGCAAAATAAGAAAGAAAATTGAGAAAACAACAACAGCAACAAAAACATTATGCACAGATTCAGACGACTGTGATTACATGTACAGTATAAAATTTCATAACTGTAATTTTTCTCATCTGGCCGCAGTATAGTGGAAAAAAAAAGAAAAAAGAAAAAAAAATGAGCTTACCTAAGGGCGTAAAACTGTTTAGTGTAGTGTAATGTGTTATCCTCCATGACGAGTACATTAGCAGTGTGTGGAAGCTACCAAATTGGATAATTTAGCAGAGGCGAAAAGGATATATACACCGGAGCAGTATTTCGCAGCTATCTCTATGTCAAAATGTGAAATGGGTCCCTAAAATTTGTACTGGTTCCCTAAAATTCATATTATTGTAATGTTAAACTTTTGATGAGGTCGATATCATTGAGTTGCCATAACTATGATGTCATGTCATTTCTTATTTGTTTAAGCATTACAAATTCCATAGTCATGAACGAATACAATCTTGAAGTATAAAATACAAACTAAATGTTAATTTCATATTCAAATACTTCAAACAATTAAATATTCAATAAACAGTAAACATTCTGAACACAAGAACGAACGAGCTGAATGCCGAATAATAATATATTTAATGTCATTTGATGAGAAATTAAAACAAATAATTTGAATAATGTATTTGTCAACAAACATATAAGAAGAAATAAAATTTTATAAAATAAAAACAAATGGTAGCATATGAAATAGCATAACGAGTGAACTGGCGGCAATATGGTACCTTGATTTTTTTTATCAAAAAAATAAAATAAAAAAATATATATATATATATATATATATATATATATGGTACCTGGATCGAAAATTTATGGTACCAACGGAAAATTATGGTACCTTGGGTTTTATCGAAAAAAGATTTATGGTACGGTGAGATATGCAGTCGTTGTCCATGTTAGTTATATGTGACTTATCCATAGCACAGTCTGAAAACGAATGACATGAATTCATTTGGTTTGATACTTTTATTACTTGGTTTGACAATTGTAAAAATGTCCTTTCGAGACACCTGGGTTGGCCCTGAATAGGGTCGTTATTTTGTTTTTCCCTACTTCTTATTTTTTTGTTATTTTGGATATCTTTACAATTGGCTCCAAGTCCATTCTTAGAATGGAATCCACCATCAAGCGGACGTTTGTTGGATGATTCCGCTTTTTCTGGAATGAAAGTGCTAGGCACCACCAGCTTGTCTGATTTCAATTTGATACGGCATTCCACTTCTTCCATTCTCTGTTGCAATTTGATAAGGTTGTTGTTCACTTCTTTGAGTTCCCCCAGAAAAGATTGTCCAACATTATTTACTGGCTGCGCAGTCGGTTGGTGTTGCATTAGTTGTTGTTGCTAGTACAGCAACAACAACCAATGCAACACCATTTGCTGCTGCTGTGGAGGCTGAGGTTGATACGTTGGTTGGTAGCTGGGTTGGTACACCGGAGTCGGAGTGTGCGACACTGATGCCTGGTTAGCAGCTGTCGTAAGCTCATACAAATCAGCAGCCTGTATGGCGTTGTTAACGAGATCAGAAGTTACGTAGCTTTCAATGGTTGGATAGTGTGATTTCGATACGACGCAGTGTACTTTTACTTTCTATCGAGTGTTGGCACACACCAATCAGAGAACGTGATTTCCATCCAATGAAAAATGACGCGAAGTTTAACTTTGACCTGAGTCGGATAGAATTGACTTTGGCCTTGACATGGGGTGGATTGACCTACTGACCTCCTTTTTCCATGACTATATAAGTGTATTTTTAAGAAGAAGGATGAAATCACAATATTTGATGGAAGTAGAATTTGTCCAACTATTAGTAATTCAAAACACGCACGACCATCCCCAAACTCTGGTGGATGTTTAGCCGTGCATGTTTGTTTGTGCTGATTACACACTTGTCTTCTCCCACGTTTGTACAGTTCTGCATAGTTCTGGTAAAACCAACATCCCACATTGGAATGTTTCAAATTGAAAAATCCTCTGTACGGAATTTAGCTCTAGCACCCGTGTTATATCACATCCCCGAACAAGAAAAAGCAAACAAACAATATGCTCCACACACAAACGTGTTGTACCTTTGAAGTCTCATGAGATTCTATGTGTAGGGTCCATGACTTTCCAAGAAATGTTGAATTTCACGATGGAGTGGTTTTTGTCCATACGAATCAAAGTAGTAAGTCGATTTATCGTTGAAAAACACAGCCACCCATTGATCACCAGGTTGAGTCGAATTGTGGGTATTCACTATGTAAACTTTTACATTCTCTGGTCTACGTTGTGGTAGTTGATCTTTAGCACATAATACGGCATTCAAGGGAGTTAGAATTAGCGAGTGATCCAAACTATACTGCAACTCAATCGTTTCCATTTTCCCAATCTTGTTTAATTTGTTCCGCCCATTCGCACTCAAAAGCTTCCAATGGTGTGATCTTGTTCGTATCTACACTAGCCTTTATATTCGCCCACATCTGATAGGCATCAGCTTTCTCGGCTCGTGTGAGATCCATGTTTTGTAGTTCAGCGTACCATCTTTCCATCACTTGATACAAGACAAGTTTTTTTAATGCACTGTTCAGAAACATCTCGACCCACTCACTTTTTGCTGGAAACAAACACAGGGGATGTTTGGTCTGACTGGGATGATCAACAATGCAACAATAACAGTTTTCTTTCACGATATCAAAGAGGTGTGTCTGCAGTTCATGCACCACATGATGGTTCAAACTTTTTACAATATTGTGTCGTCTGTTCAGGTTGTAGATTTCTTTGTACAGTTGTTTGGTCAGCTGTTTTCCGGATTTTTCATGGTTAATAGACTGAGATGACTTCTCTGAACCCGTTAATCTCTATCTGACTGTCGTATTCGGCATACACGATCACGTTGATGGGGTCATCAAGAGGTGCACGAAACTGAAGCTCGATTCGCAAGTTCCCGTTTTTATAGGATGCAACTGTCCCTCTTCATATCCTTGATCTGGCGTTAAGTCAATGCCCCACAGTGTGTACCCCTGCATGTATTCGTCCATTGTCACACCCATGGAGCGGTTTAAATCGAGTGATCCCGTGGCTTGATGCAGGGACATGCATGATCTCAAAATTTCTCCTGTGGGAAAAGTTGGGCTGGAACGGCAAGTTGTGTGTCGTCTTTCCGTCTACACTGACTTCTAACTTAGACAGGTTGAAAATCAAATGGGTTGGTTGCCACATCGCCGTTAATGTCTGAATTCTTTACCATGCCCACAATGATACGTTTAGGCAACTGTCCTTGAAACAAATGATCTTCGATCCAGGAATGTTGAAAGTTTTCACTTCAGCTCGGCGAATTGGGATCTTCATGCCATATTGAGCGATGGTCTAGTTTAAGTTGTTTGTCACTACGGGTAACAGGTCGACAGTCCTAACATTGAATCCACCGGGGTTCTGTTGAGTTGCAGTCGTATCTCTTCACCATTGGGGAGGTACTTGTCTTGCAAAAACAGGTCTAAATGCAGACGTCCGCACATTTCCAGAACACGACTCTGGTGGATACGTGTTCTTCTTTTCTTAAATTCTTCATTATTATCCACAACTGTATGCTCTTGCATATGTCCTGCAGTGTCAGGACTCCTCATTTCTGTGGCGTAGAGCTGTGTTGATTTACTGTCCGTAGAATAAGACAGTAAATTCTCAATGTAGGCCTGGTACGCATACGTGTCAGCATTATTGGTGATCAGTTTGTTGTTCAGGTACATTTCAATACTGCTAAACAAGCTGTGGAAGAAATTATTTACTGTGGATGTTCTCCATCGGCAGCCAGATTAGTTTCACCGGTTTGACTATTTTGACTTTCAGGTACAGGTAGCTCTGGTTACAAATTCAATGGGAGGTGAATTGCTCAGTGCTGACACAGGATAATGTTCTGTCCACTGTGCATCTTGCATTGCTGTCATGGTAGGTGGGACATGTATCACATCGAGTTCAGTTTTGCTACACTCACAAAAACCGTGTTGCATCATGTTGTTCAATCAAAAGTATCTAACGGTCGTGATGAGATTTTTCTTTTTTTGATGTGTCTCCTTGACGTGCTGAAAGGAGAATGATGTCGACGTTTCAATGCTCGAGGCTTTATATTTCTCAGAATTTTCCGACCCACATCTTTCAACAATGCTTTACCCCGCTACTTGATCACTGTCTTTACATTTTGTCCGGACAGAATATCTTTTAAGGCTCCTACACCTTGTTTAAAGCCTTTTTTTCAGAGTCTGTAGTCCTGAGTTTACGATTGGTTTCACCATGGGTAAGATGTTGCTGGTCATTTTCTTAAACATGAAACCCAAGCCATATCCGACTTGTCGAGGTTGACCACTGTAAACTGGAATCATCCTGTCTTTCTTTTAAAATAAGTTTCACCATCGACTTCCCGTGAGTGAAATGAACTGATTCCCCTGTGTCGCCAGTTATATTGATACTGATCTCGTTGAAATATGATCTGCTGACAGGTATGTAGTGTAGATTTAAATTCAAAGTGCATGTGTGGATTAGACCCTGCTTTTGTCTTTGCGTTAAATGGCACAACGCGTAAAATGGGTGCTTCGACATCCCCTATCAAAGTGTGTTCTGCAAGATCGGTATATACAAACAGATGGTTCATCTTCATGAAGAGGTCCACACCGTACTTGAATCTGTTGTTGTCTTTGTCCGGAAACACCTCAGTACTTCCATCTCCTCCAAGTTTCGTAAGGGGGGCTGGATGAAGTTCCAAGCCGATCTTTGAGCCACTATTACCGGTAAACTTGACACGTTTTGACAAGCCGGAAAAATCAAGTCCAAATGTGAGGTTTCTTTGAGTTAAAATTGTTTTAGTGGCTTGCTTAATAGCCTTGTCCATTTCGTCAGTGAGATGCTGTGGTGACACATAGATGCCTGTAGGAATGCAAAGTGGTATTGCCCATTTTTTACCTTCTAATTCGAAGCGTTTGTCACTTGTGAAAATGCTGCAGCCAAGTCTGGATCTTTAGTCCCAATCTTGTCTGTCGACATCAATGGTTTTTGCTAGCTAGGTTCTAAAACAACATTGTGTGATATATTGAATTATCACTGATGAGAGTGATGTAGAAAGAGTTCATGGTTTCTTAAATTTTTAACTTGGGTTTGGAAGAATGTATCCGATAGAAGTACTCATCAGCAGCAACCAAAGTTCACGATCTGGACTGCTGGGACACAGGTTCACTAATGACACGATTACGATGATAAATATGATCACAATCTGTGTCAAGAAAGTGATTTTGTTGTTAGATACCTCACTTTTTACTATCTGTATACTGTTGTCTACCTGAACACTGCTGGTATCGACATGCTGTTCATGACGTTTATACTTTATACTAAATGCGATTTTGGAATCCAACTGTTAAACTTTGTAGGATATCCTAGCCACTTCACTTTCACTTCTTGAATAGTTTTACCGCCTACACCCCTTGTACGCTGATCAAGAACTGATTCCACTTCGTATAATTCATCATCTTTTATATGTTGAATTTCATCCTTTTAGAAGGATTCGGCGATAGATTCTCCAGCCAAGTCTTCAAGTTTTAGGTCAATAGATGTGTTCTGTTGATGCGAATCACTTTGAAAAATCCACTGTCCAGTTGGGTAGATAGCCTTTGCCAAATGTTTGCTTGGTTTTATTGATGCGCACTATATCACCCACTTTCAAATTGATTTCTTATTTTTCTGTTGATAGTTGCCATACAATGTCTTTGTGACTTCATGCTCATTTTCTCTAGACACAGATGCAGGGCTACGTCCGATGCTTCGATAAAAACGATGATTGTAGCCAAGTACCAGTAGTTGCAATACATCCACATAGTGACGGGTCTTGTGATGAGTAAAATATTTCCACATTCTTGATTTTAGCGTACGTTGAAAACGTTCAACAATACTCGCTTTAGTCTCTGGGTTTTCAGACGTGAAGAAGTAATGTCATGCTTGTCTAGAAACTTCTGAAACTCTTTGTTAAAAAATTCTCGACCTTTGTCAGTTTGCAAAGAGAGTGGTTTTCGGCCCTCTTTTAGAATAGACTGAAAGGCTTGGATGAGCATCTTTCCAGGTTTGTCAATGATTGGTATTACCCATGCATATTTTGAAAACACATCAATGGCACATGGTAGGTAGCGATATGGTGAATTCTCTTTGTACATACGTTGCATATCTGCGAGATCAGCTTGCCATTAATGATCGATACCTCCTACCACCGTCTGTCGATGTCGATATTTTCGTCGTATTGTTTTATGCAAAGTGTAGTTCCTTTGACTTCTCAGCCAGGCTCGTACATCCTCTAAGTGATAATTTCATCTGTTTTGTAGAGTCCATGAATTCCTCCAAAACTCGAAGGATTATCAGTATCATAGTACAGGTGACGAAGCAACCTGTCCTTCTTTAGTAGGCGTCCCATGTCGAATGGGCTAATATCTCATAGGGTTCTTCCTTTTTAATAGGTCTTCGTTTCTTCGATGTAGGTGCGTAGGCAAAACTATAATAAAATTCATCCTCCTCTTCCAGATCTTCTTCATTATCATCTGGTTTTTTGTATGAAATTCCATTGACGTTTATTGCCAACGACTTCTTGTGGGATGTTGATCTCTCTCAGTCCTCTAGGAAATTGCTCCCATCCTCGTGGATTTGACCCTTTCCGCTGTCGAAGTACATCATTGACTAGATCAATAATATTTGAATCTTCAACGGGTTTTCCATCATATTCTAACAGGCCATGTTCATCCAAACTAAAGTGAGGATGGTGTTTCAGCATGTTTAAAAAGAGAGTAGCCTTTCGCCGCATGGTCGTAGGAACACTGTCTAGAATTTGAACTTTCATCGGTTTTTCCTCTTTCTTTTCAGTTACTGTACTCGTTGTTTTCTCAGTCATGTGTGGTCTTGGGGGTTTGAGTGCTTTTTTGTGTGACTCTTGAAAGTGATGTAATACTTCTCCAAATTGTGCCTTTTCTGACTCAGACAATTGATTGTCGTCAAGAACTTGGTTCATTTCTTTCTGTAATGATGAAGTCTGACTCACTTGAGGGGATGGGGGTAACCGAGGCCATTGTTCCTTTTTCCATCGATTCATCTCTTCCAACAACCAAACCGGAACAAAGGCCATCTTCTTCATATTTTCCGAATGATTTCACCAGCGAGAGGTATAATTGTTTTGGCTAAGAGTGATGCAAGTGCCAACAGGGGTAGAAAACCACCTTTCTGATTGAGAATGATTTTCTTTTTTTCGAACTGACACTTTCTTGGTGGCTAACTGTCGGTGCTGTTGTCTTTTAGAATGCAATCGACGCTTCTGAGCCTCTGACAGTGGTACATTGTCTTTTAAAATGTTGTGACAACATTCAGCAATACAACCCACCAGTTGTTTTAGGTGCTTCTTTCGAAATTTTGGCGAGGCTTCTGTCAAAGCAAGCAACATTTTGCCATGTTTGCGAACGAGGGGTTGTTTGCGCTTCATGGTGACAAACGGTGATGAAAAGTTTGGTATCTTTTATTTATACCACTGTTGAAGGGCTTGTAAAGCTATATTGCCAGCACTACTCAGTGGTCCTGAATTTCTCATCGCAGCTACGGCAGTATGTAAAGGGGAATGGAGACTATGGATTGGTGAAAATCAATGATGATGATGATGATGATGATGATGATGATGAACGCCCACTTGAAGAATTGGAAAGGTCAAACAATTGTCTTCGAACTGTAGTGTTTGGAGAAACCTTCATTGATCCTTCTGGTGTAGTCAACCCAGACATCATCGAACTTCTATTAGAACGGGAAGTAGATAAGGTCAGTGGAGAGAATTGGGTCACAAGTGGTGATGCCTTGGATGTTGTCACTGGTGTGACATCACGTCGAATCAGTATGGGGGACACTTTTGGTGTTCCAGTTGATAGAGAGTGTTTCTTCTTACATCGGTCATGAGCCAATGCCTGCTTCTTCATTGTTTGTTTCCTTACTGGTGACTTGCGTTTGGTTGGCCGTTTTCGTGGTTGTCGTGACCTTTTCCTGGCTGGTGAGTTTCGTTTGGGTGGTTGTTTTCTTGCTACTGAACCAAATTTTCTCACAGCTTTGGTCCCGTTCCATCGAAGCAGAGTACGAATGATAGTGCCCACAAAGAAACATCCACCGCCAGGTTTTAAAATAAGTTTTCGTTTTGTGGTCAGATCCACATGTTGATCAGCTCTGTCTTAAAATGTCTTTGTTGCGTTCCATAAAATTCATCGTCTGTTTTGGCAGAGTTACTTTTTCTCTAGGATAAGTCGGGCAGCTAAGGTAAACCATTTCACCATCTCTGTCAATCCTGATTCTACCAGCTCTTGTCGTTTCGTTTGGTTCTTTTCTCGACTCAACGATTCAAGAGCTTTGATCACTGTATGTGGTGTGTTTTCCATGGTAGCTGTATCCTTAATTATGATTGGGTGTCATGTTCCAGTCATTTTATACTGTAGTGTAGACGATCGGTCCTTGATCTTCACCTTTTACCCACCGTTTGAACACATCTGTTCTTAAACGATTCAGGTCGGGTGTCCTTAGATGAAAGTCAATGATAAGATATCCATGAGGTGTAGAGGTTGCATCTTGATACGCCATCCCCAAATGGTGTAGTTGTATTTGGTTCGCAAGTGTTTTGATCTGACCTTTATCTCTTGTGTTTTGAAATAATTCCATGTGCGCATTCAAGCTGATGGTACGACTAGCCTTGGATTGTTGGAACAGGTTTTGTGTGATGTAAATGACAGTGGCATTTCAATGGTGTCCCTTTCGTGTGAACCATAATTTAATTTTCTCACCTATCATTAAATATAACTAGGTGTGGTAAGTTTGTATCGTCTACTATCTCTTCATCATCCTCGGGGATATCCTGAATGAATTTGATATCTTCACGTTATTGTAACTGTGCGTAGGCACTTTGCCATTCTTTGTAACACCAGACGATGTGTTGTGGTACCACATGAAATAAATTTGTTTTGTACTCAGTTTTTTTTTTACAAATTAAGTTTTTTTTTAACCACTTGGCCCTGAGATGAAAATGTTACTAGGATGTTGAAAAAGTACTTTCCATGATGGTCTAAGAAATAATAACAGCATTGACATGACAACATTTTATTTTATACATCATAGCAAATAAACAATGTACAACATCGGTAAAAAATGTAAACTATGACACACATCGTGAATCAGTCTTTATACATAATCCATTCCGGCAATATCATGGTATATCCCATAGCATTTAAAGCCATGCGCACATTACCTCAGATTGCCTTAACGCCTTTTCTGATTGAATTCCAAGTACACGCACAGCCAACAGCACAGCTCTACGCCATGGATTCCGAATTGGAGTTATGTTTTTTCCCTGTAGTGAAGTATTTTCCCTTTTTGGCTTCTCATTCGGCTTGCAAGTACTCTGCGTAGTATCTTATTTTGAAGGTGTCCCAGAGGGATTCGTCTCCCACTTCGAACCTTTGTAAGTTGACGAAATCGGGATCTTGAAAGAACTGTTCACTAGGATTTGGTCTCTTTTGTTTGAATATTGCAGCGCACTGTTTACCAAAAGTGTTAACACTTGTGTACAAGTGATAGGTTCTGGAGTCAGTAAAATGGCACGTATATCCTCTGGTGTGTCGTTCCGGTAGTTAATCACAAATCTGAGATATATACGCTCATCAAAACGGTTCAGTTTCTCCACTGTGTCAATATTTATGGTGTCAATGTATATGTACCACACGTCAGAGATCAGGTTGCATAGCAGCTTGTAAATGGACGAAAATCCGTTGAATGACCAAACTTTTATAGCTGCATGGAAGATCACGCTCTCGAACATCATTAAAAATATCTTGAACTTGGTTTAAACAGGAGGGATCCTCCATCGTCTGGTGAAATATTCTGTTTCCAATGCGCTGTGTCCAGGTTAAACATAACTCGTTGCAAAATGCAGCAGTTTTCTTATTAGCTTCAACTAGATGTCTGTAGATCATCTGTTGCATTTCTACTGGTAGAGTGTTCATTGTGAATCTCCGTATGTTTCCACAACCGTTCAGGCTATGCACACGATCACAAGCCAAGTGGTTATGAATGTTGGTAACCGTACGGCACTGTCTTATATTTGTCCACGACCACGAGTTTTGTATACACCGAGCGGAACATATTGGTTGTGTCTCACTGGTCACTTTGCGATTTCTATGTCTCTTGATTCGGGATTCATATTCGATGACCGTTTTGTAATGTTCGCGATCTTGTACACAGTCGACCATAGTCTTAAAATTGACTTTCTGGCTAGCATTGTAATCCAAAGTGATGCCGTTTACTTTGCATTTCTGATGTCGATTTCCTTTTTCATCGATATATTCATACCCATAGTTTTTTGGCCCTAATGCCACGAATTTGACAATGGGTCCATGCGGTACTTCATCTGTCCACTTTCCCAACTGACTATCTTCAATTGGAATGTTGTACTTGTCAGGGTCATAGAGGTACATACAACTGTCTGTGTTAAAATACAGTACCCGATCTCCAAGTTTTTTCAACTGGGTGTAAAGTTCAAGACGAGCATAGGACGTAACGAAGGCAGCTACCATACAACCGGTTTACCTTAGACACATACTCGGTATCGGTTTGAACATTATTTTGTGCATTCTTACCCCACAAGCAGTTCAACATGGTTTTGTCAAACGCTCTTTTTCCTTTGTTCTTTTTCACGTTGTTGAGCCAGAACCCTCTGAAAGTAATTCTGTTTGAAGCGGGCTTCATCATCTTCTGTTTTTACCCAATTAGGGTAACAACTTGCTTCTTGTTTTAATTTCAAGTATTTGTCAATATACTGTTTATACACATCTTTACTCCATGTGTCCCAGTGCTAAGTGTGGAAGACGTCTACTAATTGGTATCCTACATCAAGAGCTTTAGCTATTTCCACATGGGCCCAGGTACCTGTCAACAAGCGTTTGTACAGAGTGTGATTGCATTTTTCACAGATCATTTTCTTGTTAGAGTGAATAGGTAGGACTAGTAGCCACAGGTGGTAATACACGACATTTGATGAGTCCCTTATACTATCCAAGGTTCTTTATATCAATCATCACTTGACTTAAGATGTTGGGATGTCCCATGGGGTAAACTTTGTACTTGTTCACGAATTGATACAGAGAACAAATGTCAGCATACTTGATTTCTTCCTTGGTGGGTGTATCCAATTCATGGTACAAGGTATAATAGGTTCTTGGAAGGGAAAGAAACGGTTCACAGTATCTCTGTATTCTGGTTCAATCTTGCATTTCTGATCAAAGTCACACTCCTACATTACAACTGTGTTGTAACCTTGTTGTGCCAAGTCGTTCAACCGAAAGGTTGTGGCATTGTATAACGGCTCCAATAGTTTGAAGTGTGTAACCGTTCACAGTGTCTCTCCTTGGGTAACATTTCGGACATCCGTGTGTCCAGCACCCCATGACTTCGTATACGGTGTTCGTCTCTTTGTGAAATCCGTCAACGTAATAGGGTCCGATTTGTACTTCACCTCCATTTAATGCATGGCGAATGTGCTTATTTTCAATGGAATCAGTTGTTTTTATCCAGCGAATCCCTTTCATTGAGTATCGGGTCTTGTTTGGATACCCGTCATCAGAGAATACAGCCAACGTCTGAGGAGGCATCGAGTTTTACGCCAATGTTTGTTGCACACTTGAGCTAGAGTGGTCGCTTCCAGGAATGTATCAATTTGGTCACTGGCCAACAGTTCTTTCTTAAACTCTCCACAACCTCGTCTCAAGATGTCCACATCTGATTTGCAGTACTTTCGCATTCTAACTGAAAGTGAAACACAGCCTTTTGTGCCACTTTTGCATTGTACCATTACAGAAACGCGTCTCTTGTCAGGTTTCATGCTGTTGGGTCTGTAAAAATGCACGGGGAGATAGTATCCAATGTAGTCTTGGTATTCATCCGTGTTGGCATAAAATGGAAACCATCCTTTTGCCATCTCAGTCAATCCAAACGTGTCGGTGAAGTCGGGCAAAGGCATGTTGAGAAAACTCTGTGAGTCGATGAAGTTCACTTGATGGGCTTTCATCATTAGAATCTTGCTTCCATTCATTATCAATTCTTGTTTGACTGTATCATGTGTCAGTGCCTCAAAATAAACTGTGTATCGTATCCTTGTGAGTTGTGAGCAATCACTGTGGTGCCTTTGTGACTGGGCTGAAACAGCAATGCACAAAATTCTGACAAGTTGTTGTTACCAAGAAATATTTTTCTCTTGGCTCATCAACAGCTTCGCATTTCTGACACGGGCTTTCTATAGATTGACACATACAGTCTCCACAAGCACGCTGAGCAACACAAAAGTTTGGTATATGTTCACCAAAATCAAAATCGACACTCAAAGTCAAAGAAGATAAAAGGTACAGTCGGTGACTTCCTGTTCTCTGTACATATTGTACGTGGGGATATAACACTGATGTTCTGCACCCACAACTTTCTTGCAATACCTGCATTTCTTAATGCCGGGACAGAGATGTTTCCACAACCATTTGACCACAGGTCTTGCAATTCCACACACTTTCACAGATGCTTTTTGTAGATTTTCTTGGTTTCGCTTTGTGCTGATCAAAACATTTCTGACTGTGAAATGTTCTACCACACTGACCACATGGAAAGAATCCTTCTTTGGGGCATAGTGATGAGGCGTAACACAGACAAATGTTCTTGCACAAGTGGGCTTCTCTGTGGTTATAACCGTAGTTACAGTGTTCACAGAAGTAGCTGCATCCCAGGAAACCAGTGATCGATGTAATGCAACCATAATGTCTATCATGATGATAAATGTGAACCACTTTGCTTTTGTCTGCCAGAGGTCGGTGATTGAACAACACGTCCATTTTCTCAAATTGTGGCCACACATTGATCATATAGTCTGGATAAAGGTGGATTTGAATCTTCTTGTATTCTTCTATACCACAAGGTTGATTTGGACTAATGCCCACACTGTCTAACAATGTCTTGGCTTTGAGGTAATTTTGCAGATTGTCTCATCAAATTCCATCGCTTCTCCCAGGCTGTATCGTCCATTTTATTGAGTTTACATATCCCTACCACAATTAATCGTGCCAAAGCACATACTGTCGTGAGCATTGTCTATCTTCACAATACTTCGTTTTACTTTGGTCATGTTCTCAATGCTCATGTGCGATCAAGAAATTCTTTTTCTTCTTATTCCACCACCCTCAGGCATAATGACATGTGTCATTTCTAACTGGAGATGCCCGTCATGAATCTTAAACTTGTGGTTGCTCTGAGATACTTTCTTTATTTCGTTCAACAGCGTATCTCCTGAAATGTGTGCTGCGTTCCCGAACGGAATGTGAATACCAAACGCTAGATCAGGATGATTCATGGAAATATTAATTTGATCGTTGTCATTGACCCGTGCTTCTCTGTATAACTGTTTGACCATGTCATTGAAGAGTTGATGGTGTATATTCAAACGTTTTTTTTTATATCTTTCAAATGTAACATCATACACGTGGCCATTCGTTTTAAACTTTCTTGAAGTTCTCTGTGAACGTGGCTGTATGGTATAATATTCCCGTATTTCATTATTGGTCTTTTTTGCAGGTGGCTCTTCATCGCTGCTTTCTCCAATACTCGACATCTTTGTGATCATAAGTAAGTGAGCAAAGCTTTTTTTATACATCTTAGCTCCGCCCACCTGATCTCAGGCCTATAAAGTGCGGTGTGACCCTCCACTTCCTCACCTATATACAATTTTTAGACTTCATTTTACATATAAACACCTTTTAATATCCACTCGCCAAAATGACAAGCTCAAGGTGCGAGGTAAAATAAAAACTATAACCAACCACTTCATCACTCTCAAACCTGATTCACACTGCTCTCTTCAGAATGACCTGCAACACATTTGAGTCCTGGGTGAAAGGACAACTACAAGCTATCAGTGACAAGCTGATCAGCTTAGAAACAGAAAGACAAGTGACATACATGCTACCGCTGTCAGGAAAGGGGGCATTATGCATCGGCATGTACGAAGAAAGCTTCAATACGGGTGTGCTACCGTTGTCATGAACCGGGACATTTTGTTTCTAATTGCCCAAAGCCTGCAGTGTGCTACAGCTGTCACGAACCAGGCCACTTTGCATCCGCCTGTCCTAAGAAAGAGATGAATAGTACTGTAACTACAGTTAACGCACAGGCGGACAGTGAAATGCAGAAAATGGACGTGGTCGAGACAGTTCCACAGACGGACAGTGATGTTGAGTTGCTAGAGGCTGTCTCTGAGTTTGAGAAACCTACCGTAAAACAAAAACAAGAGGGCCAAGATGGCCCTGTGTCGCTCACCTGATTAAGATGGCTGTGTTAGGCAAAATGACAAAAAATCTGGCATCTAAAGTGTTTTTCTAACATTTGACTAAGTGGCCTACATTTTGATTCTACCTGAATTTGCACTCAACTTGGAATTCATGCAGCCATCATTCATATCAAGTTTAATGAAGACTGGGAAAAAAATGTAGGCCTCTAGTGTGTTCACAAGATTTTTCTAAAATTTGCCCTGGTGACCTACCTTTTAACCCTATGTTGCCCAGTTTTGAATTCATCCGAGATTTGATGTAAACAAACATTCTGACCAAGTTACATTAAGGTTAGTCTAAAACTGTAATCTCTAAAGTGTTCACAAGATTTTTCCAAGATTTGACCTGGTGACCTAGTTTTTGACCCCACGTGACTTATTTCGAACTCATCAAATACATAGACAAACATCCTACCAAAGTATTGAAGATTGGTAAAAATGTGGCCTCAGAGGTTCACAAGGTTTTTCTTAGATTTGACCTGGTGACCAAGTTTTTGACCCCACATGACCCATTTTCAAACCCATCCGAGATATCATGTAGACAAACATCCTGACCAAGTTTCATGAAGATGGGGCTAAGACTGTGGCCTCTAGAGTGTTCACAAGGTTTTTCTAAGAATTGACCTGGTAACCTAGTTTTTGACCCAACATGACCCAATTTCGAACTCACCCGAGATATCATGTAGACAAACATCCTGACCAAGTTTTATGAAGATTGGACCAAAACTGTGGCCTCTAAGAAAAAGTAGGTTAATCCACTTCAGGTCAAGGCCAATCTTACATCATTTCATTGGATGAAAAATAACGTTCTCTGATTGATGTGCACCAACACTCGATAAATAAGTAGGTCAATCCGGTGCCATAAAACAGAGCACTTACTCTATACTTTATTATTAATGAGTGAAACATGAGATCGTACACACGTATGTCCACCCCAGACTTGCTAAAATTATTCCTCGACAATCCAAGCATGGAGGAATAAGAGAGCGACCCAGACAGCTATCACGACCGAGTTCAGGTTTATGATCAATATCTTACTCTTATAGAAAGGGGAGATCTCCCTAATTACCTGTCAGTTACTTTTGAAGATGTACCATCTATCCTACTACAACAGAGATATGGACACAGCCTGGACTACATAGGTGACAAGGATCTAATCCGTTGTCATTTGCATCTCCTTGCAGGATGGATGAAGAGATATGTGATGGGATGGGACTGTACAACGTGTGGTATGGACCACAATTAATAAGAAACAAAATGGCCTTTTTCAGGGCCAAACCAAATGTCTTGAAAGGACATGTTTTACAATTGTCAATAATAGTATCCCCCTTTAACTTACATAACGTTAAGAAGTGGTCCCTTTAACTCTTGTACCAAAGTAAAAATGATACATGATGTCAAAATGACAATATCGCGTCATTGGAATGTTTGGTATGCAAGTTCATACTCTTTCTCTTTATCAGATCTTAAGTCATCCTAGTTAAATCTACCAGGTATGAAATGTTTTATTAAACGCAACATAAGCCGGCCAAATTTTGGGTACCATTTTTTTTTTTTTAAATCAAGGTACCATATTGCCGCCCTTCACTACTGTTGTGAGTGACTATGTCACACTTAACTAAAATTGTGTGACTTAGGCATGTTACTTTCAAATTGACCTTTGGTCAGCCAATCAAATCGTCAGCTTCAAAATGATGGCTAATGACTTAGCTAATATTCGCAAGTTAACGACAGCGAATTGAAATTTTAATTTTGCGGATATCACCAAGTATTCCGATTTTAAGATTCAAATTGTTTTGAAACTCGCATTCTGATTGAACAATTTTGATATCATTTTTTCATTAATATTCATGACGTAGAGGTCTACTTGAAACGATGTTGTCAGATCTTCGTAGCGTAAGAACTGATTTTAATAAGATTGTAAGGTATAAAAGTAACCATTTGAACTTTTATTTACTTTATTAATACTACATGTTACAAGAATGGTGGAAACATTCCTACATTATTTAAGGCTTTAAGAATAATAAAGGAGACATGTTATATTTGATGCTTTACGTATAATTATGAGGTCTAATGGTGGAAAACAATCATTTGAGATTTTTTTTTGTTACATAGATATTTCCACATGAGTGTTCACTTAACTTTATGCGTTCTCACGTCTTACATAGCCCCTCTGCATGACTGGTTCACATGCGCGATATACACGTGTTTTCTTTCCTCTACGGTATATAATAAATAAAATATTAAGATACTACTCCCCGAACGGCCTACCCAAACCTTAACCCTTTACCTCATAGAGGACACCATGAAAAGACCTATGCGAACAGCATAAAACCAGATCAGCCTGCGAGTAACTCGCAGGCTGATCAGGTTTTATGCTGTTCGCTGCTCCTCAGTGGTCTGGAAATGAGGATTTTGTAAATAAATTTGGTAATGTTTAACTGTGGTTTTCTGCAGATCAGGCTTTATGCGTTACCTATTGAGGGCGTCAAAATGAGTATATATGAGGGAAAGGGTTAATTAAAGACGTTTTCTCTATTCATGAGGGCATTAGAACAAATAGTGTATGTTTGATAGCATGTTTAAATGACTAATGCAGATCTGACACGTGTATAATGAAGGTGTTCCAAGACATATTCGATAGTTTTGTTTTCATCATTCTTTATGTATCAGTTTTGGCTATGGGATTTCCCCAGATGAATGGTACAACGTTATGAGTATAACAGACAACGTTCCATGTTTTATTTTAATGGCCGTCTCACCTTTGTCATTGGTTTCAAATTTAAGGAAATTCGGAAATATTCAATCGTTACGAATAGCAAGACTGCCATAACAAGTTCAATATCATACGACTCAGTCAAAAATGTCGTGGGGCCGCCGTGGTCGAGCGGTTACAGTCGTGGACTACAAATCTCTCAGCCCCTCACCGCTGTGGGTTCGAATCCCGGTAGGGACTTCGGATTTTTCATGCGAGGAAGCCTCCAGCTGGCTTGTGGTAGGTCGGTGGTTCTACCCGGGTACCTCTGTGTACTCGGGGTCTTCCTCCACCTGTAATTAGCTGGACGACGCTATATGATTGAAATACTATCGCAGCGACGGTAATCCCCAATACAACAACAAACATGTCGTCAAGCACCCGTAATATCAATGCTTTCAGGAGCAACAGGTAAAATATTTGCCATTCAAAATTATGGGGCGTGTGTAATCACTTTGTCTGGGACCTACCCTGTACCGTAGTATCTAAACACAATCTTGTGTGCCTCTATGAAATGCCAGCAAATTACACAATAGGGGAAAACTCAAGCAATGCATCGATTTTTACCGTCTTTATCCCGCCCTCCCTGCGAACGATGGAAGAGTTACGCGTACCATAGATACGTGAACGGTTCCCGATTTTTCATAAAAGTGATGTGTAACACGAACTAGATACACGCTGGCTACTTTAACTGGAGATCTACATGAAGCATTTTCTATCGAGTACAGAAAGAGAGAGGTTCATATTTATTAATCGTATTACTATATTGAGGGGTCATTGGTGACTTAGTGGATTATTAGTTACCAGAAAGATTCTATATAAGTTACCGCGTGTGTTGCAGTAGACATTTTTAACTAGAAATGCAATTGCGGGCAGATATCGATGATATATGGAGGACCCTTGGTCCGTGGGGAAAGTTCCAAGTGTTTCAGGCTTTCTTCAGTATATTCGACAACATCCCAGGGTGTATCGCCATCCTTAGTGCTGTTTTTACAGGTAACATGCTCATTTTTTTTAATGACAATAATAGGAACAACAACAAGGAACACCACATTTATTATGAATTGTTTCATTTTACGTCAATTTGAGGATAAATTGAGAAAAACAAATCCTTTTATTTTATTTTTGAAGGATTGATTAAATAATTTACACTGTGAAATTGATTAAATATGTTTTATTTTTATATCGCATTATTTATTTAAAAATACTTAATAATTTGATATAATAACACCAAAAAAATATTCCAAAATTATCTGATTTTCTTTTATTGAATACCGGAATGATCAATTTCAAGACGTTGAGTCCCATGATGATGATGGTGTTTGTTTTAGATAGTTTCTCGTGTGATTAACATTGTTTAATAAGTTTTAAGTCAGTAGGTGTTTGTATTTTAATGATGTTAATACATGTGAGTCATAACCTACTTATCGCTTCACTCGTCGGCATGGTGCTTGCAAAAATACATGATTGTTTGTGTGTATTATATGGTGTGTGGGATAAGTAATGCATAATATTTATCTTATTATTATGTAACTGTAAAATTGAACGTTTGGTGTATGCAGTAAATTTGTGAATTGTCAAATTGTGCAGTGCTGCTGTTGTGATACATAACCTCATTTGCATTTCTTTCTACAATTGCGGAATTAGGTCAATCGGGAAGAGTGCCGCTCAGATATTTTTATGCAAGGGGTCTTGAGTTCTATTTCAGCTGGGACCGTTTTTTTTTTTTGTTTTTTTTTTATTTCTTTTATTTATTTATTTTTTTTATTTTTATTATCATTCTTTATCAAAAGAAACAGTAAAAAAATGAATAAAAAATAACATACATAATTAAAAGAATGAAAGTATCGATAAAGTTGTTTTTGACACAATGCAGTTATAAAGCATTTTTAAATATTTTTGGAATTTCTTGTGCTATATATGTATAGTTTTAAGTACTAGTTTTTATGCATTCATTACTTTGCGATTGTTAATTTTTATTTGCTTTCTTTTGATTAAATCATAGACCAATTAAATAGGTTAGTTTATAAGGTCAAAACGATAAAAGAGACATGTCCATAATGCCTCTGAGGGCGGGGTCACTAGTCATAAAACCAACAAAGGGAATTAAGGAATCAATTATGCTGCCAGATAACCAAAGAAATAATATTCAAAGCGCTGATAACGCTGAAAGAACAGAGTTTTTAATGTAATGATGTCGCATTTCTTTTGTTTATCAAAGTAACTTTAATATAGAGGGTCAGCGATGCCAATAAACCCATTGTTATAAACCCGCTTTAACTTGTTTGAACACTGTCGTTAAAAGAAAAATTAAACACATCATTTGTCTGAGTGGACTGCTTACAATCAGCACATCGCCACTCTCATGACTCTTACACTCCATTATTCACTTGCCTACAGTTTATAAGATTATATGAATACATGGAAGCAAATCTAAAACAACATGCTTTCATAATTTTTTTTTTTTCCATTTCATTTTATATAACATGTACTTAATATAGGTAAATTAATGTAAATTAATAATATTCAATACAGCAAAAATATATGTATCTTAAATTGCAAAAATTAAAACACGTTATTTCCAGTATCGATTATCAACACATTCAGTTTCGACTTTCATAATGCAATCGTACTGAAATAAAAAAAAAATCACCATTTAGTGATAAGACAGAAAACAAAACTTTGAATTTATCCCCGCATAGTAAAAAAGGGGGGAATCTATGTTTAAGGTTGTACGAAGCAGAAATGTGTACTACCATACCATTTAACAGTGTTGCAAGCAACCATTGCATTAAACCAATTATGGGAAAATAAACAAATGAGTCCTAAATTCCAAGCTACAGGTCAACATTAAAAAAAAGTCTAATATAATTATATATGAAAGATTTAACAGAGAGAAAGTGTGTGTGTGTGTGTGTGTGTGTGTGTGTGTGTGTGTGTTTTGCAACGTACATTATACGACTGAATATTTTAACGCAAATGCATGACATACGTGCGTAAGAATAGATAAATGCGTAAAGAGTGACAATTGACCGTAATTATATTGATCCTCTAGTTGGCAAGGAGAGTGACGGAATATGATTCATGAAAAGAAATAACCTGTTGGTGACAACTGAACATTTATATTGTCATGCATGAAGGGTATCTTAAAGTTAGCACAAAAATGTAATCTTGACCTCGATTGTTTAACCGAAACATGCCTTATCTAATTCATTTGTTTACTAAACACGAGTTCAGAGGATCGGCAATCTCCGGTATAATTCGCTGCTCTAACACATTGAACACTGCTCGTTGATTAATGTCGCATTTCGGAGTGAAATCACATTGTTTTGTGCCAAGGAGAAATTGAACGTCGCAGTATGACACGAGTAGGTGATAAAACTGATCTGGACGTGAGTAGAATGTAAACTAGAAGGTTTATTGAATCAAGTAATTCTTCTGTAGCCAGTTAGTGGCTGGGTGTTCTTGAGCTGAAGGTCGTGCGTTCACTCTAAAGTCGTTGACTATAAAACTCTCTTGCATAATTAAATTTGATTTAATGTGGCACGAATGGGTCCTTCTTTAGTTTATATAAAACTTATTTATGTACGTCGATTGGGAAACACGTTCTTACATCTCCTACTAATCCCTCTCAACGGTTCCTGGGTAGGCCCTGTACTTTGCGCCTGGGGAGGTCATGAACAATCTTTGCCCTCAACGGGGTTCGAACCAACAGCCTTCGAATCTGCAGTCGGGCAGGTAACTACTAGACCACGGAGTCCTTATAAAACATTTTATAATCTACTTAAATTATACATTTGTTCATACAGTTATATTTCCTATTGGATATATTAAATATTATCTGATGCAGGTGCCTACTGTTTGTTGTCTCTTTTATTTACACTGTTGGTATCGGTGAAATACCTTCAGGAAGTGCAAGGGTGGATCACCTGAAACCTGGTTCCACCCAGTCCTTTTGTCGACTGACCCTCCAAGGCGGTAACTGTTGGCATTTCTCTATTTCAATGTTATATCGTGGTTTCGTTTTTGTTTAATCTTACCATTTGCACACTCCTTCTGGAGTTAGTTCATAATTATTTATTTTTTAATTTATGTAAGAATTCTCATAAGATCTATTTGTCCTTCCTCATTCAAAATTATCCTCCATTGAAACATAGTCATGTAGTAATTATAATTTACACAAATGAGTGTCTCATGGCCCTCTACTGTAATTTCCCAAACAACATCAATCCATCAATTCCTTGAAAAGTGATATTCCCGGTATGTAGGGCTGTGTTCTTCTTGCGTAATAAGTCTACTTTGTGTAGAAGTCTTAAGTGTATTAACTTCTTCTTTATTTATTTCGGAAAGTTTCGTTTTTTCTCAATCATCACGAGTAAATTGATTATTCGATTTAGGGCCACTGATGACTGCTTGTTTGACCCGCTTACAATGCTACCTAATAAAATGGAAATTGTCTTCCTTTCTCTCATTCTTTCATAAACTGGATAATACTCCGAAGCATCGTCGCACCGTTTTGTAAAACAGAATCAGCATTTCAGGGCTATGGTTCTCTAATAGTGGAATCATCACGTTGTTCTACAATTCAGATGTTTCTCGTCCAGATGTAAGCAATACTTAATATTGCCAAGCATACCTTTTTTCTCTTCTGCTAAGTCATCCTCCTACACCATTTCAGTTTTGCCACTACTAGCTGTACAAAATCAAACATCTTAAGTTATTGTTTTAAGCTTTATATCTGGAGGTAACGTAATCTAATGTCGATTTGGTCGGGGTTTATCTGAAGGCCAAAGTTCTTCTAAGCATCTAGACCAGACGGTCTGTGTTGGAATTGATCAATATACAGAGGCCTAGCACATGGTTGGGGTGTACACGGCCTCTAACACAGCGCGGTTTTCATTAACGGATAACTCACAATTTGGGGAGTGGGATGCTCTAAACACAGGACTGTATTTATTCTATGATCTTGGATAAGTCGATCGGTTAAGTTTTTTGTTGCGATCGGTTAATCACGATAATTGCTTTAAAAGTTCTGTTGAGGCATTACGATCGAATCTTTAAAAACAAAAGGATATTGTGTTACAGGAGTGCCGTTAATTGTGAATCATTAAACTAATTGTTTTATATTCGTGTAGGAGAAAATGACATTGCTAGGGCATTCCTAACGGTATCAGGTAGAGGGCTGACAAACATACATTTTTCCGCATGGTGAATGTATAGTAAAAGTAAATTATGTTCAAAAAGTATTTACAATGTAGATTAAGAAATCAACCATTCTAAACTCGTTTTGGCTCAGGTGAAATAGGACATACCGGTTCGAACAAGTTGACGAGGATCGGATACATGTTCTATTTGTGGATAGCATAAGACGTGGAAAGATATTTTTATATCATTAAGTATTGCAAAATATTTGCGTGAGGATAACATATTGAGTATACGGACAAATCAACTGGCGATAGAACAATCCTTTGATTGTGAGGAAAACCGTCCATATTGTACATTAACTCTAGGGCAGACTACACATAGATATAGCGTGCCGTGTAGCAGAAAATAATCAGTTCACGCCATGTCTCAATTCTTCAGTGAGGTGGATGCACTCTGGAGAACCGTGAAGCCCTGGGGCTGGTACCAGTTGTTTCAGCTGTTTCTAATCATCATTGACTTCTTCCCAGCATGTTTCGCCATCCTTAGTGCCGTCTTCACAGGTAAATAGTTACATAGTAAACGCATTGCTGGTTGCTAAGTAGCCTAATAAAAGATAATAGATCTATTGCTCGGTCTCTGAATTATTAGATTCTTTTTCTTCTGACTAATTTGAAACATTCTTTTCTTTGAAGTCATTAAGAAAAGTCAATGTTGAATAAATTTCCAGTAGTTTGTAATCGGGTGTGTTTATTTATATCATTGTTCCACTAGTAACGATGTGTAGGATAGTTTATCAAGACAGTTCTACAGAAATAGCACAGGCTTCTATTCTTCGGAAAAATGTCTTAATAGATTCTGTCCAACAAATTTGTGGCAAACACTTGATTTTGTCAAATAAATTGATTTATTTTGTAATTGACAAAGAAGAAAAAAAAGAAATTCAAAGGTGATCTATTGAAATAAATCGCTGATAAATTTGAATTTTTTCAGGGTTTTAATTGGCCACATATTTAGAAAACTCCTAAATCTGGCTACCTCTCTTTTATTTTTACAAAGTTTTCGACATGATATATTTTCCCCCTAATAGTGACCCCGTTTTTTTTATCCGATTGTCCATCCGTAGTAAAACAACCCTTTTGTCACATTGTACCCGTTAGGGTCACAATAAATCCACCCATACAAAGGTAAGCAAAGGTTGTCTCAAAGCATCCTATTTTCTTTTTAAATATCTTTATGGTCAGATCACAAAAACGCTTTTACATTACATTCTGTTTCTCACGTTAAGTGGTATATACACAGTCTTCAACTTAAAATATATGCTTATTTTTGAGTGTGTGTGTGTGTGGGGGGGGGGGGGGGGGTGACGAGGCGAAGACAGGATTAAGTGGCAGAGTTGAATTGCTACAAAATCGATAGCGCCTGGCAATATCATCGGACTGTGGGAGGAACTATCTGCATACACGCTCTGATCAAATCGATACGTATATGAGGCGCATTTTCGACAGCAGTATCCGAGATAATACGAATGTATTTAATCAGAATTCCCACAGTGTCAGAAAAGAGATATATGATGAATGTTCTATTGCTTTGTTGATTATTACTCGTTAATAAGGAATGTAGCTACAAGAGAAATGATAAATTTTGAAATAAATAGTTTGCATACACGTAAAAATATATCAGAAGTGTCGTCACTATTTGTTTCATTATCTAACTATTTATTGACGTTAGCTTTAAAAAAAATATACATGTTTGTTTTAACGTCTCATCGACAGCCATATTGCGTCAACTAATGTTTATGTGAATGCTGTTGAGTATAACGTCACACCGACAGTATTTCAATTATTTGGAGACTGTGTATACTTGAGATAAATAAGTGCTGCCACACTGATCAGAAGTACCACGCCATAGACATGTTGCATGATACCACACCCAGTCACATTATCCTGACACCAAGCCAGTCCTGGACTTATCCTGTATTATTATATTCTGAGCGCCAAGGAAGAGAGCTACCAATGCCATTTTAAAGCTTTTGTTATGTCGCGGTCGAGAATCGAACCCACCACCTCCCGCTCCCGTTCGCAAACTTAAGTCAGATAAATGTTATATTAGGACACTCCTCACCATATTAATGTGGCATGATACCAGACAAGCAGTTTTGGAGCAGTCTATATATGTCGCGGCCGGGCAGTTGGTCTAGGTGCACCGATCTGAGACTGTTCTCTACACACACAAATGATCTGACATACCCAGTCATAATTTAAGGCATCTCATGTTACTTGATTGTCCTATTGTTTTGTCACCCTTATGCACAAATACAGGGTATTGTAAAACAAAGCACTGTGTAAAAAGTTCTCGTGTATCGTTCGCATTACTATAAGGCGGTCATACTTAGAAATAAAGGTTATTGAAATCGAAGACTTAATTATAGTGACTGATTCCTGTCATGTCGTGTGGCGGGTTTTCGGGCAAAGATCAGAAGCGAAAAAAAAGAAAAACTTAGTTTGGCTGGACGTAAAGTAGAAATTTGGGGCGAGATTTGCGAGCGGAAAGTCAAAACTTCGAAACGAAAAAAATATTTCGACTTTTTGCCTTTTCGACTTTTTCTCTTTTCGTTCCGCCTTAAGTCAGTATTTCGTCTTTTCGTGTTGGCACCCCTCGAGAATCAATATCTCGCCTTTTTTTGGCAGAAATCAGCCGTCAAACAAGACGTGTGTAATACATATATCACATAATTTTTTATCTGTCAAGACAAGTATCATTAAAGGACAGAAACACATTTGTTATTATGAAGTGTTTGAAATGTAGAATACACTTTTTTTTTTCTCAAATGTCAACTATCAAAATTGCAAATAGGTCTTTTAAACAAATAATTTAGACGTTAAAGTGAAAAAGTCACTCCCTCACCGGAGATCATTGATAAAATCATGCAAACGACTAGCTCGCAGGTTCCGAAACTGATTATTATTCACCTTACTTAGGACTTATCCATAACAGCACCTTCGTGAACGGACTTCATTCTACTGACAAGTACAAAAGTGCTGCATGAAGCAGCACATTGAAGTAAGCAAGGCGAAAAAGAAACAGCGTGATAAAAAATCCATGAGGTTAAACGGGAAAGCAAGTTGTCCGGCGTCTGTTCGTCAACAATTTCCCTTAAACAACATCTCATCCTAAACCGCTAAATGGATTTTGACCAAACTTCACAAGATTGATCCTTCTGAGGCCCTCTATCAAAATTGTTCAAATTATTTTGATTGGTAGAAAAAGTAGGTCAAAGGAGCTAAAATAAATTTAAAAAATGCAAATTTTGAAAATCAAGTCCTGGGGTTTAGATATTTGGTGTATAACATGGCCGTATGGACATCCACCAATTTTGTTCTTATCATGACCCTGAGGTTAAAATTGGCCCCGTCCAACGGGTCACTTTATTTTACATAGACTTATATAGGACCACTAGTATTTTGAAATTTTCTGTATAGATTGTATAAGGAAACAAGCTGACCACCTAGGGGTCTTATTTTTCACGGGATCAGCTTTATTTTAGCAATTATTGTAGATAGACATGGGGTTTACCATTTGTGCCAATTGAAATTATATTCTGACCATTGGTTTCTTGAAATTTTCGATATAGAGAACAAGAGGAAACTAGTAGACTCAAGGGGACCTCATTATTTAACGGATAACTTCATTTTAGCAATGACAGTAACCTCATAGCCTTCTACCATAATTGCTTTCTTTATGTTTTACCCTCAAAAAATTGAACACCAGATGGTTAGCTAATTTCCTAATACATTGATTATACAAAAATAATCTTTGAAACAATGGTCAGAGTTTAATTTCATTAAGCAGAAATGGTCATCTCATAGTTCTATATCACATTTGCTAAAATAAATTTGATCCCTTGAAAAATGACGTCTCAAGTGGGGTCAGCTCGTTTCTGTAATTACTCTTTATAATATATGTAGATAAATTCAAAATCATTCTCCTAATACGTGTGTACAAAATTAAATTTCGTTTTTACTAATGATTATCTCAATGTTCTTTTCTGCTATTCCTTAATGTTATTGATCCCAAGGCCTCCAAATGGTTGAATAATTTTCTATTAATTATAATCTGTATATATACTTTTAGATCATGTATTGTACCCGATATTTGAATCTGGTTGCTGCTGCAGGTAAAATAAAGTGGCCTGAAATGTTATAATTAAGTGTACGTTACTCTGTTCTCTTTAGCCCTCTTTTCTTACAGTTAATGCCCTTTTTAGCTCAACTGAGCACTTGTGCTCGGGTGAGCTTTTGTGATCGCCTTTTGTCCGTCGTGCGTCGTCCGTCGTCAACAATTGCTTGTGAACACTCTAGAGGTCACAGTTTTGGCCCAATCTTCATGAAACTTGGTCAGGATGTTTGTCTACATGATATCTCGGATGAGTTCGAAATTGGGTCATGTTGGGTCAAAAACTAGGTCACTAGGTCAAATCTTAGAAAAACCTTGTGAACACTCTACAGGCCACAGTTTTGGCCCAATCTTCATGAAACTTGGTCAGGATGTTTGTCTACATGATATCTCGGATGAGTTCGAAATTGGGTCATGTGGGGTCAAAAACTAGGTCACCAGGTCAAATCTACATTTTTGTCCCAGTCTTCATTAAACTTAATATGAATGATGACTGCATGAATTCCCAGTTGAGTGCAAATTCAGGTAGGATCAATATGTAGGTCACTTAGTCAAATGTTAGAAAAACACTTTTAGATGCCAGATTTTTTGTCACTATGCCTAACACAGCCATCTTACTCAGGTGAGCGACACAGGGCCATCTTGGCCCTCTTGTTTATAATATGTGTTCCCTTCCCAGAGCATAATTCTCTTTATATTTAAGTTGATGATATTTGGTACATGTATCTATGACTTGGAGATGATGTGTCGCGAGCAAATATATTTTCTATTAGAGCACTTTCCTTTCAAAGTTATAGCCTTTTAAATATGCAGCATCACTTTGTTCCTATTTGAACATTTTTTGGATTTTTTTGAAAAATTATGTCCGCAGCATTACTTTGATCTTATTTAAGATTGGCTGATGATATTATATAAAATAAATTTTCGAGAATGGCCCTATACTTTCATAGTTATTTCCCTTTGTCCACAGCTTAAATCTCTTATTTTTTATATATAGTACATGCACTAATAACATGGAGATTATGTGTTATTGCCCCCTTGCTAAAACATGTCCACAGCATAATTCTCCATAAATTAATATTTAAGATAAAGTTATGTCAGATCTTATTTTTGAATTCCTGTAAACTTTTTCATTTTTGTTGACGGGTTGTAATTAGTTTTAGTTCACTAAAACAAGACATTTTCTCATTATTTGAATTTGTGATATTTTCATTTCAAATATTCATCACCAAACCTCATAGAAAATGTTTTTTTTACACATGTGATATTAAAATGGTATATATTTGAAACTTAAAAATTTTAAAAAAAAAATACTTACCAAATTTTTTTTCTGAAAACTTGTAACGCATAACAGCCTATAAGTAACACTTATCGGTCAGAGACTGGTATAAGCAGTCCAGTAACTCAGTCGTTTGAGCACTCGCCCTGTAAGCAAGGGGTGCCAGGCTGAAGTCTTGGTCTGGCTGCACATTTTTTTTTCACTTGGTTATTTTGGCACTCAAAATGGGATCATTACAGTATAGTTCTCAAGTGTTTACTGCCTTTATATTTGTCAGGAACATTATCAATTTGATATCTGTAAATTCTTGGACGAATTCCAAATTGGCAGGGTATATGTTACCCTTATCGGTGAGAGAGTTGTATAAGCGATTCAAAGTTAGAGTCCTGGTCTGGAAGCACACTTTTCACGCTTTCTTACATTGAAATATATATATCAGGCCTTTGTTTCAGTACTTAAAGCCCCAGTGCTTTTTAGCACATAGAATTTGCAAGGGATTTTGCTTTTCAAAATTAGAAAAACATAAAATGATGCTTGATTCATCTCTTAATGTTTAATGAGGCCCATATCATGAAATTGTTAATGAAAGAATACGGGAAATACCCCGGAATCCTTAGTTGCTCAGACAGAGCAATGTAGTGAGAAAAATTGGGCGGAGCTTGTTCTGAAACACACTGTTCAGTAAAATCACAGATGTCTCGGTGTGCACGGGGTGTTTCAGAAGTTCGTCGACTTTTGCTATAGCTTGAATAAATCTTGATACACCGTAGTAGAGGAGATATGAAATAAATCCACAGACCATTGAAATACCCCTTGTATGTTAATTTTATGCTGACTTTGTTTGAGCTAAAATAGAACGAGACAGCCACTACTTGTAACTTTTCTAAAGAAATCTTTCCTGTTATTAGGCATTTTCTATGATCTTTCGAGGGTGAAATTCACACAGAGGCATATACATTATAGGAGCATTCGGAGAACTATAAGATACTGGGACTTTAATAATCTTTTGTGACTCTCTCCATTTTAAGATTCGGGGCGTCCGTGGCCGAGAGGGTAAAATCGCTGACTTTAACACGCATTCAGCCCCTCACCGCGTGGGTTCGAATCCCGGCAGGGTCATTCGGATTTTCATGTGAGGAAGCCTTCCAGCTGGCTTGCAGTAGGTCCATGGTTCTACCCGGATGCCTCCGTGAATTCGGGGTCTTCCTCCACCTGTAATTAGCTGGACGTCGCTAGCGTCGAAGCGACGGTAAACTCAAATAGTCAAGTCAAGCCATTTTGGATTCACTTCAAGTCATGAACTTCTTTTCGGTTTTTGTTCTTAAATATTCCATAAGAAATATCGCAAGTTGTGGCTTTCTCTTTCCATATTCAGCTCACAACAACTACAACAATCTACATAAAATTAACGTAAGATGTTTTGGTTTTCTTCATATCTCTTTTCATATTTTACTACGGTTTATCAAAGTTTCTTCAAGATTTAACAAAGGTCCACGAACTTCTGAAACACCCCATGTTCGCCGAGACATCCGTGATTTTAATTCACGGTGTGTTTCAGAAGGCGCTCCGCCCAATCTTCTCATTATATTAGCATACAGTGCCCTGTCTGAATAACTAGTTTACGGGGGATTTCCCGTATTCTTTCATTACATTTCATTCCTTGATTAGGTATTTGAATGTGCGAGCTAAATCAAGCACCAAGAGGTACGTTAAGCATCATTTGAGGCTTTGTCTTTTTGTGGCGATTGATTTACACTCGTCAAAGTGCAACCATAGCAAAAACTACAACGGCTTGTTCGGCAGCTTGTTGATTTCTTAATGCAAAACGAGTTCGACAATGTAAAAGAGACGAGGGTGTACACTGGATTGACAATGTTATTGATGGTAGCAGATTAGTATTTAGAGTTGACAAAAGTTTAATGTAATCCATGAACATATATTTAATCGTTATTTTGTGGGCAGATTAATAGAACTAATACACTTCGTCATGCAATGTGCCCTTTCAACGTTGCTTGCAACGTCGTTCTATAGTACGAGTCATTTTCTACATCGGACAATATTTCGGGGCTATATTTTGAATCTTTGTATATGAGCAAGGTTACTTGCAACGTTGTTCTATGGTAGCACACATTTCTGCCTCGCACAATTTACATTTCCAAGATGTGTTTTCTGTCTTATCACTAAGTGGTTTATTTAAGTACGGTTACATTATCGAAGTCGAAACTGAATTAAAATGTGTTTATATTCGATGCTGGAAGCAAACGAAAAAATCGCACATCATTCGGAAATATTTTGATCCATCACTGGCTAGAATTTCCAGCGGCAAATTAAAAAATATATACGATAAAAAAATCCGTCTGATCGAAGCTAATGGCCCATTTGTCTACCCACTAGTGGGTAAAGTAGTCATATTGTTGGCCTATTAGGTGAGGTCAAGATTTGGTGTGGGTTCGAGCCCGAAATGAACTTTTTTGTTATAATGAATATTATAAATTAACCTATATGGAACAAATACCTGCCTTAACATAGGCAAGAAACATTTTACGACGTTGTTTGACATGCTATGATGCAAACAAAATAAAATGTGGTGCTATTCTCCATAACACCTTGTGCGTTCGTCTCTTTATTCTGCCAGAAAGCCGTTATATGATGCTTCTGTGTCGTTACATGGTGTTCAAATATCGTAATGTTATGAGCATATCAAGTTATATGATGCTCTCATTTCGTTGTATAATGTTCAAACATCGTTCTCGGGAGCGGGATGTCGTGGGTTCAATCCAAGGCTGCGGCATACCAAAGTCGTAAAAAAATGGTACTGTTATAGCTTCTTTGCTTGACGCTCAGCATATAAGTGTAGTTGAAGGACTGGTTGGCCCGGTGTCAGGATAATGTGACTGAGTGTGGTATCATGCCACATGTCTACGGCGTGATACTGCAGTGTGGCAGCACTATATCTGTCTCAAGTAGACATTGTCTCCAAATGACTGAAATACTGTCGGTGGGACGTTCAACCCTACAAACAAACAAACTTAATGTTCATATACCGTTATATGATGTTCAAGCATCGTTATATGGTGTTCAAATAATGTTATATGATGCCCAGACATCGTTATATGATGTTCAAACATCGTTTTATGATGTTCAGACATCGATATATGATATATGATGTTCAGACATCGTTATATGAAGTTCAAATACGGTTATATAATGTTCAAACATTGTAATATGATGTTCAAAATGTTCATTCCTAATATCATAATTTTTTATTTCAAGAATGTTTTGTCCATGTATTTCGTCATTACAAACTGCGCATTTACCATTACGGGATGTGACTTTGCGATTTGAGGTA
>CM037795.1:32100030-32150030 GCA_021229015.1 Solen grandis | reverse complement strand
CAATAAAATTGCAATACTTTTATTGCAATTCTGGTTGCACAGAGGTACGAGAATTGCAATAAAATCGAGAATTGCAATAAACTTAAAATGCATATTTAAACTTAAGAATAAGGTTTAACAACATGTTATAAGATGTTTAGAAATGGATAACGTGGCATTTGTATTGGTCAGTGATCATGGGATACATTTTTTAATCAAAGCTGTGGGTCCGAGTTTTGCAATAAAATTGCAATAATTTTATTGCAATTCTGGTTGCACAGGGGTACGAGAATTGCAATAAAATTGAGAATTGCAATAAACTTTAAATACACAATTAAACTTAAGAATAAAGATTAACAATATGTTATGAGATGTTTAGAAATGGATAACGTGGCATTTCTATTGGTCAGTGATCATGGGATACATTTTTAATCAAGGCTGGGGGTCCGAAATTTGCAATAAAATTGCAATAATTTTATTGCAATTCTGGTTGCACAGGGGTACGAGAATTGCAATAAAATTGAGAATTGCAATAAACTTTAAATACACAATTAAACTTAAGAATAAAGATTAACAATATGTTATGAGATGTTAAGAAATGGATAATGTGGCATTTTTGATGGTCAGTGATTATTGGATACATTTCTTAATCAAAGCTGGGAGTCCGAGTTTTGCAATAATATTGCAATAATTTTATTGCAATTTTGGTTGCACAGGGGTACAAGAATTGCAATAAAAGCGAGAATTGCAATAAACTTAAAATACACATTTAAACTTAAGAATAAAGTTTAACAACATGTTATAAGATGTTTAGAAATGGATTACGTGGCAATTTTCGTGGTTAGTGATCATGGGATATATTCTTGAGTCAAAGCTGGGGCTCCGAGTTTTGCAATAAAATTGCAATAATTTTATTGCAATTCCGGTTGCACAGGGGTACTAGAATTGCAATAAAATCGAGAATTGCAATAAACTTTAAATTTATATTTAAACTTAAGAATAATGTTTAACAACATGTTATAAGATGTTTAGAAATGGATAATGTGGCATTTTTGATGGTCAGGGATTATTGGATACAATTTTAGCTCACCTGAGCACAACGTGCTCAATGTGAGCTTTTGTGATCGCCCTTCGTCCGGCGTCTGTCGTGCGACTTGAGTCGTCAACAATTTGGCTTGTTAACACTCTAGAGACCATATTTTAGGCCAATCTTCATGAAACTTGGTCAGATTGTTTCTCTTTATAAAGTCTTGGACAAGTTCGAAATTGTGTTATGTGGGAACAAAAAAAAATAGGTCACGAGGTCAAATCTTATAAAAACACTCTAGAGACCACATGCTTGGCCCAATCTTCATGAAACTTGGTCAGAATGTTTGTTTCCATAAAATCTTGGACAAGTTCAAAAGTGGGTCATGTGGGGTCAAAAGTGGGTCTTGTTTAATCAAAGCTGGGAGTCCGAGTTTTGCAAAAATATTTCAATAACTTTATTGCAATTCTGGTTGCACAGGGATACGAGAATTGCAATACTATCGAGAATTGCTATAAACTTAAAATACACATTTAAAATTAAGGATAAGGTTTGATATTAATTACATTATAGGACGTTATATTGATATGTTATAGGTAGATTTTACATATTTTAGGCAGTAGGAGAAGCTTCTTTTAGATTTACGATTGGCAAGCTATGGTTTTCTGTTGGTACAAGCCTGCCAACCACGTCAAGGTCGAAAACAAATAAAACAAAATTTTAATAATGAGCTGAATTTGCATAATACGTTTACGAATATGGCAACAATTATGAGCAAAGTTATACGCGTACTTAACTTGTATTTTTTGTCAAATTTGACATTTTATCGGTGACCTCTAGTGACATATTACAAGAATGAATGAATGAATGAATGAATGAATGAAATGAATTGAAATGAAATGAAATGAAACGAAATGAAATGGAAATGGAAATGGAATGAAATGGAAATGAAATGAATGGAAATGAAATGAATGGAAATGAATTGGAAATGAAATGAATGGAAATGAAATGAATGGAAATGAAATGAATGGAAATGAATTGAATTGAATTGAATTGAATGGAGTGGAATGGAATTGAATTGAATGGAATGAATGGAATGGAATGAGTGAGTGATTGAATGAGTGAGTGAATGAATGAGTGAATGAATGAGTGAGTGAGTAAGTGAGTGAGTGAGTGAGTGAGTGAGCACATATTTTCTTTATAATATCTTCGGCTTTTGTCGGTCTGTAAGTTGGTATTTATCAAGTAAACAACAATGTATTGTTGTTCAATAGAGAGATAACTCAGGGGATGTGTGTGTTTGTGTGTGTTTGTGTGTGTGTGTGGTCGTTTGCTCTTTATGTCAATCGTATTTGAAATAAATCTACCTCATGCAAGATATTCATGCGCTTTCAAAGAAAGCTTTACAAAACGATGAAAGCAAAAATTATGTGGATTTCGCAATGAGCATTGAGTTATATCATGAATGTCGGATAGGTAAATTTGGACTGTATTTATTTTTTCAAATTCTCAACTAAACGCTACCATTTTACATATTAGAGTGATTTGACATTATTAATTTATTTTGACCGTCCCCGGTGGCTGAGTGGTTAGAGCATCCGCCTCAGGTGCTGGGGGTCTTTGGTTCGATCCGCGGCCGCGACATACAAAAGTCGTAAAAATGGCGCTCAGCATATTATGGTAGTTGCAGGACTGGTTGACCTGGTGTCTGGATAATGTAACTGGGTGTGACACATGTCTACGGCGTGATACTGCAGTGTGGCATCACTATATATGTCTCAAGTAGACATCGTATCCAAATGACTGAAATACTGTCAGTGGGACGTTAAACCAAACAAACAGACATTTATATTGAGATGAACTTTATTTTTGCCTTATTTTGCGTTATTCAACTCTTTTTTATTGGGTGCCATGGTAACGCACTTCGCTTCTCACCAATGCGAACCCGGGTAATGTATATGAGAAGGTACGGTGGTCGCCCGTTCAGACACGGGGGGTCTCCGGGTTCATCGGTTTCCTTCCACAATTATGACCACATACTTCGTCAACCGAGCCATTGAGAATGATTTATTTAAGTTGTAAGGACTTGTTTCGCAATCAATGTAAAATAAATAAAGTTTAAACTTAATTCTTTATTATTCTCCCATTTTCCTATATTCGGGCTTTTTTTTTCGATCAGACCTCTTGATTAAATTTGTACCTGTTGACTTGTGACAATTTGTTTTCCTTGTTGTGATCTTGTTGTCTTGAGAGTATACTATATTCTTTCATGTATTCCGTTTCAGCAAGGAAATTTATCACTTTGAGTTTAGTTTAAACTTATTTAGTTTACGTCGATTGGGAAACAAGTTCTTACACTAACACTAATCCCTCTCGATGGTTCCTCGGTTGGACAAGGACTTTGCGTCTGGAACAGTCGTGAAGAGTTCTTGCCTCCAACGGGGTCCGACACACAAACTTCGGATCCGTAATCGGAAACGTTACCACTGGACCCCCCTTAGCCGTCCATAAACAGATAGTTTATCATGCTTCTAATTAATATCAATATATGTACATGCGTTTATAAAAACTGATAAGGCGTCGTACCTGAGCTTACAGAACAGAACAAAAGGTTATTGTTAGATTAGAGCATCTTACACATATAATACTTGCATGCGTGTTGTATAATTATATTGATTTATAAATTATATGAGCTTATAAAATGGTTACTTGTCAGTCAAGCACTGGTCATAAGCATGAGAGTGTTTTCGAATATTAATGTAATGATTGTTGATTTAAAATATATACGGCCTAGCGAATAAATGATGCATGTAGGAATGATGAGGTGATAAGTTACATAAAATATTCGAATGTTATAAATGAATGTGTTAAATACTTACAAGATATAAGATTGCTTTAGGAAAATGCAATGGACATGAAAGGGATAGCCAGAGGGAGAGAGAAATAGAGACGGAGGGCGTAAGAGAGTGGAGAACTTGCACTCCCACATATATAAGTATACATTTACCAGTCTGTCTACGTATACCTCAATACATATATCTATATATACACATGTACATACAACCGCACGGATAAGTACATATATCTCGTTATATTCACGGCTTATGGACAAATTAGAAGATAGAATTTTTCTTTGCAGTATAATAATAAAATATATTATTTTGTCAGAAACACAATCAAATTTTTTACTCCTTAATGAATTATATGTATGCATATTTGAATAAAAAGAAACAAATTTAAACAATAAATGTAATCTCTCAAAAACCGAAAGCAAATATTTTAAATTACTTGTGGCATTCTTTTCCAAACCAAATGTGTCAATATGCCACAAAATGTTGCAAATATACAACTAAAATGGTATGTATCATTTTCTCTAAGGTCTCTATAATTAATCTTTATTTTACCCTTTTTTTCAATAATTAAATCTCCATATCTAGAGTTTAACGATCCAGCAATTCAACAGAGATATGTTTATCTATATAAATAATACTTCATAATATGTCCGTAAAAGGAAGAAGACGCAACATTAAATTTTGATCAGTAAAGTAACTCATGATCAGTGAACAGCCAAACTTATCCGTAATCGATATTATAAATTAATCTGTGATATCCTTAAGTAAAAATGTGTACAATATTTTTCAAGTTTATTGCAATTCTCGATTTTATTGCAATTCTCGTACCCCTGTGCAACCAGAATTGCAATAAAATTATTGCAATTTTATTGCAAAACTCGGACCCCCAGCCTTGATTAAAAATGTATCCCATGATCACTGACCAATACAAATGCCACGTTATCCATTTCTAAACATCTTATAACATGTTGTTAAACTTTATTCTTAAGTTTAAATGTGTATTTTAAGTTTATTGCAATTCTCGATTTTATTGCAGTTCTCGTACCTCTGTGTAACCAGAATTGCAATAAGATTATTGCAATTTTATTGCAAAACTCGGACCCCCTAGCTTTGATTAAAAATGTATCCCATGATCACTGACCACAAAAACTGCCACGTTATCCATTTCTAAACATCTTATAACATGTTGTTAAACTTTATTCTTAAGTTTAAATGTGTATTTTAAGTTTATTGCAATTCTCGATTTTATTGCAATTCTCGTACCTCTGTGTAACCAGAATTGCAATAATTTTATTGCAAAACTCGGACCCCCTAGCTTTGATTAAAAATGTATCCAATGATCACTGACCACAAAAACTGCCACGTTATCCATTTCTAAACATTCTATAACATGTTGTTAAACCTTATTCTTAAGATTAAATGTGTATTTTAAGTTTATTGCAATTCTCGATTTTATTGCAATTCTCGTACCCCTGTGCAACCAGAATTGCAATAAAATTATTGCAATTTTATTGCAAAACTCGGAGCCCCAGCTTTGATTAAAAAATGTATCCCATGATCACTGACCAATACAAATGCCACGTTATCCATTTCTTAACATCTTATAACATGTTGTTATACCTTATTCTTAAGTTAAAATGTGTATTTTAAGTTTATTGCAATTCTCGATTTTATTGCAATTCTCGTACCTCTGTGCAACCAGAATTGCAATAAAATTATTTTATTGCAAAACTCGGACCCCAAGCTTTGATTAAGAAATGTATCCAATAATCACTGACCAATAGAAATGCCACATTATCCATTTCTAAACATCTCATAACATATTGTTAAACTTTATTCTTAAGTTTAAATGTGTATTTTAAGTTTATTGCAATTCTCGATTTTATTGCAATTCTCGTACCCCTGTGCAACCAGAATTGCAATAAAATTATTGCAATTTTATTGCAATTCTCGGCGTTATTGCAATTCTGGTTGTAACAACCATCATCAGGACCATGGGCTTTTGTTTTGTTTTTTCTAAATAAAACATGAGCTATTATGTCAATTACTACACAAATAATTTCAAACCGTAGCAAGGCATATGCAAAACTGTTTTAACTACAGACGCATGCGCAATGTATCCCGCTAAATGCTGGACATTATGCGTTGCCTTAGCCATAATTCATTATTTTTCTTATTTAAAGACCCACCACGGCCGTTATAGCCCGTTCAGTCTAGGCATTACTTTCAATGAAAAGTAAAATTTAAATTTTTTTTTGGTTAATTAAAAAAAAAAAAAAAGTTTATACCATATATCAATAAATCAAACACTTTGATACAATTCCCATGATATTTGCGACAACTATACAAAAATGAAATTAATAAAGGGAGCAAATCAATATTCCATATTTATAAGCGTATTAAAATAGAATATTGATAATCTCCCCTAGGAAACTAAAACCATGTTGTGGAGCCTCATTTTTCAAAGGATCAACTTCATTTTAACAAATATTGTAATAAAAAATTAGGTGTCTATTTGTGCCACATGAAATTAAATTCTGACCATTGGTTTCAGAGAAGATGATTTTTGAAATTTTTTTTCTACAGAGTATATAAGAAAACTAGCCAACCCCGTTGGGGCCTCATTTTTCAAGGGATCAACTTTATTTTAGCAAATATGGTAGAGAAAAAATAGGGAACCATTTGTGCCAAATTAAATTAAATTTTGACCTTTGGTTTCAGAGAGGATGATTTTTGAAATTTTCTCTATAGAGTATATAAGGAAACTTGGCAACCCCGTGGGGCCTCATTTTTTAAGGGATCAACTCCATTTAGCAATTATGGTAGAGCACTACAAGTTGACAATTAGTGCCAAAGGAAATTGAATTCTGACCATCGGTTTCAGAGGAGATGCTTTTTAAAGATTTTTAAAATAAATTGATGGTTGCTATGGCAACCGGAGTTCTGCATGGATCAAGTTTATTTTAGCAACTTTTGTGAAGGTACACCGAGGATCATTCATGCCAAGTTTCATCAATATCTACCCAGCGGTATCAGCGGAGATGTCGTTTTAAGAAAACTGTTGACTTCGCACGACGGACGACGACGGACGGAGGTGATCCCATTAGCTCACCTTGAGCACGTTAAGCTCTTCATTTATTTATTAATTTATTTCTACATGTTTATCTATACATTCATTTTAGAACTATTTTTTCCATTTATTTTACTATTATAATTTAGATTTATTTATAAATTGTTTAATAATGGCTATGTTAATTTGTTCATAAAATAAAATCTGATCATACGCATGCTTAAATGAGAGCAAATATACCGTGAATGGTTCAGACCCACCTTTCATGTCGAGATGACCGTAAAGCTCCACCCGGACTGGGGAGCCCTCCTTGTCATGGCCACAGAATCCTCCCGTCAGGTAGTTCTTAATCACCTATAATCAATGTAAGTCCCAGCTATTAGTGATAATTGTATGTCATGCAAGTAGTGTAGGGTGGCAATATGGTACCCTGGGTTTTATCGAAAAAAATTTATGGTACCGAGTCGAAAATTTATGGTACCGACAGAAATTTATGGTACCTTGAGTATATACGAAAAAAAGATTTATGGTACCGTATGTTGCATGTAATAAAAAAACATGTCCTACCTGTTAGATCTAACTAGGATGACTTAAGGTATTCCACCCCTAACTATGACTTTTGACAAACTGTTTAAAACCTTTTGTTTCATATTCTGTAGCCTTAGGGAAGAACAAATACAAATTTTTAAAAAGATTTACCGTTTTATTTTGGAGAAAAATATTTTTTTTGATAATGACTCCCGTTGCCCAAAATGTATGAAATGCCGAGACTCCCTAGAGGAACAAAAACATATTTTTTGGGGGTGTAAAATAAAAAAAATATGCTGTAATGGTTGTTTTTCATTAGCATTTGTGTAAAAACAATAAAAAATATCCAAAGTTGGATAATAAATTCATATTTGTTCAATGAGGGGCATGTTTAATGACAATATAGACTGTCGGCCACATGAAATTTTATGCCATTTTGAAAATGCATCAAGAAAACAAACGCCTTGTAAAAGGACAAACAATGACTTGATCATGAAAAACTGGGTATCAAAATTTTCCTTTATCATTCCTCTATCAAAACTGGAAAAAAGTAAAAAGTTTACCGTGGAAAATAAAAGAAATAATACTTCATGTATAGGCAGTCGGAAATAAATGTGAAGGTATGTTAATGATTTATAAATTAACATATCTGTACATTATTAACATTAAGCTCATTTTCTATAAAAATACACCAAATATTTAAGTGTTTCAACTTGGAATAAAGAATAAATCCAAATTTAACAAGATAATACTAGTGACACATAAAAAAAATATTTTAAGAGAATAGTTGTTTTCGAGACATCAAAGAAGCATAACCTACATTGGGCCATTTTTTTAAATCAAAAACGTAAAACATAATGTTACAGACATATGAATGTGTACATATTTCACTTAATAAAAGGATTTTTGGCTGAAATTTTCAGGTTTTATTTACATGTAATCTGTCTTTAGACATATTATTGAAAGAAATCTAAAGCAATGAATTTGTAGGTTATGTCCCTTTAATTTGAAAAAAAAATAAAAAATTAAAATAATAATAGTTACTGAGCTAATGGTATGACTATTTTATCATAACATCAAAAATACTAATTATTTGACTGACAAATGTTACTCAAACAGCTAACTTCTTTCATAAATCCTTAAATGTTTAGTTGAGATTCCTGAAATACTCAGCCAACTTTGGAATCACTTCCTCTAGTACACGTTTTGTGTTTGTAACACGTGGCTGGTTTACACTGTTTTTACTAATGAATACATTCTTCAAACCATCTTCTCCATCGCGTTTGAATATTTTCTCTAGATGAGAAAAGTTTAAACCAGAGCCAGCAACATTTTCTGCTGTTGCTCTTTTCATAACTCCACGGCTAATAAGTGGTGACAAAGAATCCAGATTCCTATGTTTTTCCGTATTGAAAACATGCTGTTGTATACTGCTGTTGGAGCAAAGCTATACTGTAGTAATGCCCTACTATCAAGACCAGTGTGGATAATAAGGTGGCCAAGACTTTCAACATCCTCTCGGGCATCATGTGCTGAATATGATGAGCACAGAAGTGTTTTCACCAGGTATTCTTGTTTATAACACTCCTGGCCTGGGAAAGCCTTCTTGAACACAGGTAAACTATCAATAAACCCTGTAATGCTTGCAAACATTTTGTCCATGGCCTGAGAAGCTTCTGCAGAGGATATGAACACAGGAAAGTCAAATCTTCTTCCATTATGGGCCACAACTATAGGAGATGAAAACTGACTTAGGTATGCCCAAAACTTTTCTAGTGCCTCCCCTATCACACAAGCTGGTACAGGCTCTCCATGCAATGTCATTTCACCACTATCAGAACAAACAATTCCTGTAACTTCCTGAGCTGATTCAGCAATTGGAACTTTAGGTGTTACATAGGTGTTGAAGTGTTTTTTCGACTGTGGCTAATTTGCAGCAATCTGTGTAATATGAGGAAAAACCCGACCTCGGACTGAAATAAAGAGAATGCCATGTACAGGATTGTTGTACATTTAGAGAAAGAATATTTTTGCATTTTATAACAATAAGATGGTTTAAACTAAAGTTAAGTATTTTGTTTCAAAATATGTTACTTATAACAATTTTTTGTTACAAATGTTAAAAGTTTTAACTCAAATTCCTACAAAATCAGTATCTTACTTAGGTCAGTTGTTTCCAGATCAAACATGATGACAGTAGGATGTTGATCAGGGGGGAGACTAAGTGGTTTGAAGTATCCATGAGGCACAGCAACAGGCACTTCCTCCACATCCGGGTTATCTTCTAGGCCAATACCTGAAACACAGACAGCATATTTTCCTTACCTTATGTCTTATTGACATTTTCTAAGAAATATTTAATTACTAAAGTTGTGTAAAACCATAACTAGACTACTGGTTATCAAACTTTGCTAACTAAAGAATTGCACACTGTTGACTTTAAACATTTTAAACTGGAGTTATCACTGAAGGCGATGTATCCCCCGCCCCCCGGTGCATTTCCACGAAAAAAATTTATTGAAATTCATCAAGAGATGTTATTAATAACTGAAAAGTGGGACGGGATGTGACAGACAGACATATTGGATAGAGTTATTTCAATATAGCCCCTTCAGTTATGGGTAGGGGTATAAAATCTTAAAAATCATTTCCATTTTACCTGATTGATATGACTGTCCTTCTAATGTTTCACATGCTGCCTGTGTAATGGCTCTCTCCTGCTTCAGGATCAATCTGCGGCGCTTTACTGATGGCAATGCAGACCGCTCCAGAACCCGAGCCCGTCGTTCTGCCTGCTTTTTGGCATAGCCCGATGTAAAATTACCAGGGGAGAGTCCAGCTTCCTCATTTACCTTTGAATAATAACACCAAATTTCAAACAAGAAATCATTAGGAAAGAAGTCCCAGCCAAATATTTAAGTTTACACATTAACTACAGCAAAATAAGCTAAAATTTATTTCAGTATACTTTTAATTAATATTTGTTAACTTTATGTTTTGTTATGTTTAGGTATGAAACTTTTTGGTATGTAGAAATATTTTGATTTCCATTGAAAAGTTCTACTCTATATAACATGAGGCTGTCAAATATTTACCATTAATCTATAGGTTGACTGGCAGACTGCATTTTACTCCAGAACTAGAACAAACTGTAACAAATGAACATGAATGAACTGTAAGCCATTAACAATGAACTTCAAAAGTAGTAAAATCATGTCCTTGAACATGAACTTGATTGAACTATAAACCAGGGCTACAGATAAGCTGCGTTTTGGGGTATTTACACAATTATGGTACGGTAATAAAAAAATAAAGGATACCGGATTTAAAAATGCCTAAATATCCAATGATTTTTTAAAAACCTAAATACTGGTATGTTAACAATTACATGTACATCCAAACCTTATCTGTAGCCCTGTATAAACTGTAAGCAATTAACTTCAAAAGTAGTAAAACAATATCCAAGGGCTGAAATAACAAATATATAAAATTATGAAAATACATGCAAATACAAAAAATATCATCAAAGGCAACAGAATAAAAATATCTTACAACTGAAATAAATAAAATTACAATATATAACAAGAAATTCATTCAATATTCAGGGATTGGCACAAACAGTGTCCTGGGAACACCTAAATTTTATAAGGGGATCCTGAAATTTCATCATTTTAAAGAGTGTGGTGTCCCAGATGATGCTAATTTATGCCTTTATGACACCTGCCAAAAACTGTTAGTGTCTTACCCTGAATATTTGTAAATCTTATAAGTTGAACATCATATAATCCTGTCGAATAAGTCAACCTGCATAACGTAGCGCCTTCCTTCATTAATAAATGCTGATGTAGCAGCAACGCAAAAGTCCAGGGCCTCTGAATTGCCGTAGTGATGGGACTTCGGGGCTCTAAGAGTGACTTCTCTGTTAGCATGCTCACATTGTTGACTTGATCCAAGATCAGCATACTTCTCTGCATTTAGTAATACTGGTTTAAAGACAGTCTCAAGTTGAAGTCGTAGATCTTCACCCTTAAGTGGAGCTTTGAAAGGTAGGCTCCTGTGTATGTACTTGTCAGCAGGCTGGCGTTTGGCTGCACAGAACCTTGGAGAGCAGACACTGTGATCATCAAACTGATGTGGGATAATTGCCTTTAGGTTTTCTTCAAGGCCTTTTTTGTCTCCTTGATTTTTTGCAAATGCATACTTAAGGCATTTTTGTAAATGCATTATTACAGTTTTTGACAGTTTTTTGTTCATGTTGCGAAGATTAAATAGAGATTTGCCAACATTTTTCACTACATGATTTCTGTCAAACCGCTTCTTCAGTGTCATATTTAGTTCTTTTTTGGCTCTTGCTAATAATGTATTATCACCATCACCTTCAACATACTCAATATTTACTCCACTCTCACTAAATTCCTTCAATCCCTTGATGCCACTTGCACTCTCCATCATTCGAGCACTGCCTATGTGATTCAGAATGCACCTGTGGGTCCTTATTTTCTGGAATGGTCGATTTTTCTTCCACCACTTACATGTGGCACATGTTCTATGGAGAACAACTGACTTCATGACTTTTTTCCCGTACTTAGCCTTGCTCATAAAGAATGTGTGGGCTGAAATGCCAAGTAAGACTATCTAATACTACAACATCTTTGACATGTATTTACCAACCATTCTAAAGTAAGATTGCTCAAGTCCCGGTTTCTGCAACATCATATTTCTTGCATAATTAAAGTACATGTCAAAAGTTTTGAAGGACACTTTTCTTGATGCAAAGAATAATTGACCAAATAAATCACAAAGAATATGTGTACTTTTACTAATAATTATAGAATTACTCAAGTTTTACTTAAGAATGGCTGGTGAATATGGGTCTTTGAGTTTTAAATAACAAAATGATTATATGTTGTGTTGTCTTGGTGTTTACCGTCGCTTCGACAGTATTTCAGTCATATAAGCAATGTTCAGCTAATTACAGTGGGAGGAAGACCCTGTGGGAACCCATATACAAGGCACATAGGCCACCCAGGTAGAACCCATGACATTCCGCAAGCCAGCTGGAAGACTTCACATGAAAAATCCGAAGTCCCAACCTGGATTTGATCCCACAGCGGAGTGGGGCTGAGAGATTTGTAGTCCATGACTGTAACCACTCAGCCACTGCCCCAACCCTTCCCATGCTTGCATGTATGGATGGACGGACAGATGGTGGGGGTTTCAACAAAGTTCCCCATGAGCATGTTGTGCTCAGGTGAACTAAAAACAAAACACTTTTGTGAATGGGAATGCACAATCTAAAACATACACGTCAGACTGTCGAATCCTCTTTTAGACCATGCCGTATCAACTGCACAAGAGATTCCTGTACGACTTTTACAGGGAAACCGTTTTTCAAGCTTGACCTGCTGACCTTGTCGCAGTGATGGCAGTTTCCTTTTACTCGGCCGACCTCTATCTGCTGCTGGAGCTTGTGTTAAGCTGTAAAGTTGGAAAATTCTCAAACTATATGTACATAAAAGTGTACATAAATAAGTATAATCAAATTTGTTACAGTGAAATTAATAAGACATAAGAATTACAGTGGTCAATTTGTACCATTCCTTAAAAGTCATAAGCAAAAGCAGCATACAGGGTTAGGGTCATCTAGGGAACCCTTGGGTCATATTGAGGGTTTATGTCCAATCTGCAAATATGTTCAGAAAGTCCTTGAGGTAAGGAACAATGTGTTTATGCTGTTGTGTTGGTGTTTATCGTCACTTCGACAGTATTTCAGTTGAGGTCAAACTAATTAAAGGTGGAGGAGGACACCAGGGGACCTATGTATGAGGCACAGAGGCCACCTGGGTAGAAGCTTCCTCACATGAAAAATCCTAAGTCCCATCTGAGATTCGAACCCACAGCAGTGAGGGGCTGAGCGATTTGCAGTCAACCCGTCGGCCAGGGCGGCCCCCACCATATGTTTATGTAAAAAACATCAAAGAAGGAAATCTCCAGCAATAATGATACATTGACTTTTTCTTATGAACAGGATAGCTAAAATGACTGTGATAAATGATATGACTTAAATAGGATTTGAAAATTATTAGGGAATAAGCTGTTTAAAGCAATATTTTACCTCCTGGCATCTTCATCTGGAACTTCTGCTTTGGTTTGTCCTTCTTCATCTGAGTCCTCAAGCACACTACATGGGGCAAGAAAGTCCCTGTTAAACAAAATTGACAAAATTATAAAAGCTAATAATATAAGCAGATCAAATCCATTAATCAGTGGCAGATTCACAGTTTTATGCCTTGCAAAGAGCACTTGCAATCTATGTACATCAGTCAGTACCCTTTTCAGCAATAACTTCAAGACATGTGGTAAAAAACATGGATAAAAATTTGAATTGTTGCCAACAAAATAATTATAATGTGACACATAAAAATGCATGTATTTACATAAGGATATTTGTAAAATTTCTTTTGCTAAATAATTTCTGAAAGACAACAAATCTTTTTAGGTTACTTACTTTACTGGTGTTGCATCTGGTAGAAGGCCTATCCCAAGTTCTTCATCAATCATCTCCATATCTTTTGCAGCCTGCATATTTTCTTGCATGTGAACATCGCTAGAACATTCAAGTTTTACATTTAAAAATTATGAATGTTTCTTACTAATAAGACAACAACAGAGGTAAGAGGTACAACGTTTTTTTCTGAAATAAATAACTGTATTACAATACAATAATTTTGGCAGTTATCAAACACATATGAAATGTTGTAAATCTGAAGTGTTTCCGCTACAGTTAGAACTGTATTCGGTACAGCAGAACAGGCATACAATTGCTATACCTAGCAAGCTACGCTCGCTGGTTAAAATTGATTTCATGTTTCACGGGACTGATGGCCCACTTTTAGACGAGTCAAACTTTTATTGTTTTAATCCTGCACATCAACTGTACCTCACAACTCCAGAGTGGGTCCTGCACTTTAATGGGAAGAAGAAGATGTTCTGAGACAGTAAAGAACCTACCTTATTTCCATTGTTACAGCTTTATCGGTAGCAATTTTCATGGATCTGTCTGCAACAGCCTCAACATGAACTCCAGCACGCCTCTCCATCTTTTTCATGTTTTTGAACCCAATTGGTTTTATATTCAGGGTGGTGAGAAAGTTGTTTACCCTATCTGGACCACCACCACCATCTATCATCGCTACAGAATAAAATAAAGTCAGTGTTAAAGTAGTCACCAGGGTTTCTGCGAAATTTTATTCATAATCATATAGATTTTGTGATATTTTTCTTTGTACTTATGCATCAAATATTGTTTAACAAATAATTAAATTAAATTTTAAAAAAAACATAAGTTTTTCAGCTTTTCCTACTAGCGCTTTAAAGCAAACAGAGTAAAGTGAGCTCATATGGTAGAGAATGTGACTTATTGAACTCAGCATCCAAAATACCATGGTCACACATTTCCGATAACTGCAGCTACAATGCCATAATAGTTTTCTTATTGTTTATGAAGTCACAAACTCATCACTGGTTACGTCACGCTTTACACATACTGATCACTATCTGCTGTGAGAAGTCTTTTTTTTACATCATTTATTGAAAATAAAATGATAATTTAATTACTGAAATTTAGTTACTCCTTTGCACAGATTTAGGCAGTGCCTAAGTTCATATCATTACCAAAGCTTAGAAAGGCAGAATAGATCTATATAACTAGAAAACAATTTATTTAATTCAAAGTCCAACGCTTTACTGAGGAACAACCGGTCTTGGTTTTGAAAAACATTGTGTCTAAATTTTTTGCTCAAGACAGTTTAGTTAACTTTAATTTTTGTTAAAATAATATACAAATAAAAAGGGTTCAAACCTGTTCCAAGCTTAGTGTTTATGGAGAAACAGGGTTTTCCTATTCCTGATGACTTCTTTTCGTAATATGTGGAACCGTACGCTACACAGTTTACTTTGAGGCACTCTTGGTTTTGACATTTCACATACAAATATCCACCGAGACCCTGCTGTAGCTCACCGACTATGTTGTGATAAGTGAGAGGAATAGGGCCAAGGCAACAGTATTTACAACTTAGTAGATTTTGCAAAAGAACCGCTAATTCAATAATTCTCCTCCCTTCCTTCCATCCTTCACGTGACACCGACTTTCCAAGACCAAATCCATCGTCTTTTAACGGACAACTCTGATTATTACAGGCACCAATATTCCCCTCACACATGTGGTGCATCACATAGTTATGATCTATTTCGATTTCCGAACGTTTTTTCTGTAGATCATCGTCCCTTTTAACCTTTTTCTTAAATCTGCCGCGCAGATCGCGTTCGGTGTCAGCCATTTTGAATCAGGGGAAGCTACTCTAAATTTACAAAAGGGAAGTAATCGATTTACGTTTTAAACGATAAAATTAGAAAGTATCCGAATTTCCCGAGAATAGACGGCGATCCACGAATTAACCCGAATATAAAACCACGTGACATGTCGACATAACACGATCATTTACGAACGTAAGGGGTGGAAATCCTTAAGATCGGATAGAGTATGCATACCAAACATTCCAATGACGCAATATTGTCATGTTGACGTCATGTTTTATTTTTTAGTTAAAGGAGGACCACATCTTAACGTTATGTAAGTTAAAGGGGGATTGACAATTGTAAAATGTCCTTTCGAGACATTTGGGTTGGCCCTGAAAAGGGCCGTTTTGTTTCTTATTAATTGTGGTCCATAACACACGTTGTACAGTCCCATCCCATCACACATCTCTTCATCCATCCAGCAAGGAGATGCAAATGACAACGGGTTAGATCCCTGTCACCTATGAAGTTCAGGCTGTCTCCCGATCCCTGTAGTAGGGTAGATGGTACATCTTCAAAGGTAACTGACAGGTAATTAGGGAGATCTCCCATTTTTATAAGAGTGAGGTATTGATCACACACCTCAACTCGGTCGTAATAGCTGTCTGGGTCGCTCTCTTGTTCCTCATAGCTGGGATTGTCGAGGAACAATTTTAGCAAGTCTGGGGTGGACATACGTGTGTACGGTCTCATGTTGCACTCATGAATAATAAAGTAATGAGTATGTGCACTGTTTTATAGTACCGGATTGACCTACTTTCTTGTGTTGGCGCACACCAATCAGAGAACGTTATTTTTCATCCAATAAAAAAAATGATGTGTTCGACCTTGACCAGAAGTGGATTGACCTACTAACCTACTTTTTTCTTGACTATAAATTGTGTAATGCTGTGTATGTATTCATTCTGCACCATGAAGTTCCTTCGTAAGTTATTCCGACGTGCAAGGAAGGCGTTACGAAAGGAGAAGAAAGTAGAAGTCAAGGAAGAGGGTATAAAGGAAGAGGGTGTCAACTTGTACCCGAGTTTACCCCCTTTGCTATTGTACCCGGATTTGTCAGGGTTTTACCTGGCATATCCAGAAGCCAGCAGGCATTACTGGCGGTATTTGTATTTGAGTGAGTGCTAGACACTTCTCAATAAATAACGGTCCTTTTCAGGACCATTACAATGATGTAGAAAGGATAACTAATACAATTGTCATATGATTTTTTTATTGTGTTTAACAACAAACATGTGTCATACAGCAACAATGAATTAAACGTGCGTCATACAGCAAATAATGAACATAACACAACTTTGTTTTCAAGTCTAGTGTTCAAATATCACATTTTTCGCTTCTTAGCTGGTCGGTTACACTCTGTACTGCTTGTTGATGGGTGAGCCTCAGGACACACGATGCATGTGTTGACGCTTCTCTTACGTTTCTTGGGTTTTACGGTAGGTTTCTCCAACTCAGAGACAGCCTCTAGTAACTCAACATCACTGTCCGTCTGTGGCACTGTCTCAACTACGTCCATTTTCTGCATTTCACTGTCCGCCTGTGCGTTTACTGTAGGTACAGTACTATTAATTCCTTTCTTAGGACAAGCGGATGCAAAGTGGCCTTGTTCGTGACAGCTGTAGCACACTGCAGGTTTTGGGCAATTAGAAACAAAATGTCCCGGTTCATGACAACGGTAGCACACCCGTACTGTTTGAGGTGTTGAAGCTTTCTTCGTACATGCCGATGCATAATGCCCCTTTTCCTGACAGCGGTAGCATGTCACTTGTCTTTCTGTTTCTAGTCTGATCAGCTTGTCACTGATAGTTTGTAGTTGTCCTTTTACCCAGAACTCAAATGTATTGCAGGTCATTCTGAAGAGAGCAGTCTGAATCAGGTTTGAGAGTGATGAAGTGGACGGGTCACACCGCACTTTATAGGCCTGAGATCAGGTGGGCGGAGCTTAGATGTATAAAAAAGCTTTGCTCACTTACTTATAATCACAACGATGTCGACTAGTGAAGAAAGCAGCGATGATGAGCCACCTGCAAAAAAGACCAAGAGTGATATACGGGAATATTATTCCATACAGCCACGGTCACAGAGAACTTCAAGAAAGTTTAAAACGAATGGCCACGTGTACGATGTTACTTTTGAAAGATATAAAAAACCGTTTGAATTTACACATCAACTTTTCAATGACATGGTGAAACAGTTATACAGAGAAGCACGGGTCAATGACAACGATCAAATTCGTATCTCCATAAATCATCCTGACCTAGCATTTGGTATCCACATTCCGTTCGGGAATGCAACACACATTTCAGGAGATACGCTGTTGAACGAAATAGAGAAAGTATCACAAAGCAACCACGAGTTTGAGATTCATGACGGGCATCTCCAGTTAGAAATGACACATGTCATTATGCCTGAGGGAGGTGGTGGAAGAAAGAGAACGTTTGGATCGCACATGAGCATTGAGAACATGTCCAAAGTCAAACGAAGTATGGTGAAGATAGACAATGCTCACGACAGTATGTGTTTGGCACGATCAATTGTGGTAGGGATATGTAAACTCAAGAAGCGATGGAATTTGATGAGACAATCTGCAAAATTACTTCAAAGCCAAGAAGCCAAGACATTGTTAGATAGTGTGGGCATTATTCCAAATCAACCTTGAGGTATAGAAGAATACAAGAAGATTCAAGCCCACCTTTATCCAGACTATGTGATCAAAGTGTGGCCACAATTTGAGAAAATGCACGTGTTGTTCAATCACCCACCTCTGACAGACAGAAGCAAAGTGATTCACATTTATCATCATGATAAACATTATGATTGCATTACATCGATCACTGGTTTCCTGGGATGCAGCTACTTCTGTGAACACTGTAACTACGGTTATAACAACAGAGAAGCTCACTTGTGCAAGAATATTTGTCTGTGTTACGCCTCGACACTATGCCCAAAAGAAGGATTCTTTCCATGTGGTCACTGTGGTAAAACATTTCATAGTCAGAAATGTTTTGATCAGCACAAAACGAAACCAGGAAAATCTACAAAAAACATCTGTGAAAGTGTATGGAAATGCAAGACCTGTGGTCAAATGGTTGTGGGCACAAAGAAGAACCATCTCTGTCCTGGCACTAAAAAATGCAAGTATTGCAAGAAAGTTGTGGATGCAGAACATCAGTGTTATATCCCCACGTACAAAGAACCAGAGAACATGAAGTCACCGACTGTACCTTTCATCTTCTTTGACTTTGAGTGCCGATTTGATTTGGGTGAACATATACCAAACGTTTGTGTTGCTCAGCGTGCTTGTGGAGACTGTATGTGTCAATCCATGGAAAGCCCGTGTCAGAAATGCGAAGCTGTGGATGAGCCAAGAGAAAAAATATTTCGTGGTAACAACACCTTGTCAGAATTTTGTGCATGGCTGTTTCAACCCAGTCACAAAGGTACCACAGTGATTGCTCACAACTCACAAGGATACGATGCACAGTTTATTTTGAGGCACTTACTGACACATGATACAGTCAAACCAGAATTGATCATGAATGGAAGCAAAATTCTAATGATGAAAGCCCATCAAGTGAGATTCATCGACTCACTGACACGTTTGGATTGACTGAGATGGCAAAAGGATGGTTTCCATTTTATGCCAACACGGATGAATACCAAGACTACATTGGAGACTATCTCCCCGTACATTTTTACAGACCCAACAGCATGAAACCTGACAAGAGAGAAGCGTTTCTGAAATGGTACAATGCAAAAGTGGCACAAAAGGCTGTGTTTCACTTTCAGTTAGAAATGCAAAAGTACTGCAAATCAGATGTGGACATCTTGAGACGAGGTTGTGGAGAGTTTAGGAAAGAACTGTTGGCCAGTGATCAAATTGATCCGTTCCTGGAAGCGACCACTCTAGCTCAAGTGTGCAACAAAGCTTGGCGTAAAAGTTCAATGCCTCCAAATACCTTGGCTGTAATCTCTGATGACGGATATCCAAACAAAACTCGATACTCAATCAAAGGGATTCGTTGGATAGAAACAAGTGCTTCCATTGAGAATAAGCACATTCGCCATGCATTAAATGGAGGTAAAGTACAAATTGGACCCTATTACGTTGACGGATTCCACAAAGAGACGAACACCGTATACGAATTCATGGGGTGCTGGACACACGGATGTCCAAAATGTTACCAAAGGAGAGACAGTGTGAACGGTTACACACTTCAAACTATGGAGCAGTTATACAATGCCACAACCTTTCGGTTGAAAGACTTGGCTCAACAAGGTTACAACACAGTTGTAATGTGGGAATGTGACTTTGATCAGAAATGCAAGATTGAACCAGAATACAGAGATACTGTGAACCGTTTCTTTCCCTTCCAAGAACCTATTATACCTCGGGATGCTTTGTTTGGTGGACGAACCAATGCCGTTCAATTGTACCATGAAGTGGATACAACCACCAAGGAAGAAATCAAGTATGCTGACATTTGCTCACTGTATCCATTCGTGAACAAGTACAAAGCATACCCCGTGGGACATCCCAACATCTTAAGTCAAGAGATGATTGATATAAAGAACATTGGAAAGTACAAGGGACTCATCAAATGTCGTGTATTGCCACCACAAGACCTGTGGCTACCAGTCCTACCTATTCACTGTAACAAGAAAATGATCTTTACACTGTGGCGTACCTGTGCTGAGGAAGAGTGTGAAAAATGCAATCACACTCTGTACAAACGCATGTTGACAGGTACCTGGACCCATGTGGAAATAGCTAAAGCTCTTGATGTAGGATACCAATTGGTAGACGTCTTCCACATCTGGCACTGGGACACATGGAGTAAAGATGTGTATAAACAGTATATTGCCAATACAATTGAAACAAGAAGCAAGTGGTTACCCTAATTGGGTAAAAACAGAAGATGATGAAGCCCGCTTTAAACAGAATTACTTTCAGATAGAGGGTATCTGGCTCGACAACGTGAAAAAGAACAAAGGAAAAAGAGCGTTTGCCAAAACCATGTTGAACTGCTTGTGGGGTAAGAATGCACAAAACAATGTTCAAACCAAAACTGAGTATGTGACTTAGGTGAACCAGTTGTATGACCTACTCTCCAACCGTCATGTCACTGTGCAGTTTGCCGAGATTTTCGATCATGACAACTTCATGTTGGTGAATTACTCGGATGAAACAGACGCAACACAGCCCCATTCATCTTCAAATCCAGTGGTAGCTGCCTTCGTTACGTCCTATGCTCGACTTGAACTTTACACCCAGTTGGAAAAACTTGGAGATCGGGTACTGTATTTTGACACAGACAGTTGTATGTACATCTATGACCCTGACCAGTACAACATCCCAATTGAAGAGAGTCAGTTGGGAAAGTGGACAGATGAAGTACCACATGGACGCATTGTCAAATTTGTGGCATTAGGGCCAAAAAACTATGGGTATGAATATATCGATGAAAAAGGAAATCGGCATCAGAAATGCAAAGTAAAAGGCATCAATTTGGATTACAATGCTAGTCAGAAAGTCAATTTTAAGACTATGGTCGAGTGTGTACAAGATCGCGAACATTACAAAACTGTCATCGAATATGAATCCCGAATCAAGAGACATAGAAATCGCAAAGTGATCAGTGAGACACAGACCAAGACGTTCCGCTCAGTGTATACAAAACGCGTGGTCGTGGACAAATATAAGACAGTGCCGTACGGTTACCAACCGTCATAACCAGTTGGATTGTGATCGTGTGAATAGCCTGAACGGTGGTGGAAACAAACGGAGATTCACGATGAACACTCTACCAGTAGAAATGCAACAGATGATCTACAAACATCTCGTTGAAGCTAATAAGAAACCTGCTGCATTTTGCAACGAGTTATTTTTTACTTGGGCACAAAGCATTGGAAACAGAATAATTCACCAGACGATGGAGGATCCCTCTTGTTTAAACCAAGTTTATGATATCTTTAGTGATGAACGAGAGCGTGATCTTCCAAGCAGCTATAAAAGTTTGGTCATTCAACGGATTTTTACCATTTACAACCTGCTACGCAACCTGATCTCTGACGTGTGGTACATATACATTGATACCCTGAACATTGATACAGTGGAGAAACTGAACCGTTTTGATGAGCGTATGTATCTCAGATTTGCGATTAACTACCGGAACGACACACCAGAGGATATACGTGCCATTTTACTGACTCCAGAACCTATCACTTGTGAACAAGTGTTTAACATTTTTGGTAAACAGTGCGCCGCAATATTCAAACAAACGAGGCCAAATCCTAGTGAACAGTTCTTTCAAGATCCCGATTTCAACAACTTAGAAAGGTTTGAGTTGGGAGACGAATCCCTCTGGGACACCTACAAAATAAGATACTACGCAGAGTACTTGCAAGACGAATGAGTAGCCAAAAAATGGAAAATACTTCACTACAGGAAAAAAACATAACTCCAATTCGGAATCCATGGCGTAGAGCTGTGTTGTTGGCTGTGCGTGTACTTGGAATTCAATCAGAACAGGCGTTAAGACAATCCGAGGAACTGTTTGACGAAGTGCGCATGGCTTTAAATGCTATTGGATATACCATGATATTGCCGGAATGGATGATGTATAAAGAAAGACTGATTCATGATGTGTGTCATAGTTTACATTTTTGACTGATGTTGTTCAAGTGTTTATTTGCTATGATGTATAAAATAAAATGTTGTCATGTCAATGCTGTTATTATTTCTTAGACCATCATGGAAAGTAGTTTACTTTTTCAACATCCTAGTAACATTTTCATCTCAGGGCCAAGTGGTTCAGGAAAAACTCAATTTGTAAAAAAACTTATTGAGTACAAAACTGATTTATTTCATGTGGTACCACAACACATCGTCTGGTGTTACAAAGAATGGCAAAGTGCCTACGCACAGTTACAAGAACGTGAAGCTATCAAATTCATTCAGGGTATCCCCGAGGATGATGAAGAGATAGTAGACGATACAACCTTACCACAACCTCGTCATATTTGATGATATGTTAGGAGAAAAAGATGAGGAGAAAATTAAATTATGGTTCACACGAAAGGGACACCATAGAAATGCCACTGTCATTTACATCACACAAAACATGTTCCAACAATCCAAGGCTAGTCGTACCATCAGCTTGAATGCACACTACATGGTATTATTTCAAAACACAAGAGATAAAGGTCAGATCAAAACACTTGCGAACCAAATACAACTACCCCATTTGGTGATGGCGTATCAAGATGCAACCTCTACACCTCACGGATATCTTATCATTGACTTTCATCCAAGAACACCCGACCAGAATCGTTTAAGAACAGATGTGTTCCATCGGTGGGTAACAGGTGAAGATCGAGGACCGTTCGTCTACACTACAGTATAAAATGACAGGAACATGACACCCGATCATCATTAAGGATACAGCTACCATGGAAAACACACCACATACAGTGATCAAAGCTCTAGAATCGTTGAGTCGGGAAAAGAACCCAACGAAACGACAAGAGCTGGTAGAATCAGGATTAACAGAGATGGTGAAATGGTTCACCTTAGCTGCACGACTCATCTTAGAGAAAAAAGAGACCGTGCCAAAACAGACGATGAATTTTATGGAACGCAACAAAGACATTTTAAGACAGTTAGCTGATCAACATGTGGATCTGACCACAAAACGACAACTTATTTTAAAACCTGGTGGTGGAGGTTTCCTTGGGGGCACCATCATTCGTACCCTGCTTCGATGGAACGGGACCAAAGCTGTGAGAAAATTTGGTTCAGTAGCAAGAAAACAACCACCCAAACGAAAGTCACCAGCCAGGAAACGGTCACGACAACAACCACGCAAACAGCCAACCAAACGCAAGTCACCAGTAAGGAAACAAACAAGGAAGAAGCAGGCATTGCCTCATGACCGATTTGTCACTGTAAGAAGAAAACGCTCTGTATCAACTGGAACACCAAAAGTGTCCCCCATACTGATTCGACGTGATGTTACATCAGGGACAACATCCAAAGCATCACCACTTGTGGCCCAATTCTCTCCACTGACCTCATCTACTCCCCGTTCTAATAGAAGTTCGATGAGGTCTGGGTTGGCTACACCACAAGGATCAATGACGGTTTCTCCAAACCCTACAGTTCGACGAAAATTGTTTGACCTTTCCAATTCTTCAAGTGGGCGTTTATCATCATCATCATCATCATCATCATCAAGATTTTCACCAATCCCAAGTCTCCATTCCCCTTTACCTACTGCCGTTACTGCGATGAGAAATTCAGGACCACTGAGTAATGCTGGCAATATCGCTTTACAAGCCCTTCAACAGTGGTATAAATAAAAGAGACCAAACAATTCATCATCATTTGTCATCATGAAGCGCAAACAACCACTCGTTCGCAAACATGGCAAAATGTTGCTTGCTTTGACAGAAGCCTCGCCCAAATTTCGAAAGAAGATTATTCAAGAAGCACCAAAAGAATTGGTGGATTGTATTGCTGAATGTTGTCACAACATTTTAAAAGGCAATGTACCACTGTCAGAGGCTCAGAAGCGTCGATTGCATTCTAAGAGACAACACCTCCGACAGTTAGCGACCAAGAAAGAATCAGTTCGAAAAAAGAAAATCATTCTCAATCAGAAATGTGGTTTTCTACCCCTGTTGGCACTTGCACCACTCTTAGCAAAATCAATTATACCTCTTGCTGGGGAAATCATTCGGAAAATATGAAGAAGATGGCCTATGTTCCGGTTCGGTTGTTGGAAGAGATGAATCGATGGAAGAAGGAACAACGACCTCGGTTACCCCCATCCCCTCAAGTGAGTCAGACTTCATCATTACAGAAAGAAATGAATCAAGTTCAACAATTTGGATAAGTATAACATCGCTTTCAAGTGTCACATAAAAAAGCACTCAAACCCTCCAGACCACACATGGCTGAGAAAACAACGAGTACAGTGACTGAAAAGAAAGAGGAAAAACCGATGACCTTGAAAGATCAAATTCTAGACAGTGTTCCAACGACCATGTGGCGAAAGGCTACTCTTTTGTTAAACATGCTGAAAAACCATCCTCACTTAAGTTGGGATGAACATGGCCTATTAGAATATGATGGAAAACCCGTTGAAGGTTCAAATATTATTGATCTGGTCAATGATGTACTTCGACAGCGGAAAGGGTCAAATCCACGAGGATGGGAACAATTTTCTAGAGGACTGAGAGAGGTCAACATCCCACAAGAAGTCGTGGGCAATAAACGTCGATGGAATTTCATACAAACACCAGATGATGATGAAGAAGAAGAGGAGGAGGAAGATTTTTATGATAGTTTTGCCTACCCACCTACATCAAAGAAACGAAGACCTATTAAAAAGGAAGAACCCGAGGAGATATTAGCCCATTCGTCATGGGACGCCTACTAAAGAAGGACACGTTACTTCGTCACCTGTACTATGATACTGATAATCCTACGAGTTTTGGAGGAATTCATGGACTCTACAAGGCAGCGAAAAAACAGTTGAAATCTATCACTTTAGAGGATGTACGAGACTGGTTGAGAAGTCAAAGAACCTACACGTTGCATAAAACAATACGACGAAAATTTCGACGTCGACAGACTGTGGTAGGAGGTATCGATCATCAATGGCAAGCTGATCTCGCAGATATGCAAAGTATGTACAAAGAGAATTCACCATATCGCTACTTACTGTGTGTCATTGATGTGTTTTCAAAATATGCTTGGGTAATACCCATCATTGACAAAACTGGAAAGACGCTCATCCAAGCCTTTCAGTCTATTCTAAAAGAAGGCCGAAAACCACTCTCTTTGCAAACAGACAAAGGCCGAGAATTTTTTAACAAAGACTTTCAGAAGTTTCTAGACAAGCATGACATTCATTTCTTCACGTCTGAAAACCCAGAAACTAAAGCGAGTATTGTTGAACGTTTTCAACGTACGCTTAAATCAAGAATGTGGAAATATTTTACTCATCACAAGACCCGTCATTATGTGGATGTACTGCAACTATTGGTACATGGCTACAATCATCGTTTTCATCGAAGCATCGGACGTACCCCTGCATCTGTGTCTAGAGAAAATGAGCATGAAGTCACAAAGACATTGTATGGCAACCATCAAAAGAAAAATAAGAAATCAACTGATTTGAAAGTGGGTGATATAGTGCGTATCAATAAAACCAAGCAAACATTTGCCAAAGGCTATCTACCCAACTGGACAGTGGAATTGTTCAAAGTGGTTCGCATCAACAGAACACATCCATTGACCGTAAAACTTGAAGACTTGGCTGGAGAAACTATCGCCGGATCCTTCTACAGGGATGAAATTCAACATATAAAAGATGATGAGCTATACGAAGTGGAATCAGTTCTTGATCGGCGTACAAAGCGTGTAGGCGGTAAAACTTTTCAAGAAGTGAAAGTGAAGTGGCTTGGATATCCTAAAAAGTTTAACAGTTGGATTCCAAAATCGCATTTAGTATAAAGTATAAACGTCATGAACAGCATATCTCAGTCCGATACCAGCAGTGTTCAGGTAGACAACAGTATACAGACAGGAAAAAGTGAGGTACCAAACAACAGAATCACTTTCTTGACACAGATTGTGATCATCTTTATCATCGTCATCGTGTCATTAGTGAACCTGTGTCTCAACAGTCCAGATCGTGAACTTTGGTTGCTGCTGATGAGTACTTCTATCGGATACATTCTTCCAAACCCAAGTTTAAAATTTAAGAAATCATGAACTCTTTCTACATCACTCTCATCAGTGATAGTTCGATGGCATTGTACCCAAACAACACACAATGTTGTTTTAGAACCAAGCTGGCAAAAACCATTGATGTCGACAAACAAAATTGGGAAGTGGCTCTCGTGGAAATGATCGTTCCCACACAAGTCAGAAACATCGAAGAGAAGGAAGGAAAATTCTACATCATGACTAAAGATCCAGAACTGGCGGCAGCCTTTTCACAAGTGAAAAACGGGTGTGAATTAGAAGGCAAAAAATGGGCAATACCCCTTTGTATTCCTGCAGGCATCTATGCGTCACCACAACATCTCACTGACGAAATGGACAAGGCTATTAAACAAGCCACTAAAACAATTTTAACTCAAAGAAACCTCACATTTGGACTTGATTTTTCCGGCTTGTCAAAACGTGTCAAGTTTACCGGTAATAGTGGATCAAAGATCGGCTTGGAACTTCATTCATCCCTCCTTACGAAACTTGTAGGAGAGGGAAGTACTGTGGTGTTTCCGGACAGAGACAACAACAGATTCAAGTACGGTGTGGACCTCTTCACGAAGATGAACCATTTGTTTGTATATACCGATCTGGCAGAACACACTTTGATAGGGGATGTCGAAGCACCCATATTACGCGTTGTGCTATTTGACACAAAAACAAAAGCAGGGTCTAATCCACACATGCACTTTGAATTTCTAAATCTACACTACATACCTGTCAGCAGATCATATTTCAACGAGATCAGTATCAATATAACCGGCGACACAGGGGAATCAGTTCATTTCACTCACGGGAAGTCGATGGTGAAGCTTCATTTTAAAAGAAAGACACGATGATTCCAGTTTACCGTGGTCAACCTCGACAAGTCGGATATGGTTTGGGCTCCATGTTCAAGAAAATGGCCAGCAACATCTTACCCATGGTGAAACCCATCGTGAACTCAGGACTACAGACTCTGAAAAAAGAGGGTTTTAAACAAGGTATAGGAGCCGTATAGGTTTTTTGTCTGGCCAAAATGTAAAAACAGTGATCAAGAAACGGGGTAAAACATTGTTGAAAGATGTGGGTCAGAAAACTCTGAGAGGTATAAAGCTTCGAGAATTCAAACGTCGACATCATTCTGCTTCCAGCACGTCAAGGAGACACAACAAAAAAAGAAAAATCTCATCACGACCGTTAGATATTTTTGATTGAACAACATGATGCAACACGGCTCTTGTGAGTGTAGCAAAACTGAACTTGATGTGACACATGTCCCACCTACCATGACAGCAATGCAAGATGCACAGTGGACAGAATAGTATCCTGTGTCAGCACTGAGCAATTCATCTCCCATTGAATTTGTAATTCCTGCTCAATCAGAAAAATGGACTGATATCAACCAGAGCTACTTGTACCTGAAAGTCAAAGTAGTCCAACCTGATGACACTAATCTGGCTGCTGATGGAGAAACATCCACAGTAAATAATTTCTTCCACAGCTTGTTTAGCAGTATTGATGTGTACCTGAACAACAAACTGATCACCAATAATGCTGACACATACGCGTACCGGGCCTACATTGAGAATTTGCTGTCTTATTCTACGGACAGTAAATCAACACAGCTCCTACGCTACAGAAATGTGGAGTCCTGACACGGCGGGTCATATGCAAGAGCATACAGTTGCGGAAGCTAATGAAGGATTTAAGAAAAGAAGAACACGTATCCACCGGAGTCGTGTTCTGGAAATGTGCGGACGTCTGCATTTAGACCTGTGTTTGCAAGACCTTCCCAATGGTGTAGAGATACGACTGCGACTCAACAGAACCCCAGTCAGTTTTTGCCTGTTTGGAGAAGAGGCAAAAATCCAGTTAATTCAAGCTGGATTCAATGTTCGGACTGTTGACCTGTTACCCGTAGTGGCCAACAACTTAAACCAGACCATCGCTCAACATGGCATGAAGATCCCAATTCGTCGAGCTGAGGTGAAAACTTTCACCATTCCTGCAGGCCAGCGATCAAAGATCGAAGATCATTTATTTCAAGGACAGTTGCCCAAACGTATCATTCTAGGCCTGGTAAAGAATACAGACATGAACGGTGATCTGGCAACCAACCCATTTGATTTTCAACATTTCAACTTGTCTAAGTTAGAAGTCAGTGTAGACGGAAAGACGACACACAACTTGCCGTTCCAGCCCAACTTTCCCACAGGAGAAATTTTGAGATCATACATGTCCCTGCATCAAGCCACGGGATCACTCGGTTTAAACCGCTCCATGGGCCTGACAATGGACGATTACATGCAGGGGTACACACTGTGGGGCATTGACTTAACGCCAGATCAAGGATCAGAAGAGGGACAGCTGCATCCTATAAAAACGGGGAACTTGCGAATCGAGCTTCAGTTTCGTGCAGTTCTTGGTGACCCCATCAACGTGATTGTGTATGCCGAATACGACAGTCAGATAGAGATTAACGGGTTCAGAGAAGTCATCACAGACTATTTACCATGAGCAAATCAGGAGAACAGCTGGCCAAACAACTGTACGAAGAAATCTACAACTTGAATAGGCGAAACGATATTGTAAAGAGTTTGAACCAGCATGTGGTGCATGAACTGCGGACACACCTCTTTGATATCGTGAAAGAAAACTGTTATGGTTGCATTGTTGATCATCCCAGTCAGACCCAACATCCCATATGTTTGTTTAGCAGCAAAAGTGAGTGGGTCGAGATGTTTCTGAACAGTGCATTAAAAAAACTGGACATGTATCAAGTGATGGAAAGATGGTACGCTGAACTACAAAACATGGATCTCACACGCGCTGAGAAAGCTGATGCTTATCAGATGTGGGCAAATATAAAGGCTAGTGTAGATACGAACAAGATCACACCATTGGAAGCTTTTGAGTGCGAATGGGCAGGACGAATTAAACAAGATTGTGAAAATGGAAACGATTGAGTTGCAGTATATTTTGGATCATTCACCAATTCTAGCTCCCTTGAATGCCGTGGTATGTGCTAAAGATCAACTACCACAACGTAGACCAGAGACTGTAAAAGCTTACATAGTGAATACCCACAATTCGACTCAACCTGGTGAACACTGGGTGGTTGTGTTTTTCAACGACTTACTACTTTGATTCGTATGGACAAAAACCACTCCATCGTGACATTCAACGTTTCTTGGAAAGACATGGACCCTATACATGGCATCTCATGAGACTTCAAGGATACAACACGTTTGTGTGTGGAGCATATTGTTTGTTTGCTTTGCATTTTCTTGTTCGAGGATGTGATTTAACACGGGTGCTTAGAGCTAAATTCCGGACAGAGGATCAACCTCACTTCAATTTGAACGATTCCAATGTGGGATGTTGGTTTTCCCAGAACTATTCAGAACTGTACAAACGTGCAAGAAGACAAGTGTGTAATCAACACCAACAAACATGCACAGCTAAACATCCACCAAAGTTTGGAGATGGTCGTGCGTGTTTTAAATTACTGACGAATAGTTTGGACCCATTCTACTTTCATTAAAGTGTAGTGTTATGTACTTGTTGTTCATAGTGTTTGCATTGTTCATATTGTTTGTTCATATTTTTTGTTGCAATGTTCATAGAGTTCAATAAAAGGCTAAAACTGATTTGATTTCTTGTTGTTTATCTTACACATTAACAATTGTGATATATTCCCTCTCGAATATAATTGATGGCCCTGAAAAGGACCGTTTTTTGGTTTTTGTGATCCTGAATTACTCGGAGTCACCTACTAACTCTGAATAATCAGGGTCAAACCATATGCCATAATACGCTGAACGCACTGTAGGCCCATGTTTAGCGAAAACACAGGCAGGCCAGGCATACACTTGATAGGGTGCCCTACAAAACGGGCACTTCTGAAGCCGTGCGAAGCATCTGACGCATACAATGTCCTGACATCGACACTGGTTTATGTGGTATATATCCTCCTCCCTCTCCTCTAAACACACACCACACTTTTCGAACCAGAGTTTTTGTTCAGACATTGTGATTTCATTCTTCTTCTTTAAAAAACACTTATATAGTTATGAAAAAAAGTAGGTCAGTAGGTCAATCCACCCCATGTCAAGGCCAAAGGCAATGCTATACAACTCAGGTCAAGGTTAAACTTCGCGTCATTTTTTCATTGGATGAAAATTACGTTCTCTGATTGGTGTGTGCCAACAGAAGAAAGTAGGTCAAGCCGCCTCAAGACTATAAAAGCACACTGCATCGTATCATAATCCCACTACCCAACCATGGAAAGCTACGTAACTTCTGATCTCGTTAACAACGCCATACAGGCTGCTGATTTGTTTGAGCTGACGTCAGCTGCTAACCAGGCATCAGTCTCGTACGCTCCAACCCAGCTACCAACCAACGTATCAACCTCAGCCTCCACCACACCAGCAGCAAACAGTACAGCAACAACAACCAGTGCAACACCAACCGACAGTGAAGCCAGTAAATAATGTTGGACAATCTATTCTGAGGGAACTAAAAGAGGTGAACAACAACCTCATCAAATTGCAACAGAGAATGGAAGAAGTGGAATGCCGTATCAAATTGAAAACAGACAAGCTGGTGGTGCCTATCACTTTCATTCCAGAAAAAGAGGAATCATCCAACAAACGTCCGCTTGATGGTGGATCCCATTCTAAGACTGGACTTGGAGCCCATTGTAAAGACATACAAAATTGCAAAAAGAGTAAGAAATAGAGAAAAAAACCCCAAAACAACGGCCCTTTTCAGGGCCAACCCAGATGTCTCGAAAGGACATTTTTACAATTGTCAAACCAAGTAATAAAAGTATCAAACGAAATGAATTCATGCCATTCGTTTTCAGACTGTGCTATGGATAAGTCACATATAACTAACGACTGCATATCTGACATGGACAAAATAGAAGCCCTACACCAACGTTCGCTTAAACTACAAGCCCGATACCAACGTACGCTTAAAATAACAACAACACTCAGGAGTATCGTAGCCAAATTGAGTGCATGTTACTTTCATGAACTATACTACGATGATATCTTAAATATCATTGAAGCACATTTCATCACCATAGAACATGTTGAATACCTGCTGAAGAAACTCATAGACAACTAGAACTATCACTGAAGGTGATACATACCCCCACCCCCATCTTTGACACAGGATGTATTCACATGACACATAAAACGAATGTTCACACATAGGATTTGGGCTTATAAGCATACCAAAAAAAAAAATATTATCACTAAAGGTGATCAATACCCACACCGGAAGTCTGTCATGTGTAGGAATACAGTTTCCAAAGTTTGCGTGAGTGAAAGACTACATGTATGTAAGGTTTAAAGTTAGTGTGAGCAATGGTTCAAAAGTTTTGGACAATGCTAAAAAGTTTTGACAGACAGACAGATAGACAGAGAGACACACATACAGACACACAGAAGAAAACAATTTTCCCCCAAGATCTGTAGCTGAGGAGAATAAAAATGCAGTCTAATAATGGTTCACATCCATATTTATTGTTTGCAAAAACCTGTCTTTAAGAATTTACATTGTGGTTTTCTTATGCACTGCACTTCCTCTCATCAAGATCAATCTACATATGAAGTTTCATCAACCTAGCTACTTTAGTATTGGAGTTATGCTCCGGACAAAATTAAAAGATTAAAAATGACAAAGGGCAATAACTCCTTTCAAAATACATGCAGAGTTATGGTTCTTGTGCACTGCACTTCCTCTCATCAAGATCAATCTACATATGAAGTTTCATCAACCTAGCTACTTTAGTATTGGAGTTATGCTCCGGACAAAATCAAAAGATTAAAAATGACAAAGGGCAATAACTCCTTTCAAAATACATGCAGAGTTATGGTTCTTGTGCACTGCACTTCCTCTCATGAAGGTCTATCTACATATGAGGTCTATCTACATATGAAGTTTCATCAACATAAGTACAGTAGTTTTGGAGAAATGCTCCGGACAAACTCAAAAGACAAAAATTAACAAAGGGGAATAACTCCTTTAAAAAACATGTAGAGTTATGGTTCTTATGCACTGCACTTCCTCTCATCAAGATCAATCTACATATGAAGTTTCATCAACCTAGCTACTTTAGTATTGGAGTTATGCTCCGGACAAAATCAAAAGATTAAAAATGACAAAGGGCAATAACTCCTTTCAAAATACATGCAGAGTTATGGTTCTTGTGCACTGCACTTCCTCTCATCAAGATTAATCTACATATGAAGTTTCATCAACCTAGCTACTTTAGTATTGGAGTTATGCTCCGGACAAAATCAAAAGATTAAAAATGACAAAGGGCAATTACTCCTTTCAAAATACATGCAGAGTTATGGTTCTTATGCACTGTACTTCCTCTCATCAAGGTCTATCTACCTATGAAGTTTCATCAACATAGGTACAGTAGTTTTGGAGAAATGCTCCGGACAAATATTTGTAGACCAACCGCCGGACCGACCGACGGACCGACCGACCGACAGGGTGACTCCTATATACCCCCCCAAATTTCATTTGTGGGGGTATAATTATGAGTAACCACTACTCTGTGGGGGAAAAAAACGGCCCTTATCAGGGCCAACCCAAATGTCTCGAAAGAGAATATACCTCAATTGTCACCATTTCCTTCAAATTCCATTCAAAATTATTTTTTTCATTAAAAAATATGATCCAATGTTTTATAAAAGTTTACAAAAATAAAAATGTTACAAAAAAAAAAAAAGTCATCACAACTACAAATTTTACAGCAATTCTGATATGTCAATACAAAAGTAGGTCAATCCACCTCAGGTCAAGGCCAAAGGCAATGCTATCCAACTCAGGCCAAGGTTAAACTTCACGTTATTGTCATTGAATGAAAATAACGTTCTCTGATTGGTGTACGCTAACAAAAGAAAGTAGGTCAATCCGCCTCAAGGCTATAAAAGCGCACCGCATCAAGCATTCGGTCATATTCTCGCTGCACAACCATGGAAGAAATTCAGCAACTGATTGAATTTGTCAACGAATTGATGGGGTTGATCGAACAACAACGCAATGAGTGGAGACAACAGCAAGACCATATTGCACAATACCATCTGCTTTTGTCAGAATTGGTACATCAGATGATGTTGAGACAACAGCAACACGATGAACATGATGCCTATATGCTCATGGAACATCAGGAGATGTTGAGACAACAGCAACAAGATGAAGATGAAGATGATATGCTCATAGAACAACAGCAGATGTTACAAAATGAAAACGATGTCATCGTAATCAGTGACGATGAACACGATGTCACCGAAACCAAGCACGATGTGGACAATGTCACCGAAATCTAAATAAGAAACAAAACGGCCCTTTTCAGGGCCAACCCAAATGTCTCGAAAGGACATTTTACAATTGTCAATCCCCCTTTAACTTACATAACGTTAAGATGTGGTCCTCCTTTAACTAAAAAATAAAATATAACGTCAAAATGACAATATCGCGTCATTGGAATGTTTGGTATGCATACTCTATCCGATCTTAAGTCATCCTAGTTAGATCTAACAGGTAGGACATGTTTTTTTATTACATGCAACATACGGTACCATAAATCTTTTTTTCGTATATACTCAAGGTACCATAAATTTCTGTCGGTACCATAAATTTTCGACTCGGTACCATAAATTTTTTTTCGATAAAACCCAGGGTACCATATTGCCACCCTACACTACTCATGCAATACAGGGACTATCACCCTACTGAAGAATAAGATTAAAACTATGTTTTATTTGCTCAGTTAGTTCACATGTTGACAAAATAAACAATATCAAAATACATGTATGTTCGTCAAGTACAATATCATCATAGTTTTTGAAAATCAGATTCTCTGCTAAAATGACTAGGAATGTATTATAATAATCTGAGAAATCAGACGAAACAATGAAGATGTTGTTGATGATGATGATGATGATGATGGTGTGGTGGCGGTGGTGGTGGTGAACTGAGGACAAGTTTGCTTAATTTTTGGTATGCTAGCACATTCTCTAATTCTATCGAATGAATGCTGAAGACAGGTTTGTGACTGTACATGATTTTTTTTTCTAGCGTCAGTATTCTGTAGGATTTTGTTTAGTTATGAGAATGTTTGCTGAGCACCAGAGTAGGTGAGTGTGGAAACGGGAAATTATGGTGAATTATATTGGAATGTGCAAGTTCCGGATGTTAACTAATGGAACAAGCCAATACTTATTATGGAGTATGTTTCTGAAACGGTACAGGAACCTAAAGGCACGGTACGGTACTTACCGATAACTATTTTTCTTGAAAATTTCAATATCTATTGATCTCCCTCACATCGAAGCAGAAATAACTAAAAAACCTTCGAATAGACTTTTTCATCATTTTATACTCAGATTTGTGATTCCCTTATCATCGTTCACAACCTAGTAAGCGAAAGTAGCAAAAAACAAGATGAACTGTGATACAGGTATCACAGCAGGCCCACAAACAACGCCGACAGACGTTTAGATATTTTTATATTTATTTAAATATTTTCTTTAACGCAGATTTCGAAAGCTCTGGACGTCACACAAACTGTTCATGGTCTTTGTTCTTCTACCAGTCCTATTTATTGGTGAAGAAAACCAATGCGAGCATAAAATGCTCTGTAAACGATCGATGCTTTGAACTAAATGATTCATTCATTTAAGGAATATCATCTAAATATTTTATTTGCACATTCAAAACTAAAAATCGCACATAACTTCAAATAATCTTTTTTTTTTTCTTTCAAAAGAAAAAAAATCCGCCTATTTAGGTTGCAAAATAACGACGTCAAAAAGTGTGGGTTACAGAAATACAGCACGGCATACGTGTGGGTAAAATAATTTATTTCACGGCAAAAGTCTTTAGATATATCACAATATTTATGCAATAACTAGTGTTATCTTCTCTGTTATGAAGCATTTAACCCTTATTAGTAAAGATTCAGCTCCATATTCGACTACCACCATTCGACAACAAGACTTGTGCGCTTGAATTGTTCCGGTACCGAGTCAAAATATTACCCCGCTAAAAGTATCCACATAATATTATAAAGTTACCACCACATAACAAAGTTTGCATATGATATAATAACGTCACCACAGAATATAACGAAGTACCTACGGAATTTAATAAACATAATCAACGACATGATATAATGAATTATGCAGAGAATTGTAAAAGCACATTATCTAAATAATATACAACATAATATACCATAATAAAGAATGCACATAATATAAAAAGTTGTCTGTATGATGTAAAGATGTAACAAGAACCATGTTGACATGGCCATCTCCCGCCAAATGATTGCTATTTAGAAGATGTGTTGGAGAGTAGAATATTTCATTTTTAAAAGAAAAATTTTACTGATGAAGACTGATGTTTGAAGTGATTATAGATATGAAAGCCATGTGAAGACCTACTAATTCCCCTATTTTGAGGTCTACAGGTAAAATGTTAAGGTCACTGTGACAAAAATTAAGCCTGAAATAACAAAGGACAATAACTCAAAAATTATGAAATATAGAAATATCATTCTTGTGCACTGCACACCTCCTCAAAAAATCTATTACCTATAAGTTCCAAGTTGATCCTAAATACTTTTTGATTATGCTCCGGACAAAAATTAAGCTAAAAAATAAAAAGGGAAATAACTAAAAAAATTTAAAGGTAAGTTATCATTCTTTGCACTGCACTCCTCCTCAATAGATCTATCCACCTATGAGGATTCAAGTTGATACCTTAAATACTGTTTGATTCATGCTCCGGACAAAATTTAAGCCGTAAAAATAAAAAGGATAATAACTCAAAAATTTTGAAAGGTAAAGTTATCATTCTTGTGCACTGCACTCCTCCTAATGAGATCTATTACCTATGAAGTTCAAGTTGATCTCAAATACTTTTTGACTTATGCTCGGACAAAATTAACTGAAATCAAAAGGGAAATAACTTAAAAAAATATGAAAGGTAGAGTTATCATTCTTGTGCACTGCACTCCTCCTGAATGAGATCTACTAAACTATGAAGTTTCAAGTTGATATCTCAAATACTTTTTGACTTATGCTCCGGACAAAAATTAAGCCTGAATATTAACAAAGGGCAATAACTAAAAATATAAGGTAAGTTATCATTCTTGTGCACTGCACTCCTCCTCAATGAGATCTATTAACCTATGAAGTATCAAGTTGATATCTCAAATACTGTTTGAGTTTTGCTCCAGACAAAAATTAAGCCTGAAAAATAACAAAGGGCAATAACTAAAAAAATATAAATGGTAGAGTTATCATTCTTGTGCACTGCACTCTTTCTCAATAAGATCTATCCACCTATGAAGTTCCAAGTTAATATCTCAAATACTTTTCGAGTTATGCTCCGGACAAAAATGTGAGACGGAGAGACGGACGGACGGAGACTTTTACTATGTTCTCCGCCGCCTTCGGCGGGGGATGATAAAATTAATTTTGTAATCATGATAAAATAAAAAAATGTCAAAATATAAGATCAAAAGCACAACATATAACGATCATTGCACAGAATATAAATACGTTTCCACAACACTGAAGACCTTGGCACATAATGTAATAACAAATAAACGTAATAATAAAGTTAGATGACTACTTAAGACAGTGCCGGCATTCCATACGTGAACATCGTGGTTAATAGCACAGAGACAATTTCATAGCTGAATATAAGCGTACAGTTGCATATGGATTGGTATACTGAATGCACGCTAATCTACATGTTGCTGTGAAATTCCACACATCGTTCAGTGGGTTATAAACATACATACGAGATCTGAACCACTAACTGATTGGTCAGTTAAAATAAGAAATTATACCGAGTACGGTCGAACCCCTATGACAATAGAGATCCTGATTACAAGCGAACATATTACCACCAAAAGCGATTACAAAATGAGAAAAAACAACATAAAAACTGTGTACCTTATGAACATCCTTTTGAGTAGCAGCAGGTGATATCAAAAATATATGAAAAGATGAAAAATAAAAGATCGAGAGGAAAAAAAAAACGAATAAATATTTGCGATATAGGGGATACTTTTCATGCTTCCAGATAATACAAATAAATAAACACCGATCCTACTGACTGGGTGGTAGGAGCGTCCGTCCCATAACCAGGGATCATGGATTCGTTCCTCGGCTATGACATACCAACGATGTTAAGAATAGTTCTAGTATGTCCCTCTTGTGCTTGGCGCTCGGCACAATTTGAGTGTAATATCATACGGCACATGTCCAATGCCCAATTTAAACTTCACTCTCCGGCGTATGTGGTCATTATAGTGTGTGTGTGTGTGTGTGGGGGGGGGGGGGGGGAGAGAGAAGACGGGCGACCACTGTACCTTCTCATGTACGTAAACTGGAATCGAACCCGCATTGGTGAGAAGCGAAGTGCGTTGCAACTACGTTATCCATGCCACTTGTGGTTTATTACAAAATCTTTTAGTTTAATAACTGTAGCATTATGATGATTCCTAATCAAAACAATTTTCAATAAATAGGTGGGGGTCTCCGTGGCCGAGAGGGTAAAGTCGCTGACATTAACACTCACTCAGCCCTTAACCGCGTGGGTTCGAATCCCGGCAGGGTCACTCGGATTTTCATGCGAGGAAGCCTTCCAGCTGGCTTGCGGTAGGTCGGTGGTTCTACCCAGATGCCTCCGTGCATTCGGGGTCTTCCTCCACCTGTACGTAGCTGGACGTCGCAATATGACTGAACTACTGTCGAAGCGACGGTAAACTCAAATGGACAAGTCAAGTTAATAAATAGGTGATTAGAAATACGGATAGACTTGACTATTTGAGTTTACCGTCGCTTCGACAGTATTTCAGTCATACAGCGACGTCCAGCTAATTAAAGGTGTGGGAAGACCCCGGAATCAAAACCAAACGAATGATCAAAGACCAATATGACATGAATTATAACATGAATTCATTTTTTCTTAACTGCTTAAATTATTAATCGAAATTAATTTTTAAGAAATGTTTAACAATAAATTGATATATTGCGTTCCATCGATGATAAATAAAATCACTCGTGTACGCCATAAAGAAGGGAAGAAATTAGACGTTAATAGTCTAGCAAGATCAATTGTTTTACTTACACAGGGCGGCATATTGAAGAAGTTCCCCAACCCCGACCAACGCCGGGATCAAGGCTATAACATAGACACATGCATCAGTGATATCAAGTTAATAGTATTAGGGGTGTGTCGTATCGTCATGAGCTGCTTAACTCTCGGAGAGACTCTACGTGTTGCATGTTCTCTTCATTTATTGACACGTCATAAAACAGATTTATTCCAGTCGTTGAAACAGAGGGTAATGTTCTCTTGCATCAGACAAATCCTTATTTTTTTTCAGTTTTTGTTTTAGATATTCTTTTTTAAAGCTAGCTAGACATTTATTTTCTATTAAGAATCATGCTATCATTATCAAACCAAAAGATGGCAATAAACGATCAAATGGAGAAAAAAAACCAAACATGTCACTCTTTTATTTTTTTAATCATTGGAATTAAGATACGTTTTCTTTAAAAGCAAAATATATTAAACAGGAAAACCCCCGAGAGTTTTACAACCTTCGTGTTTCTGAGTTAGATCCCCATTTTAATACCCACAATATAACATCCGTGGCTATAACCTCGCCATAACAGGCTTTATGATACTCACTACAGCTTAAAGCTCGGGTTACAGTGTCAAGGTCGCAGTAGGCAGTTATGCAGGTGTGTGAAGCCTGCTGAGGCGATCACGTATACTGAGCGGATTCTCGACCCTTTTCAAAATTAGTTTTATTTAAGACAATGGATAATGCGAACAGTTTAAAACAAAATAAAAACCACGCCGAAAACAGAATGAACATAATTCATAAAAATACCTTCCCTGCTCATGCCACCTGAAAACACTCTATGCATTCTCTTGTTACACAATGATAGTGAAAACTGCTTTCATTTCGACTGCTACCACTTGCAATATCATTATACTTACCTCAGGTGTATCATATTCGGACAAAAGGGTTTCTACTTTCATTTTCGACTTGTATGCCACGCTCTGCAATTTCAAAAATTAAAAAAATGTTAACCTGTCACTGATTAAGTTAAGACACTGATCATTTCCGTTTTTTTGTTCTTAAATACAAAATATTTATCACCTCAATGTATATATTTTATAATGTAATATAAAATCACAGATGCGATAGTGAAATGAATACAATACACTCGTATCTTAGATTATTCCAAATAATAAGTAATAACTTTATACTCACATTTCGAAACATTTGTTCTGCTTTGTCAACATCAAAGTTTCTGGCTGAAAGTACATGAAATATATATCATTGTTGTTTATCAATTTATGTTGCGTTGTTTACATATCAATGAAGCAAAATGCATGCACTATGACGTAAGCCTGTGAAGTGCAGCAGTTCACGCATAATATGGCACGTAAAATTATGTCGTCCGGTGAAATAGGTTTGAGACATAACGCCTCAATATTGCCTAAATCGATCTAATTGAGAATATTCAGTGACCTATGATTTGTTTAAAAGTTAAAATTATTCTATTTTACATTTAGTACGAAACAAGTTATCACAACTTATATTAATCACTCTCGATGAATCTGGTGGCAGCGTAAGTGGTCATTATTGTGGGAGGAAACCGGAGAACCCGGAGAAAACCCACGTGTTTGGACGGGCGACCACTGTAGCCTCTCACATACGTGGCCAGGAATCGAACCCGGAGCGCATTGGTGAGAAGCTAGGCGCGTTACACTACCCTATCCAGACACCCTGTAATTTGTTGTCTGCAGCGTGTATATACATTGAACAAATACGCCTAAATTGCTTAACGCAACTTAAGGACTCGCAGTCCTTTGATTTAAAATTAGATCTTATATTTTACTAACTGAAATAGATTAAACGTTCTACATTTGTTAATTTAAGTCAAAAGTGTCAAAACATGTATACCTTTAAGCCATTTTTTTAGATAGAAATCGTCATATTCCGTTTTGATGATATCTGAGAGATTAGCCCGTAACTGAAAAGAAAAAAAGGTTGTTTTTTTCACGTACATGTGACCAAACTCATCCGCATTGCTATAATAGGCAAACTCTGCTCATGATAAATGATATATTTACGTCTTTTTAACAGCTAAATATAGGTGTAGTTCTTGGCGGATTAAAACATGTGGTGTTATTTACGTCTACAGACGTGTGTCGTTATTGACGTCTATAAATGCGTTTAGTTTTTAACGTTTATAGACGTATGTCGTTTTTACGCCTATAGACACGATGAATCGTTATTTGCGTCTAAAAAAGTTTTGTCCTTGATGGCTAAAACGAGAGTCGTTCATGGTTCTTAAGATTAATCTTGGCGTCTGAAGACTGTATCATCGAGATTTCTTATGATGTGTACTGTTCTTGACGTTTAAATACATACATATACATTGTTCTAAAGACGTGTGCCATCTTGAGATTAGTTTCGTTCTAGATATCATTACATATAAGTATTCATGTTGGTGAGGCGTCCTAGATATCAGATGATATGAGTTCCCTACCACATCATCTACATCGTCAAACTATGGGTTTCATTCATGGAAGATGGTAATTCCGTGTTTTATCGATAAACACACATTTCATGTAATTTGTCGATCTGGCATTTCAATGAAAGAACTTCCTTGATTAAATTGAGCTCCACGTGTAGCACAGTAATTGGACGGATACACAGACGCGTGCATTAGGCGGTACGTAAGTGTATCTTGGAATACCGTTTCTGCAGACCATATATTTGGAACGATGTTTATTTACACTTCACCCCGGGGATATATTGATTTTGTTTTGGTTTAACTTTCAAGCAACAGTATTTTAGCTAATTTCGGACTATCATCTACATGAAGCAAGTATCATTCTACATCACTGTGACATCTATCTTTAGACATTTTGGCACGATACAACATCAAATCATCCTGAGACTGGACCAACCAGTCCTGCACCAAACACAAGAGAGATTTACAAGACTTGTTGTTATACCAGCATCATTATCTAAGACTAGTATGTTGCGATCGGCGATCGAACCCACGACTTCCCGATTGCTTGATGGACGAACTAACCACCTAACCGCGCCCACCGGTAGAATGTTCATTTAGATATTGGTGCGAATACTAAATTACTGAAAACGACCATGCATTTTAGCTGCACAATGAATATTAAAACAAATACTGATGCTCATATTTGGTCATACTAATCATAAATACTGAACAAATGTAACGAAATTGACTTTGAAGATATGCGATGGTTTTTGATTGATCAAGATTGTGATAAAGTATGTAGTCGTTATTGATTTAGTTGAAAGTGAACCGGCCTAAGAAAAAATGAAAAAAAAAATTAAAATGAACAGATAGAAAGTTACCTGGTCGACTTTAGCTTGTACTTTGTCGTCCTTCTTGCTGTTACTCCTTGGCATTTTCAACTTATCTAGCTCACAATCCAAGTCCGGCAGCCGTCCCGCCTCTATACACTGTGAATAAGTAATTGACATCTTGTTTTCCTTCAATCAATCCAACGCCCTTATCACAAGTTTTTTTGTTTTTTTTGTTTTTTTTGCTGACAAACTAAGTATGGCTTTCACCCGTATTATTTTTGGTAGACGGCCAGACCGAGTGGTAAGTACAGAAATAGTGCGTTGACTTTCTGCTTAATATTGGAAGCCGTGCATAATGTGCTGGTATTGAATGTCACACTGGCATCATCACACTGGCTTGGTATATATACTGACAACAGCTTATCAGGTTCAATAAACGGTTGATACAGATACTGGCTTGGTATATATACTGACACCAGCTTATCAGGTTCAATAAACGGTTGATACAGATACTGGCTTGGTATATATACTGACACCAGCTTATCAGGTTCAATAAACGGTTGATACAGATACTGGCTTGGTATATATACTGACACCAGCTTATCAGGTTCTATAAACGGTTGATACAGATACTGGCTTGGTATATATACTGACAACAGCTTATCAGGTTCAATAAACGGTTGATACAAATACTGGCTTGCTATATATACTGACACCAGCTTATCAGGTTCTATAAACGGTTGATACAGATACTGGCTTGGTATATATACTGACAACAGCTTATCAGGTTCAATAAACGGTTGATACAGATACTGTCTTGGTATATATACTGACAACAGCTTATCAGGTTCAATAAACGATTGATACAGATACTGGCTTGGTATATATACTGACAACAGCTTATCAGGTTCAATAAACGATTGATACAGATACTGTCTTGGTATATATACTGACAACAGCTTATCAGGTTCAATAAACGGTTGATACAAATACTGTCTTGGTATATATACTGACAACAGCTTATCAGGTTCAATAAACGGTTGATACAAATACTGTCTTGGTATATATACTGACAACAGCTTATCAGGTTCAATAAACGGTTGATACAAATACTGGCTTGGTATATTACTGACAACAGCTTATCAGGTTCAATAAACGGTTGATACAAATACTGTCTTGGTATATATACTGACAACAGCTTATCAGGTTCAATAAACGGTTGATACAAATACTGGCTTGGTATATATACTGACAACAGCTTATCAGGTTCAATAAACGGTTGATACAAATACTGTCTTGGTATATATACTGACAACAGCTTATCAGGTTCAATAAACGGTTGATACAAATACTGTCTTGGTATATATACTGACAACAGCTTATCAGGTTCAATAAACGGTTGATACAGATACCGGCTTGGTATATATACTGACAACAGCTTATCAGGTTCAATAAACGGTTGATACAATACTGGCTTGGTATATATACTGACAACAGCTTATCAGGTTCAATAAACGGTTGATACAGATACCGGCTTGGTATATATACTGACACCAGCTTATCAGGTTCAATAAACGGTTGATACAAATACCGGCTTGGTATATATACTGACAACAGCTTATCAGGTTCAATAAACGGTTGATACAGATACTGGCTTGGTATATATACTGACAACAGCTTATCAGGTTCAATAAACGGTTGATACAAATACTGGCTTGCTATATATACTGACAACAGCTTATCAGGTTCAATAAACGGTTGATACAAATACTGGCTTGGTATATATACTGACAACAGCTTATCAGGTTCAATAAACGGTTGATACAGATACCGGCTTGGTATATATACTGACAACAGCTTATCAGGTTCAATAAACGGTTGATACAGATACTGGCTTGGTATATATACTGACACCAGCTTATCAGGTTCAATAAACGGTTGATACAAATACTGGCTTGGTATATATACTGACAACAGCTTATCAGGTTCAATAAACGGTTGATACAAATACTGGCTTGCTATATATACTGACAACAGCTTATCAGGTTCAATAAACGGTTGATACAGATACCTGTATTTTTATTATCAAGTTATTGGTATGTATGTCATCGATGTTAAGTACATTTATTTTTGAAATCTGGCTATTTCTATGTAGTCGCAATTTGATTTTTTATACTTCCATATAACACATCGAGGTACATCCGTATGAAACATGTATGACAGATTAAGAAAATATACAAATCATATATATAAAAAATATATAAATCATAATATATAAAAAATATATATAAATCATTATATATAACAAATATAAATCATAAAAAATATATAAATCATAATATATAAAAAATATATAAATCCTATATAATTGCTTCAACTGGTTCATTTGGGTTGAAAATTCATAACTAAGAAAGGCCTTGTAAACTTTTTTTATTCAATTAAGTACGGAAACGTAGAACGCAATCATTTGACGATATGTTGTACGCTAAGTCAAGTCTTTTTTATTCTCTTTGACCAGACATTTTAACACATGTCAATTTATTTGATTCACAAACATGAAAATATTATAGACATTGCACCATTTTTTTTTCTTTATATGTTTAATGTTTTTGTTTAGGTGAAATTATATCTTTCGCCTTATCAAATCATTCAGTCTTTTTTGTAAATACTTTTTAAAAAGATTATGTAGTTTATCTTTCGAAAAGAAATATTTCGAAAGGTGATATACTTTTTAGAAAGAAGGCAGAGGAGTAGTTCAGAGGGAGGACACGCGCTTCGGGATCGAGAGGTCCTGCCAAGGACTCTGCTAATATTATTGTGCATGAAAGTTACCCTGCATCAGGTGTGAAAGGGTCTTTGAGAGGGCGGTGTGATTTCGTGACTCCATAATAATGGCTGCTATAAGCGGAGTGTAAATCGATAGATGGATACTAGTAGCTCGGTGTGACGATTTTAAGTTACCCCCAAATTCAAGTCCCCCTCCCCCACCCTGAGAACGTAAAACGTTTCCAAATCCCACCGGAATTTGGAAACGTTTATATTCCCGGGTAGGGCTAAGATTCCCCCCCCCCTTATTCTCTTTTTAAATGCCCTACCCGGAAATCCGGAAATGCAAGAACGTTTTCAAACTCCCATTGGGTGAAATGGGGGTGAAGGGCGTGCGGGGTGCTTGAAAACGTTACAACTAACAATTTCAAGTGGCCATCGATTCCAGCATCCACCGGGAATATAAAAACGTTTTCAAATGCCCTCATCCGGGAACTTAAAAACGTTTTATATTCCCGGATTGGGCATGTTTCAAGTGTCCTGTTCATGTTTTCCCGCAAGACATTGAAACGTTTTTTTCAGTTCCTCTATTTAACATCATATAAATCAAATATGATAATGATATGCAATGTATATTATACTTGCTAACAACACATTTAATTATGAATTATAAAATAACGTTTTCAAGTCCCGGGGGATTCATCAGTCTTGTTTTAACCTCAAATAAATTCAATTTTGTGAAGTTAAACGAGATGAGGATTATCAATATGCATATTTTACTGTAATATTAAGAATATTTAAGGTTTACGTATTCCCGACGTCAAACGGAGTTGGTCATTTGAAAACATTTATAAGTTGCCAGGGGAAGAAAGCTAAATCGTGGAGGGACATTTTAAAAACCGTTTTGTTTGTTTTTTATTTTTCCGGAGAGGGGAATTCGAAAACGTTTTTAAGTTACTGGGGGTTACTTGAAATGGGGGGTGGGGGGACTTGAAAACATTACATCGATTTTTTAGCTATGAAGTCCGTTTAGAATATCAAATGGCTTTACTTTTTACACTTACGTTATTTCCTTTATATTTAACGGATATCTATCAGTATCATACTCTTTAATTTCTACTAGTAAAATGGACGTTATTTTTAATGATGGTGGGTTTTGAATGGCGGGTAGGAGTAAAAGGCAGTGCATGACATCAACATATCACAAGACAAGGGTCAGGACTGACGCAAAAACCAAATTTTTCATGATTAATGTTCGCATATATAAACATGCAATTGATTATGAAGCCAAATGGATGGGAAGCAAAAATCATTTTGATATGATGATTATCACACCAGAAAGAATACAGAAACACACACACACACATACACACACACACACACAATGGCAAGATTCAGGCATAGAACTACTGATATAGCAGAGATAGAGCTTAACCCATTACCTGATACCAACACATTTTGATACATCTGAGAAACATTTTTGAAAACTTTACGAAAAATTGAGAATTTGCTCCTAAAAAAATGGAGCATTTCCTTTTAAGGAGCAAATGCTTAATTTTCCGTAATGTTTTCAAAAGTATTCAAAATTAAATTTTGGAATTTTGAAAAAATCACAAATTTGAATTAAAAATATAAATTGATATCGTGATCGAGGTAATGGTTTAAAGGAGACACACACTGCCATTGATACAGAATACATAACACACATGTAACATTTAGTTAAACTCATTTTTTGCTGAAATGTATGTACTTGTCAAGTGACCTTGACCTTCACCCAGCTGACTTCAAATGCAATACCAAGCAAATCTTAATTAAGCCAACTGTATATAAAGTTTGGTATTGCTATGTCATCTTGACTTAAAAACCAAAAATTAATAGAGGCTAGCTGTACATAAAGTTTGGTATTGATATGTCATCTCTAACTCAAGTTATCATCCGGAAACTTTTCTCTTTTTTTTTAGTCACAGTGACCTTGACCCGGCTGGCTTAAAATACATTACTAAGCAATCTCTTAATATAAGCTACCTGTACAAAAAGTTTGGTATTGATATGTCATGTATGACTCAAGTTATCATCCATAAACGAAAGTTTGACTTCGCCCGCCCGCCCGTACAACGACATTCGCCAATCTTATAACCAGAATGTTTCGTTGAATAAATCTGGTTAACAAATGTGACGTATGTCAACATAACGTTAAATATAATTATTTGACGAATTCACGAAGAAAAAAAAATTTTTTTTTTTAAAAAAAAACCCTTTAAAAATTCGCCAAGAAAAAAAAACAAGCATATCAAGTTTACGCGAAGCCTTAAAGGGACTCTTTGTGTGAGAAAATGTTTAAATATGTCGACAAAATTTAAGCGATATGATTAAATTCGTTTGGTATTCTCGCCTTATATGTTTCGAATTAATGTAAAAATAACATAGTATTTCGCCATATTTTAAAGACATTTTGATTCTTTTTTGTCGAAAACTTTTTTAACGATTTCTTGAAAAATATTTTTGCCAATGCTTAAAAAGTATTGCAATTCACGTTTAAATGTTTTCGCATTCATGTCATATTCTACATAATTCGAAACATATAAGGCGAGAAAACCAAAAAGATTAAGCTATATCGCTTTAATTTTGTTGACACGTTCAAACATTTTCTCACATCTGGAGTCCCTTTGAGGCTTCCGTATTGTCGAAAACTTGTAAACCATTTCTTGAAAAAAAAATGCAATATTTTTTAAGCATTGCACAAACAGTTTTTTTTTTCTTCAAGAAACAGTTTACAATAAGTTTTCGCATTGCCGTATGTCGTTTCATAATGTCGTGTGTCGTTTACAATAAGTGACACACGGTATTCAAAGGGGCACTAACCGGATTCCGTTTGTCATGATGTGATGTGATGAGCAATAACTTCAGAACTATTTGTCCAAAATCAATATGTAGAAATTCATTATTATTTAAGTTTGAAAGTTTAAGTTGCTAGGAAGTATACAATTATTTTGTATCTTTTCCTCTTTGATATTGCAAGGGCCATAGGTCCGATTTCATCGCACTGGGCTAAACTGTTCTGGTCAGCTGGTAAACGTGAAACCTTCAGAGCACAACGTGCTTATTGGTGCTATTACCGTCCGTCGCCAACACTTTGCTTTCAAACACATCTCCTTTGAAATCATTCAAGAAAATGATCATTGGGTGGCCTTTCACAAAAGTTGCTTAAATAAACATGGTTCATGCAAAATTTTGGTTGCCATGGCAACCAACAATATTTTATTATTAAAACAAACATCAGAAAGCCTCTCCTCTAATTTCATATGGGACAAATGGTCGCCTCATAGTCCTCTATCATTATTGCTGAAATTAAGTTGATCCCTTGAAAAATGAGGCCCCAGGTGGTGGATAGTTTCCTTACATACCCTTTATAGAAATTTAAAAATTCGTATGGAAGGAATTACATTATACCACCACAAACGAACTTTGAGATGGGGTATGTAGTAGTCAGTGTGTTGGTTTGTCGGGATGTCCGTCCGTGGTAAAAAAATAAATCTTGTGACGCAAACCACTTCCACATTTGTTCACTAAATCAGATCAAATTTTGCATATGGATTTATGATGACGTGTACATATGTGTGAGGGGGCCGCCGTGGCCGAGCGGTTACAGTCGTGGACTACAAATCTCTCAGCCCCTCACCGCTGAAGTTCGAATCCCGATAGGGACTTCGGATTTTTCATGTGAGGAAGCCTTCCAGCTGGCTTGCGGTAGGTCGGTGGTTCTACCCGGGTACCTCTGTGTTCTCGGGGTCTTCCCCCACCTGTAATTAGCTGGACGTCGCTATATGATTGACATACTATCGCAGCGACGGTAAACCCCAATACACACTGGACAACAACAACATATGTGTGACATGACTTTAATGCGCATCTTTCCAAAGAATTGCAGAATTACGAATCCTTGTTAGACTTTAAGAGTCCGTCCGTGGCAAAAACATTTGTCTCACGAATTACTTCTACATTACTTCACTAATACAGCTCAAAATTTGATTTATATGCTCGTCATCAAAAGAATGACAGAGTTATGATCCTTGAAAATCTTGTGATTCCATCTACTTCCACATCACGTCACCGATTCAGTTCAATTTTGCAAATGTATTTATAGTGATGTGTAAATGTGCGTGACATAATTTTTATGAGCATCCTCTTAAGCCTGGAATGGACTTACAAATTCTTTTACATGAAAAAGTCTGTCGAGGGCATTAATCACCTTTGCTGGACACTTTCTGTCGTCTCTTCCACGCGGTTCATTATCTTGATGGTAACTTAAGCTGGAGGGCAGGTGTGAGTGACCGGTTAAGGACAATGAAAGCCCACACACTTAAACAAATGGTTAACCCCTGGTTAATGGCAGATATATTGTAGGTAGATGGCGGTCCAAATCATGTACATGTACACCTTTATTTATTTATCTATTTTACTAATGACAGCCTGGCTGCTTTAGTTAAAATATTTTTGTTCTTTTAAAATACCCATGCTATCATTCATAACGGGAGCCTTGGTTCATGGCAGTGCTTCTTAACAACGTATCCGACGTTTAGGAGGTTCCCGCAACGTTCGCAAAGTACTTGTTTGCCTAGGATCAATATAAGCCGTAATCGATGCGAATGTTGGTAATATTAAAAAAAAGGAAAACACACAGTCTTACGGATTAGTCTGCTTTCCTGATGACTACCATACTGTCTCAGATGACATTTTCCTTAAACAGTTATTCTTTATTTACTGACTGAAAAGAAAGATATGATATAGTAAAAAATGTTTAACAGGTTACTTATTTTACATAAAGAATAATCAAAGGTTAACAACAACTATTACAGCAATGTATATGCGGGCTTTGAGGCGCGAGGGGGGTACTTGTGTGAAAGCAAAGAGGTGTCTCATAAGTCAAAACTGGCTGGCCCTTTAAGTAGGGGTGATACTATAATAAACAAACACGTTACCTCTACTCTACTTTACCTTTATATTGCTGCTACTTGTTTGGTAGCAGACACGAGGTATTTTAGAAAAACCGCAATCAATATTTAAATTTTACTTAAAAAAATCAAAAAGTGTCGAAGTTTAAATATTATACCAACTGTATACGTTCACTGAATGGCGTCAATATGTCAGGCAACTTTATGGTTGATACAAGGTCATTTAACAGAGTACCAACTGTATACTATGGAGAGTCTCATCTATCCATAAGATGGCAA
>CM037795.1:32049930-32099930 GCA_021229015.1 Solen grandis | reverse complement strand
CAAAACTCGGACCCCCAGCCTTGATTAAAAAATGTATCCCATGATCACTGACCACCAAAAATGCCACGTTATCCATTTCTAAACATCTTATAACATGTTGTTAAACCTTATTCTTAAGTTTAAATGTGTATTTTAAGTTTATTGCAATTCTCGATTTTATTGCAATTCTCGTACCTCTGTGCAACCAGAATTGCAATAAAATTATTGCAATTTTATTGCAAAACTCGGACACCCAACTTTGATTAAAAATGTATCCCATGATCAACCACCATAAATGCCACATTATTCATTTCTAAATATCTTATAACATGTTGTTAAACTTTATTCTTAAGTTAAAATGTGTATTTTAAGTTTATTGCAATTCTCGATTTTATTGCAATTCTCGTACCTCTGTGCAACAAGAATTGCAATAAAATTATTGCAATATTATTGCAAAACTCGGACCCCCAGCTTTGATTAAGAAATGTATCCAATAATCACTGACCAATACAAATGCCACGTTATCAATTTCTAAACATTTTATAACATGTTGTTAAACTTTATTCTTAAGTTTAAATGTGTATTTAAAGTTTATTGCAATTCTCGATTTTATTGCAATTCTCGTTCCTCTGTGCAACTAGAATTGCAATAAAATTATTGCAATATTATTGCAAAACACGGTCCCCCAGCCTTGATTAAAAAATGTATCCCATGATCACTGACCAATAGAACTGCCACGTTCTCCATTTCTAAACATCTCATAACATATTGTTAAACTTTATTCTTAAGTTTAAATGTGTATTTAAAGTTTATTGCAATTCTCAATTTTATTGCAATTCTCGTACCCCTGTGCAACCAGAATTGCAATAAAATTATTGCAATTTTTTTGCAAAACTCGGACCCCCAGCTTTGATTAAAAAATGTATCCCATGATCACTGACCAAAACAAATGCCACGTTATCCATTTCTAAACATCTCATAACATATTGTTAATCTTTATTCTTAAGTTTAATTGTGTATTTAAAGTTTATTACAATTCTCAATTTTATTTCAATTCTCGTACCCCTGTGCAACCAGAATTGCAATAAAATTATTGCAATTTTATTGCAAAACTCGGACCCCCAGCTTTGATTAAAAAATGTATCCCATGATCACTGACCAATACAAATGCCACGTTATCCATTTCTAAACATCTTATAACATGTTGTTAAACCTTATTCTTAAGTTTAAATATGCATTTTAAGTTTATTGCAATTCTCGATTTTATTGCAATTCTCGTACCTCTGTGCAACCAGAATTGCAATAAAAGTATTGCAATTTTATTGCAAAACTCGGACCCCCAGCCTTGATTAAAAAATGTATCCCATGATCACTGACCACCAAAAATGCCACGTTATCCATTTCTAAACATCTTATAACATGTTGTTAAACCTTATTCTTAAGTTTAAATGTGTATTTTAAGTTTATTGCAATTCTCGATTTTATTGCAATTCTCGTACCTCTGTGCAACCAGAATTGCAATAAAATTATTGCATTTTATTGCAAAACTCGGACACCCAACTTTGATTAAAAATGTATCCCATGATCAACCACCATAAATGCCACATTATTCATTTCTAAATATCTTATAACATGTTGTTAAACTTTATTCTTAAGTTAAAATGTGTATTTTAAGTTTATTGCAATTCTCGATTTTATTGCAATTCTCGTACCTCTGTGCAACAAGAATTGCAATAAAATTATTGCAATATTATTGCAAAACTCGGACCCCCAGCTTTGATTAAGAAATGTATCCAATAATCACTGACCAATACAAATGCCACGTTATCAATTTCTAAACATTTTATAACATGTTGTTAAACCTTATTCTTAAGTTTAAATATGAATTTTAAGTTTATTGCAATTCTCGATTTTATTGCAATTCTCGTACCTCTGTGCAACCAGAATTGCAAATTAAATTATGGCAATTTTATTGCAAAACTCGGACCCCCAGCTTTGATTAAAAAATGTATCCCATGATTACTGACCACCAAAAATGCCACGTTATCCATTTCTAAACATCTTATAACATTTTGTTAAACTTTATTCTTAAGTTTAAATGTGTATTTAAAGTTTATTGCAATTCTCGATTTTATTGCAATTCTCGTACTCCTGTGCAACCAGAATTGCAATAAAATTATTGCAATATTATTGCAAAACTCGGACCCCCAGCTTTGATTAAGAAATGTATCCAATAATCACTGACCAATAGAAATGCCACATTATCCATTTCTAAACATCTCATAACATTTTGTTAAACTTTATTCTTAAGTTTAAATGTGTATTTTAAAGTTCTCGTACCCCTGTGCAACCAGAATTGCAATAAAATTATTGCAATTTTATTGCAATTCTCGGCGTTATTGCAATTCTGGTTGTAACAGATGGTTGGCTAGTTCTTATTTAGTCTGTGTAGAAAATTTGAAATTGTATTTCATTTATCTGAAATTTACTTAAGGTTAAACTGAATTGTTTTATTAAGCTGGTGGTACTCTGGTGAGCGTCCTAGGGCCATGATGGCCCTCTTGTTTTTTTTTTTCATTTTACCGATCATCTGTGAACGAGCTGCTTAGAAAAAAGTAATAAATAATAAGACAGTAACATTCTTTTCTATGAACAGAAACATCTTTTAAAGCCGTAAAATAATGGACATTGTAGCAACGTTAAATGTCGTACCAACGCTTAATGTCGCACTTGACGTTATATGTCGCAAAGCTGACGCTAAATGTCGCAACCAACGCTAAATGTCGCAAAACCTTCTGACGTTATATGTCGCAAAAAATTGTACTGCCGATATTTGTCGTAACATCAACGCTAAATGTCGCACCCCTTTATGAGCACTCTTTTGTAGTACATGTATTACTGATCTGGTTTAAGCTCCTAACATATCCCGTAACAGTGAGCTAGGGGTTACCGGGATGAACCGGGCACGACCGTAAAGGCCCGGTCTTTACTGTGCCAGTTTGAGATATAGAAATTGTTTGTTTTGAGTAGATATGGAGTATATCTCACTGAAAAAAAATATTACTTTGAAATTATATAACTTCGAGGTTAGATACATTCTATATCTATGAAAAACAAGCACATTTTATATTAGATCATGGAAACAACAACATCGGTGGTGATGAAATAAATAGTTTTGCATAATTAAGCACAATAAAAGACAGCCTTTCGTTCTTGGAAAATGAATACCCAAAAGACTATGCTGCGTTCACAAACAAAAACGTTACACTGGTTTGAAGTTTTCTTTTCTGCAACTTTGCTGCTCACTGATAATTGAGTACGATAACAATTTTAGCCATTTCGACAAAATAGTTTTTTTTTTAAATACATATTTTATTCAAGAGTGAATAGGATTGAACAACAGGCTAATAGCCTATGTGAGTCCTCTCCTTTTACAGTAATGCTTACATTGTATATGAAAAATTTAAAGTATTGCATGCATTATGACATAAAGGTTTTTGGATAATAAAAGGTTATTTACATGTTTATGACTATTACAAAATAGAAATTTTATACAAACTTAAGATATATGTAATGGTACAAAATGTATTTTGATAGGTTCGAAAAAATTTAATATTATACTGTATTGTGAATATTCACATTTGATGTCACTTTTTTTTAAAAAAAAAAAAAAAATAGAAAAAATAGTCTCATTGAAAAAAAAATGAGGGAAAAAAAGCAATAAAAAAACAAACAACAAAACAATTGCCACTCAAAATCTCTGTTTGTCCTTTATAAAATTGGCAACCGCGTCATTTATTGTGAGAAGAGTAATGCTATCTAGACGATCATCAAAATAATCGATACCAAGTCAACGATCTTTAAAAAAAAAAAAGTGATTTCTATTAAAATTAGGGAAATATAGCCAATTTTCTTTCACCACAGCAGACCAGTGACAGTGATGAAATATATCACACATTGCACGTGCGTTGACGATATGATATATATTCAGCTGATAGAACTAAGTACTTCAATGGTTTGCATGAAATAAGTTGATGTATCCCGGATCATTGATCCGGAATCCGGCGTACAACTCTAACAGCACACAATTTGTTTATCTGCTACGTAACCAATTTATGCACTCGTGATTCGTTAACGGAGACATACGGAGTGTATGGAAAATTAACAGTCATTCAATTTTCTCTTTCAAATTCTCTACCGGTACCTCACCACATTTCTCCTCTAAAGACATTAACACGCGTGAATCAAATGAGGGACATTATTGTATGGAAGGCCAGAACTGTCTTATGTTGTGAACGATTGATATTGTTGTTGTTGTATTGGGGGTTACCGTCGCTGCGATAGTATTTCAATCATATAGCGACGTTCAGCTAATTACAGGTGGAGGAAGACCCCGAGTACACCGACCTACCGCAAGATTGATATTGATGGTCAGTTAGTGTTCTATTAAGTCCAAGATACAATGTGGTGGGTAGTAATTCCAATGTGTTCAGCTACTGACGTGTTATGTTAAGTGCTCGAAATATTTTCTTTTGCCGACGCAATGTGTTGTTAGATGCACTAATTGTTATGTTCAGTCCTTACATTGAGCTGGCAAGTGGTTACAATTCAATTCAATTCATTTTATTAGCAATAAACATTACAATGTCATTGCCAGTATAAGACTTGGCGGTATAATACAAACTATGCATATGGAGAAAAGCATGAACATGAATGTCAACAACAAAGTTAACGTATGCAGTTATCATAATTAGAGAGAGAGAGAGAGAGAGAGAGAGAGAGATTTATAATCTACTGCGTGATCAAATATATATACACGTTTTAAGAAAATATATATAATTTATATCATATATATCATACTAACATATTTGTTCAGCGTGCAAAAACGTATATTTATATGTCATTTTCTGCCCTTTTCAACATACCAAGGTATACAAATTTTGCTAATTTTATTAACGAGCCTTGTTGTAAACATGCTAATAAAGTTTTAAACTTATTCAATGTAGGCCAAGAACAATAACATTTCGGAAGGATAGAATTGCGTAAATCCCTATAAAATGGACATACTAATAAAAAGTGGTATTCATTTTCAATTTTACCCATCGAACATTTTTTACAAATTCTTTCATCTCTATTTATGTTTCTAATACGCCCCTCTTCTATCAATAACTTATGTGAAGAACAACGAAACCTTGATAACGCGATTCTATGTTTGTCATTTTTAATCTTATTCATGTATTCTTCGAATTGAAAAGTTGATTTAAATAATCTATAAGTATCGAGTTTACTAGAATTTTCTATTTCTTGAAACCAGTTTTGGATGTACATATCACACAATCTTTGTTTAAAAACATCAATATAACTACTGTGAATATTATCAATATCAATATCATTTATCATATAAGATAATCCCATGTCATTTAACAATGTTTTTATATTATTTGTCCAACTACATATAAAGTTACCTCGAAGAATCTTATATATCAAAGACTGAGGGTTCTGTAAAATTTTAAACCAATATCTTAAGATACTTGTTTTTCTAAATATATGTAAAGGGAATCTTCCTAATTCGCCATATATTGCGACATTTGGAGTTTGTTGATTGACACAAAGCAATTGTTTCAAAAATTTAATATGTACTCTTTCAATATCAGGAGCTTTATGGAAACCCCATATTTCCCCACCGTACGTTAATACTGGTAAAACCATTCAATCAAATAATTTCATTTTCTCATTTATACATAAATTAACATTTTGAAATAAGGAGTTTAATGAAAATAATGCTCTAGATGCTTGTTTGGCTAGACGTTTTTGAGATTTATTAAAACAACAATTACTACTTAGAGTTACTCCAAGGTATGTGAATTCATTAACAATCTTTATTTTTGTACCATTATATAACACCTCAAAATTAACAAATCTGTTTCCCTGTTGAAAAAGGATCACAACTGTTTTATCTATATTAACCTCGATACCCCATTCAGAACAATAATCATACAACATATTAACCTGATTTTGAAGACCCTCACAAGTAGTTGAAAATAAAACAGTGTCATCTGCGAACAGTAACATAAACATTTTTATATCTTCTAATACAACTGCGTCAATTTTATTATTTGTAACAATATATTCATACATATCATTTATGAAAAATAAAAATAATAATGGTGAAAGAGTCTCGCCCTGTTTAACGCTGGTATAGCTATCAAAAAAATGATGAATTACCATTACTGAATTTTATACATGATTTTACATTTTCATACATCGACCTTAACATTTTTAACATTCTAGTTGAAACACCGCTTCGTATAAGCTTAACCCAAAGACCATTCCTATATACAAGATCAAACGCTTTCTTAAAATCTACAAAACAGCAAATTTTTTTTATCATGTTTAACAATTTTATCGATAATACAGTTTAACATAAATATACAATCAACAGTACTTTTATTTTTGCGAAAACCATATTGTGTATCAGACAATAATTCATTTTGCTCTGCCAAGTTTTTTAATCTTTTATCTAATATAATTGAGAATTTTTTTGAAAAAATACTAGTCAACATGATACCCCTATAATTATTAGCATTATTTAAATCTCCTTTCTTTGGAACTGGAACAATTTCACCTTTTGACCAACTAGATGGATAACAGCAAGTTAAAATATATGGTTAAACAATTTCCGTAATAATGGAACCAACAACTCTGAACTTTCTAAAAACAATTCGGCAATCAACTTATCATAACCTGCACTTTTACCTCGCTTTAGAGACTTTATAGCATTTAATACCTCAATGTCCGTTATTTCAGAATCCAGCTCAACAACTTCATGAATATCATCTGTATTGGAATTATCAAGTTCTTCTTCAACCTTCATATTTGTAAAAGTATCATTAGAAAATAATTGTTTGAAATGATTATAAAACTCATCATTACTTACATTACCAACTGTCTTATTTTTATTACTATTATTATTAATTTTCTTTATTTCTTTCCAAAATTGATGAGGTTGTATTTTAGCCAAGTTTTGAAGATGAGTTCTTTGTTTCACTTTAAACCTATATTTGGCAATACGCTTAACTTTATTATATGTTTTGCGCTTCATTTTAAGATTATCAAAACTATTTTACCGTTTTCTGTTTTCTATACAACTTGCACGCATGTCTGTATTCACTCCGTGCTATCTCACATTCTTCATCAAACCACTCATTTTTATATTGTATAGATTTTCTAAGAACTTGCCCTTTATTAATATACTTTTTACGGCCAAAAATCGAGAATGCTTTATCATACAGAATAGAAGATACATTTTCAACACCAGTATCAAGAGATATCTCTGAATTAATTATGTTGTCTATGATCGTATTAAAATCGTGCAGTTCATTTGCTATTGCTTGTTACAAATTATATTAAGTCCAGTTGATGTGCTATAAAGTGTTGCAGTTATTGTCTTCAGTTGTAATAATAAGCTATGTGGTGCTCCACGTATCATGTTCAGTCATAAATATAAAGGGATGAGTATTAGTATCATTATGTTTTGTTGTGATAGTGAATTATTGAGCTATACGTATATTATTTTAAGTTACAGTATTACCCTGTCGGGTGCAACAGACATTATGTTCAGCCATGACAATAAATTGTTGAGTAGTACTGTCATTATATTCTGTTGCGATAATGTCTGATTGAGTGGTACTATCACTATGTTCAGTTACAATAGTATGTTGTTGGGTGTTAAAATAATTTTGCTCAGATAAGAAAATGAATTGTTTAGTGCGATATTATTTTGTTCAGCTACGTTAGTTTGTTGTAGAGTGGTACTGTTATTGTGTACGGTTGAAATAGTGTGCTGTTTGGTGCTTTTGTCATTATATTCAGTTGTGAAAACGTCCTAGTGACTGGTGACAACATTGTGCTTAGTTTAATATCACCCAGCAGTTCATTTGCACGACTGAACACAGTCGTGCAAATGAACTGCTGGGTGATAACGTAAATTTATTCAGTTGCGATAGTGTTTTGTTGAGCTGAAAAACTATCATGCTTTGTTGATTAAACGTGCTATTCTGTGTTGATACTGTTATGACTGGCCTATTAAACGTTCTATGTGTATATGACGTTGTGTTCGGTGGTTATTCAATTATGTTGCGTTCATTCGAATATCTTCGGATCATTTCCAGAAAAAAATGGCGGGCCTCGACGCACATACTGTTTTCAATTCCTAAACAGTTAACTTCGTACATCAGTAAATCGCAAAAACTATCTGGTGTATTTTCATGCCCTCGAGATCTGTGATCGGGGGCATATTGTTTTTGTCCTGTTTGTTGGTTTGTTTGTCTGCAACTTTAACATTGGCCATAACTGGAAAACTATACAAGGTATTGACTTGAAACTTCATATATGAATAGAATGCCACTAGGAGAAGTGCAGTGACTAAGAACCATAACTCTACTTGGTCCAATTTTTAAATTATATCCCTTTTTAATTTTTATTTTTATTTATTTTTTGTTCAGAGCATAACTCATGAACTATGCAAGGCATTGATTTGATACTTCATATATAAGTTGATGACAAATAGGAAAAGTGCAGAGACCAAGAACCATAAATCTACCTCATCTGCTTTTTTTATTATCTCCCTTTATTTTTTTTATTTTTTTTTTTATTTATTTTTTTTTTTTTGTCGTAAGCATTACTTCATTTCTATATGGAATAAAGTCTGTATACTCCACTCATGAATGGCTTTCAATTGACATCAGTTATTTAACATCTGACCAGCTCAGACGGGGGCATAAAAGTGTTTTTTGAACACATCTTGTTTTCTCTTTGAAATACAGCAATGTGTTTATGTTTCATCCATATTTACATACAAAAAATCGATACTCTTGAAATGATCCCAAGAAAATATTTAGAATGTGAAACATATACTTATGAGGGATGACCAAACACATCTTAATGAAAACAAAGATAGCATTACTGAATAGATTATTATTTTAACAAAACATATTGACAACTCAACAGCTCTTTTCCTTACTGTACATGACAGCTACACTGAACACTATATTGTATCAAATGAAAATAATGACACTATGCCTAGTAGAATGCTATCTTAACTGAGGATAAAGATCTAAGCACCGAACAGCATATTATCAGAAGACAGTATAACGGCCTTTTCATCGAGCAGATTACCATTGAACTGAACATAATGACAGTATCAGACCACAGTACGTGTTCACGACTGAACATATTACTTTGTCTTATCATAATTACAGTAAATTACCTTGACAGTTCTTTTCAACTAAATTAACCATAATGATGGAATCACACAGCAGTTTATTTTCCTGACTGAACATAATGAATAAAACAACGAGCAGAACAATATTATTAAAGATATCTGTAATGCCCAACAATATATTGTTAAGTCATAATTTTATTTCCACTTGCCTGTTTAGTTTAAGGACTAAAACATAACAATTATAGCACCTAACAACACATTGCCTTGAAGGAAGAAAACACAATGCTTCAATAACTGGAGACAATGGATTTATCGCCCAGCACATTGCATCTCAGACTCAACATAACTCTAGTTTACCCGGCATTTCGGTTGTTCTCAAGACAGTTTCGGCGTTCCATATTATTGGGTTAAGATGAAATGTAAGCTGAAGGAGAATGCGTGTGAAGAGATAGATCAAGAAAGAGACATTGCAGGAGAGATGGAAAAGAAAAACGTCGTGGGGAAAAAAATTCTGCTAGTGAATAAGAGACTTTTACAGAGGGAATAGTGATTGTTGTATTATTTGAAAAAAAATGGAAGAAGAAACAAATGATGTGAAGATAGAGTATAAATATTTTGAGACAAGTTATTTATTTTTTTTACAAAAGATAATATATAGCAAGAAAGTTTAAAATGAATTAAAACTAGAAAGAAAGAAAAAGAAAGATGAACACTTTGCATGAGAGCCCACGACCAAGATCATGCTTGTATTGAGACCTAAACCGTACAACGGTAAAGGTCGAGTGAGTTCGCCTTAAGCGATCGTTAGGGAAAGTCTGCATTGTGCAGAAACTTACTTGTGGCCTTCTAATAATCCACACTTTATATACCTCACTTATAATATCTTTCGAGCGGGTATTAAATTAGTTCTACATTCAAGTGTTTTTGTTTTGTTAAATATATTTCTTTGAGCATTTTTTTCCGCTTAATTATGTTATATTCAGAGTTATTTTACCTTCCAGAAGCTCTACAAAATACAACTAGCTACCTCCGTAATAACAAAATAGAGCTTATTCTGATATTTATTTTTTGCCAACGAAATGGAATCGTTTTATTAAACAGCCCATATAGGACTATATTATTATGGTATAGGTGTTCTAATTCCCGTTAACGTAAGGCTTAAAAGTGGCGCAGTGGTAGCGACTTCGACTTATACTCCTCTCAATATCACTCCGCGTGGGTTCGAAGTCTTGAGGTGGAAATCAAAATTATCTATTTATTTTATTGGATATTTAACTTAACTTGTTACTTTGTAATAATATTATTCTATTTTAATCGTTCATTTATTTTTGTTTTGAAAAGGACATACATTTCATCTATTGAGCTGCATAAGCATTTGTACTTTTAACTTGTAAAACGGTTTTACAGAGAGAAGAAACAAATATAATGAAGATACTAGTAGAGTATAAAAAATTCATTTTTTCCGCATGAACTTGCCCAGTCTGTTCCACGTGAACTTGCCCAAACTGTTTCGTGTGTGAACTTGTCAAATCTGTTCCACGTGAACTTGCCCAAACTGTTCCGTGTGAACTTGCTCTGTTTCATGTGTACTAGCCCTACCTGTTCCATTTGTATTTGCCCTAACTGCTCCGTGTGCTTGTACTTTTGACTAAAGTCTCTCTGAGATTCCACTCTTACCTACTCAAAAGGGAAACAACTCGAAATGTATATTAACGATTGTCTGGTACTGCGATTCTGCAGTATGTTGTACTGTGGGATTATTAAGTTCTACATATAAAGGAGTGCGACATTTAGCGATGATGTTGCGACATATAGCGGCAGTGCACTTTTTGCGACATTTGGCGTAACAGATGCGACATATAACGTCAGGAGATTTGCGACATATATCGTTGGTTGCGACATTTAGCGTTAGCCTTGCGACATATAACGTCAAGTGCGACATTTAGCGTTGGTGCGACATTTAACGTTGCTACAGACATTTAAAAAATCTGTGTTTGCACCATGGTTTGTTTAAAACCGATTTCTTAATGGACATAGGATTCGGCCGATACAGAAATTTCAGATACAAAACATGAATCACCCCTTGCAGTTACAAACGCCAAAGACGTTATACATTGCGTAATGAACGTCTTCCTAATACGAACGATTTTCAATTTTGCGTAATTATGCCATTTATTTTCGTTATCGCGCCTTTGTTTCATGTTTCTTTGAGTTTTAACTTCGCGTTATTATGCATTTGTTTCCTTTGTTTTGCGTTATATTTCCATTTCGTTTTATGACGCTTTTTTCCGCGTTATTAAACCTTTCTTTTGAGTTATGACGCCTTTGTTTCGCGTAACTTTGCCAGTATTCTTTTATAATATAGTCATTTTGCCATGGCTTTTTGAAATAAAATTTAAAACTTTAAAAATTACGGAGTGATTTCTCTTAAAATTGTGTTTGCACGGAGCAGGAATGATTTGAATTCCAACGAATATTATATTAAATATAGACAACGTCCTGTTTCGTGATAGCAAACGTCTTTCTAAAAGAGCAGAGGACTTTAAGACAGATAAAATCTGCAAGATCCCGGTTAGTTTCTATGTATATACAGACCTACTATAAGATTATCAAGTGTCATGAAATAAGGGGAGGCTTTTCGGGTAGGGGCGCAGATTTGAAAATTAAATCAAATATATATATACATGTTATACTTTTTTCACCTGCAAAACTTGGTTGGTTAGATTACAAAACCTTTGAGGCAAACATTGTTTCTTGCGGAATTGAAATCAAATCCAGTGCATATTATTACAATTTACTGCAAATTATTTTTTTTCCAGCTATTCATTCTAGGCACTTCATCATCATGTTCGTTTCCACAAAAATAATGCAACGTGTCTGTTGGCGTGATTTTGTGTGTGAATGTTCAATGTAAAAAGTAGTGCAAACATAATACCGGCATATAATTTTTATGATTAAATGTAGAGAAGATTTTTGTCACGCTAAGACATTATTTATAAACTATAGCAAAAACATTTTGCAAGTTTGACAGCATGAACTTGTGTATACTAAATGTACGTGATACATTACAATCTTTAAAAAATGTAAAAAAAAGAAGATGGTAATGAAGGTAGGACTAGGAAGAAGTTTGGGCCTTTAATCGGATCTATTTATTGTACTATAGGCAAAGTTTGGGCCTATAATCGGATCTATTTATTGTACTATAGGCAAAGTTTGGGCCTACGGCGATATAATCGGATCTATTTATTGTACTGTTGGCAAAGAAACAACAACAAAACTTCAGTTACATTATGTAATGTATGCATCACCCGGCATGTTGTTGTCTGTATCTCAAAATCCTCTCCTAATTTCGTGACACTGGATTATTTCATAGTAGGTCTGTATATGTACATACGAACAAAGACCTTGCAGATTTAATTTGTCTTCAAGTCGACTGCTCTTCAAGAAAGACATTTGCAACCACGAAATAGAACAACGTTATCCATATAAAATATTTCAAATTAAATCATTTCCGCTCCATGCAAACACACTCCGCAGAAGGTATTACTACACACACGCGCGACTTTTCGTTTTTACAAACGGAAATGTGTTCGTCTGTCATTTTTAGCTCACCTGAGCACTTCTGCTCAGGATCTGCTTTTTGTCCGTCGTGCGTCGTCCGTCGTCAACAATTGCTTGTGAACACTCTAGAGGCCACAGGTTTGGCCCAATCTTCATGAAACTTGGTCAGAATGTTTGTCTACATGATATCTCGGATGAGTTCGAAATTGGGTCATGTGGGGTCAAAAACTAGGTCACCAGGTCAAATCTTAGAAAAACCTTGTGAACATTCTAGAGGCCACAGTTTTGGCCTAATCTTCATGAAAATTGGTCAGGGTGTTTTTCTACATGATATCTCGGACGAGTTAGAAAATGGGTCACGCTGGGTCAAAAACTAGTTCACCAGGTCAAATCTTAGAAAAACCTTGTGAACACTCTAGAGGCCACAGTTTTGACCTAATCTTCATTAGATTTGGTCAGGATGGCTGTCTACATGATATCTTGAATGAGTTAGAATATGGGTCAGGTGGGGTCAAAAACTAAGTCACCAGGTCAAATATTAATAAAACCTTGTGAATACGCTTGAGGCCACAGTTTTCGGGCCCAATCTTCAAAAAAATTTGGTCAGGATGTGTGTCTACATGATATCTCGGATGAGTTAAAAAAATGGATCACGTGGGGTCAAAAACAAGGTCACCAGGTCAAATCTTAGAAAAATCTTGTGAACACTCTAGAGGCCACAGTTTCAGCCCAATCTTCATAAAATGTGGCCAGTATGTGTGTCTACATGATATCTTGGATGAGTTCGAAATTGGGTCTTGTGGGGTCAAAAACTAGGTCACCAGGTCAAATCTTAGAAAAACATTGTGAACACTCTAGAGGCCACAGTTTTAGCCCAATCTTCATTAGATTTGGTCATGATGTTTGTCTACATCATATCTTGGATGAGTTTGAAAATGGGTCATGTGGGGTCTTCGAAAATGGGTCATGTGGGGCCTAAAACTAGGTCACCAGGTCAAATATTAATAAAACCTTGTGAATATGCTTGAGGCCACATTTTCGGACCAGTCTTCATAAAATTTGGTCAGGATGTGTGTCTACATGATATCTTAGATGAGTTTGAAATCGGGTCACGTGGGGTCAAAAACTAGGTCACCAGGTTAAATCTTAGAAAAACATGTGAACACTCTAGAGGCTACGGTTTCAGCCTAACCTTAATGGTCAGAATGTTTGTTTACATCAAATCTCGGATGAATTCAAAACTGGGCCACATAGGGTCAAAAAGTAGGTCACCAGGGCAAATTTTAGAAAAATCTTGTGAACACTCTAGGGGCCTTCATTTTTGTACAAGTCTTCATTACACTTGATAAGAATGATGACTGCAAGAATTCCCAGTTGAGTGCAAAGTCATGTAGGATCAAACTCTAGGTCACTTAGTCAAATGTTAGAAAAATAATTTAGATGCCACATTTTTGTCATCATGCCTAACACAACAATCTTACTCAGGTGAGCGACACAGTGCCATCTTGGCCCTGTTGTTTGTTTTTTCCTGTTTTAAACTGAAAACGATAATGGACTTAAAGTTTGTTTTTCGATATAAATGCTCGTTATTGAATAAGGATAAACGAAAATGAGTTTGTTATTCGTTTTTCTTACTTAAAACTTGAAATTGAAAAACGAAATGACGTATATACACGGACCCTTCGGACGTATAATTACTTCTTCTTCCATATGTGTGAATGATTGATTGTATAGTGATGCCTTTAAGAGTGGAAATGTTTGCTGTCAGTCAAGTGATTTAGTTGTGGGTATTCTTATGTATTACTGCCAATACAGATTTTCATACCATAGTTCTCATGGATTCCTTTTAAAAGTTGTATATACATGTATAACAACTTTTGCATATAAAGGTCAAAAGAATAGGGCTTCGGTCACCACCAGGCACAAGCACGTAAACTATGACTAGTTCAAATGAAAAAAAAAAAAGTGACTTTTCCTAAAGTATTACTGTGATTAAAATGATAAATATACAGCAAATCTACATACTACCACACGTATTTCTTTACGGGTACTTTCGCAGGACCAATATTCTACGTGATAGATTCTGGAAATGAAAATGACTTTAATCTATTGTTATGTGGTGATTTAAATTCTCATACATCTGATAGCCATGATTTTGTTCTTAATGACAGTCTATCTAATGTACATGTTTTAGCAGACGATTATTGTACTGACGATTTCGTACCTCGTGTTTCAAAGGATAAAGGTAGACTAAATAATAATGGTGTGATGCTATAGATTTGTGTAAACAGACTGGAATGCGTATATTAAATGGGCGTGTAGGTAACGATAAAAATATAGGTCAGTATACATATGTTGGAAATAGGGGTTCTAGTGTGGTGGATAACGTGATTAGCACACAAAATCTTTTTGATTTCATTGAGTATTTTAACATTGATGGTCCAAATATACTCTCTGATCATTGCATGACAAATTTTAATTTAGGTTTCAAAAAAACTTCAGTTAATGTTGATGAACAATATGATCAGATTAAGTATAAATATATATGGAACTCCGAAAACTTCAGGTTACAAAGATCGTTTGTCAATGACTGATACCAAACAAGACTTGGACAAATTTAAAACAAGTGTTAGCAATGTATCCTCTAATACTGATATTGATACGTGTATTCAGGAACTATCTGGTATTTTTGATGGGGTGGTTAAACCTTTATTTAAATGTTTTCTACATTCCAAAAACACATATACATGTACTAACATAAAAGAAAATGATAAAGTATCTACTAAGTGGTTTACAAGTGAATGCGATGATAAACGTCGGCAATTTTATATAGCATTAAATCAATATAGATTAGATAACTCGGATGTTAATAGAATAAACATGATAAGAAAAAGGTCACAATATAAATCATGTATACGTACTGCTATATTTGAATATGACAAGCAAGAAACACAGAAATTACTTAGCATGAAGAGTAAAAATGCAAAGTTATATTGGAAGATGTTAAAAAATTGTGCTGGTGTTAAAAGCAATAACATTTCACTTAGTACATTTGAACAATACTTTTAATTCAGTAAATAATCCTAACGATATATTCTTTACACCAGACGAAGACATATTACACTTTATTGATAGATATGAAAATAATAAATTTGATATTATGTTCTCGGAATTAAATATTCCCTTTTCAAATGAAGAATTGCTGAAATCTATAAACCAGTTAAAGAGTGGTAAAAGTGGTGGTCCGGATCTATATCTAAATGAATTTTTTATACATGGTAAACACGTTCTTTTACCATATATTTTAGAATTATTCAATAAAATATTTGAAATTGGTTATTTCCCTCCATCGTGGTCCGAAGGATATGTAATTCCATTACATAAGAAAGGTAATATAAATGATGAAAATAATTGCAGAGGAATTACACTGTTAAGCACACCAGAGTATTAAATAATCGTTTATGTGAATGGGCTGAAGGGGTAATATTCTAAACATTATAAGATCAATATACACATGTGTTAAGTCTAGAGTTAAGCATTTAAATAAAGTAAGTAACAGTTTTGACTGTATTTTAGGCGTAAGACAAGACGAATGTTTATCTCCTTTTCTTTTTTTCCATGTTTTTAAATGACTTAGAGGATATATATGTTACGAGCGGGGTTGACGGAATTGATATTCAAATGTTTAAAATGTTCCTAATATTATATGCAGATGATATTGTCTTATTTGCCAATAGTAGTCAAGAATTACAAACAAGCATTAATGTGTTAAATGCTTATTGCTAAAGATGGAAACTTAAGGTTAATCCAACAAAAACTAAAGTGATGATATTTAGAAAGGGCGGGCGTCTGGCTAATGTTTATACTTTCCATTATGGGGACGTGGAGCTTGAAATAGTTAATAAATTCGTATATTTAGGCATTGTTTTTACAACTGGGGGTCTTTTTCTGAAGCCTAAAACACTCTATCTGGATAAGCATTAAAAGGTATTTTCCAGCTTAATAAGTATTTATACAAATTTACAGACATATCTGTAAGACATAAATCAGAATTGTTTGATACATTAATTATGCCAATTTTGAATTATGGAAGTGAAATTTGGGGATTTCATCATGGTAAGGCTATTGAGAGAATTCACTTACAATTTTGTAAACGCCTCTTAGGTGTAAAGAAAACGACACAAAACGATTGTATATATAGGGAACTAGGTAGGATGCCCTTGTAAAACTTAAAATTGTATAATATCGTTAAATATTGGTTAAAAATATTACATACTGATAATAAAAAATACATTAGAAAGATATATGACCTCCTATATCAAGATACTGTATTAAATCCAAATAAGAGTAATTGGTGCTCACTCTTAAGAGATTTACTGTCATCACTGGGTTTATACGAAGTTTGGTTATTTCAAATGGTTGTTGATCCTAATATGTTTTGAACATTGTTAAGCAAAGAATAAGAGACCATTTTTTTGCAGAATTGGAACAGCAGATTAAATGAATCCACCAGAAACATATTGCAATTTTCAGATTTCAACCCTACTTAGATAATTTACAGTTAACACGTTTTAGAGCTAGTATGTCAAGACTACGCACATCTTCACATAGACTTTGTATTGAAACTGGTCGATGGAATCAGCCTGTCAGCATACCTATAAATGAACGATTTTGTTTGACCTGTAGTATTTTAGAAAACGAGTTCCACTTTGTATTAGAATGCTCTTTGTACAATGATCTACGTAAAAAGTTTATACCTATTTATTATTGGAAACGCCCTAGTATGTATAAATTTGTTGAACTGATTAATTGTGATAATAAGTGTACGATAAGGAAGCTTGCATTATTTATTGATAAAGCCTTTACACTGAGGAACAATATATTGTACAACTAGTTTTTTTTTTACATTTATTTTAAAGTAAAAAAAAACACAAAAAAAACCAAAGACAAACAAACTTCATTGATGTTTCTATGATTTAATTTCTGTTATTTGATTTGATGTGTAAGTTGTATAGCCTCACTTGGCTTGCACAAGAATTAATCAAATGATTTATATTTTCAATTTTTGGATGGTCACTTATATGCAAAATGAATATTTTGAGTATCGTTATATATTCTAAATAAGTATTTTACTTATTCATCGTATAATACGGATAAACCTGGTTAGACCCAACGATACTGACCAAAAATAAATATATGTCCATTAAAAAATAATAATTATAGCATAATAATGACCTTCTACTCTCTCTTTTTTAGTCTCTCTCTCAAATAATTTCAATGACCTGTTTGTTATGTTGTGATATACTATAAGAATGAATTATTATTATTATTATTTGTATGTTTAGTGTACTGTCTGTCATGATGCTGTATATGCCACATGGGTCAATGACCTTCTGGTTTGAATGAAATAAACTTTGAAAACTTTTTTTTTTGGATAACTTTCAGAAGTAATTATCAAACATTATGTTGATAAATATAATAAACTCAATGTGAAACACATAGAAGAAAAACATTTTCTTCAAGACAAAGTAGGCTAACATCACTTCGCCGGTTTTTACCTGCTGGCGAGAACAATGTTACGTGGTACGTGTTAGATAATGGTCACGTGAAAAGAGAATGGTGGCTCTCACTAAACGTTCTTTTTTGTTTAATTTGACGAATCATTTTATGACAAATTAAACAGCCCCAACCCAGAACTTTCCTCCGGTAACCGCGTCAAACCAAAGATGTATAAATTTGGTACCAAATGCAACCTTGCCTGGCACTCGGCAAAAAAGGATTGCTGCGGGAACTTGGAGTACCCAGTAATGGTTCTACAACGGAACTTGTGTCCTGTGTATCGGTGCTATTGTTAGAGATATTCGGCGTAGTCAAATAATTGTCAATTGTAACATGTAAACAGATTAAAACTATTATAAAGTTGGAAACGTTAGCAACAAGAAATATATTTAAAAAAGATATTCGGCGTAGCTAAATACTTGTCATTTGAAACATGTAAAACAGATTAAAACTATTATAGAATTGGAAACGTTAGCAATTTTTTTTATAAATACCAAGATTATGGAAAGTATTATGAAGTTTATATAACAAAACGGATTTAAAAAAAGCTAATCTACCACCTTCCATTAAATATTATGCACTTGCTGTTTTTTTAAGTAAAGACAATTCATATGTAACCAAGCGAAACCGAAAAATCAGAAATCACGTATACATATCCGATTATTGTTTTTACAGATCCGCAATAAACTGCACAATTTCTCCGCAGAAGTTACCTCCCCTGAAGGCCGAGTCCACTTTTACAATTAAGTGAAATTGTGGTTTAAAAATAGATATACGCCTGCTTCTTATTTAGTTGTTTTAAATTATATTGCCAAAGCAGCATTCCTAAATTGATATGGAAGTGTTAAATTTTCTTACCGTGTTACCTTTAATGAAAAAGAAACCTATTATATCAAGAAGAAAGAATATACAACCTGAAACTTCCATTTTAAATTGAAATATCCTAAAAATAAACTATACAAGCAAATGAGAGCATTGCTTTTACTCTGGCTTCATCTGCATACCAACATTTGATTGGTTTAAGAAGTAGGTCAAAATCGATTTTATACAGCTACTGCGAAAACACCAGGAGACCTCTCATGGGTTATCTATAACTACAAGGTCTAAATATAATCATAATATATCATAATAATCAGTAAATGATAATAGAAGTAGGAGATTATGACCGATTTAGCTTTTAAGCATTGTCTTTATTAAGGACTCGTACTCTTAAACGCATGATGCCTTTCACAAAAATGCTTAGATCTTCGTATTTCATAGCATCGAAATATTGTTTTGTGTTGTTCTGATTGCTTTTGTATTTATATGCTTGCTTGCCATTTAAAATAATGATCATTTACGCTGTTGTTCCATATTACATGACATATAACAGCAAACATTGGAAACTGTTCGATTCATCAGGGAGTAACGATCTAAAACTTATATCCCAGATTGAATCTGATAATTGACATACATCTATGTAATTAACTTATATACTTTTAGGCATAATGGCTTCAGTGCGAAAATCTGACCTGGAGAAAACTAAGTTGTTGCAATGCGAGTGGACAGTGAAGGACTGGGAAGAACAAAGTATCAAGGTACCCCCCCCCCCCCCTCTCTCTCTCTCTCTTTACGTCACTTTATTTAATGGGCAAGTTCACACTGAATGGTCAAAGTTGACATTTCTTCCGTCCGCTCTTACTGAACAGATCCTTGTGAGCTATTGGTTTGAGAGTCCACTCCGGTGCCAGGAGATCGTAGGGTTCGCGACATACAGAAGTTGCTTTGTGCTGCGCATAAAGGAAGTATGTGCATGTATGAATAATGTGACTGTGTGTAATATTGTGCAACTTGTCTACGAATTTAAATTGCAGTGTGACAGCACTGTCTGTCTCATGTAGACATAGACACAGAATAACTGAAATTCTGTCGGTGGTACAATTATTTCAAGCAAATAATCAATCAGAATCTCTTATGGACATTATTAGTAGTATTAGCGTCAACTAGATCAAACTTGCCCCTATAGGGTGTAAACGAGGATGACGTTATTCTATTAATAGGTACGGGAGGTCATGTTACCTTTTATAGTAACTCGTTTAGGGTATAGAGCATGTTCGGGCATATGAGCAGATGCAAGATAGACACTTCGTGATTTATTTATTTATTTATTTAAAATACTCAACAATATACTAAGTTGACTCGATCTAACTTCTCGACCCTAGACGGAAACTAACATACGATTATTAAATAAACGGCAGATTTCCTAAACATAAACTATAATAACAGTTAAATAATATATTCTTTATACTAAATACAAACCCCCGTTCCCCTGGTCCGCTACGAAATGACCGTTTCTATTTTGACTTGCTCAGAGTATTTCACAATCCCTCTTGATGCGTCAGCTTCTTCCTAATAAAGGGGGTCACGTATGTGTAAGACGGGCCCTTCTGATCTCTAATAGAACTACTGTAAAAAGGAGTCACTTTCAAAATACGTTTGTCTGCATTTTTTTCTCTCCATATCAACACGGCTCGTGTCAGAATGGAACGGCACTGTGAGTCATTAATTATATGTTTTTCCGGTGAGCCATTTTATGCAGAGTAGCCTAGCGTACATTTATCACGTTAATAAATACTAGTAAGCACCAAGCTAGTTTTATATATCCGGTATACATAATCACGGGGAAATACCTTCTGCTACAGAATTGTTTGGATATTAGTTATAATCCAATTATTGATATGATTAATTTACAAAGGTCCAGTTTAATATATATCCTCATCACAGACTGCTAATACAAATTATAGAATTATAAATAGGTACGTAAATGTTTCGAGATAACCAGTAATTACAGTAATTCAAATACGTACATACTTAAGGTAGATGTCTTTTAGTCGGATATATTAATAATAATAATAATAATTTATGTTTGTTTTCTTTGCTAAATCTTTTTTTCTCTACTGCAGAGAACAGGTAGAAACCGGTAGGAACAGGATTTCGACCAATCATAATCCGCATTTATTTTTTGAAACAGAAATAATAAAATTATGGGAAATGAAATTTTTGCCTCTTTATATTTCATATAAAAATCCTTTGAATTTATCATTAAAAATAGTGTCACTCTGAATGAGCCTCTAGCAGCTAACTCGGTAGTTTCTATAATTTATGCATTTTATATAAAGTTTGGAATCAGATATACCCTGATTTATAGCAGAAGTCCCAATATTCAGCAAGATACTAATTGGTTCTGTTGGTGCGCATTTTTTCTTACTATGAGTCAAGGGTCAATTCAGGTCGGCTCGTGTCAGAATGGAACGGCACTGTAAGTAATTAACGGATCATTCTAAAGTCGCTCCCTTCTTTCGTTTATAATTAATCGCTCCTTAAACAAATTTCGGTACCACAGTTTATTATATTGACCCGCGCTAATATACGTATACGATAATAAATAGTTGAGCCCCATTCTTATACGTTTATCATGATGTGCTTTTAAACAAGTACCCGACAAATCACCCGGTTTTCAATTTTGTCATGAAATTATGCGTTAAAAAGCAAATACATAACGTGATATAAAGAAATAGGGCATCCTTCTAGTTATAAGCATACACATCCCCACTAGTAAGAAGTTAAATTTGTATTTGGTCATATTTCCAGGCGTATGCATTAATATCATGTACGTCAAATCTTGTTGAAAAAAAAACAACAACAACAAATAAATGGTCATATGTAATGTTATTTCCATTTTACTGGAAAGATGCGATTGATATAAAAGTTACAAAATAACTGTTTTTTTTTTTTTTAATTAGTCAGATCATTAAGATATATTTTCTGCTTGATAGACCTGATAATTTTATGGCTAAGCTGTGTTACACGTAATACCTTCTTTACTGTTTTTTATCCTTTCAAAGATATAGCGATTAATTGCTGCCTTCCGCCATGAAAGGTACTCATCTCACACAGACAGACAGACAAAATACTTTATTTTACCCAATATTACATCTCTGACTGAACAGGTGGCTGGCATTAATTAAAAAATTCTGACTGACACATTCGTAACCTGCATGCGCATTCGGTCGTGTAATAGTCAAACGGGTGACGGCGAGCCTGTGGCATTCATTAGAAAATTCTCTCTAGGTCGATTTAAGGTCAGTGTCTGCGAAAGTTCTGATTTCACCGAATTATAAACACTATGTGATTTATTTTTTTAGATACTACATATCACATTTTGATTTTACTGTTGGTGTCTATGTTATTACTCTATGATTATACATACATTTTATTGTACCGATACTTGTATTACCACGTGAGTATGTCGCAATCTCTATCGAGTCGTATTAAGTTTATTCTACGGACATATGGAGAAAAGCTTACTTTTCTGCATACAGCATTTGGTTTATATACAAGTTCATTTACAAGACTCATGTCATACCGCACGTCTCCTTCCATCTAATGTTACGATGTTGATTGAATCCAACAAAGGCGTGGCTCAGTTCATGTAATAAGGTGGCAACAACATAAGTCACACAATAGTGTCTCTTTACATATTTTTTTTTTCTTGGTACATTATCACCAAAGCATGTCCGACCATAACAACTACTTTTGTCACTATACGATAGTTTTATTTTCATCTCTGTAAAAAGAACATTCCTTTTTCTCAAAATATAGAATAGACGCCTCATAATCCCTCGTACTATAAAGATGAGCGTCACATCTAAAATGTCTTTTTTTTTCTCTCCATAAATACATATCTACAATTATCCTCCTTGGAAAAAATCAATTCCGCTGCATCGTTTCGATCTAAAATAACTTTCTTCTTTTCGATTTTCTCTCTACTCGACCGTTATATAACATAAGATTTGCATTACCAAAATTATAGGGACCGTCCCCCGAATTAATTAAATATCTACACACTTCGTGTAATAGCGTAAATATTACAAAAGTCTTAGATTGAGACACGAACCCATTCTTTTAACGTCATGATTACTTGTAATGCTACATAAAACTAAATCGAATTATCATAACTGACAAACGGTGATTGGGCGCGTGTGTGGCACGAGAGTCACTAATTAAAATTTTTGATCGAAGTTATACACCGTAATCGGTTGCTGCCTGTAGGGTCAGCGAACCCTCCCGCTGGTCAAGCAACACGGAGAGCTACAGGCTTATCAGTAAGCAGCAAATTTAACTCTTATAAGCTGACAGCTTAGTGAAATGACCCATGGAGGTGAAACAGCGGGTGAGGATCTGTAGTCGAGGGAAACGGGGTTCGGCGGATGAAATACCAACAAACATTTACGTTTTATATTTTATTTACATAATATTTATTTTAGAAGTAATAGCTTTACAGCTTTCAAAAATACATTTAAGTTCGACAGTTCAGCACGTTTTTTATCTATCAAATGGTTTAACGATATCTGTTAAATTCTCTCTCTCTTCGCTACACAAAGTCAGTTTTCTTGTTGTTGTTGTTGTTTTTTTGTTGTTGTTTTTTGTTTATTTTTTTACGTCCCTTGACAATTTTCGTTGCAGTTGCTAAAGGTGTTGCCCAGTTGATACAACCAGCCATTTTGTACATACACGTTTCTTTTCGCGTCTGTTCTTACGTATTTATTACTGATCTTCATCTTTGGATCGTTCCAGAAGAAGAATCTCATTAAGATCGGGCTTATATATTCGTATAGCCTCCGTTATCACCAACGGTACGGATAATTGCGAGGTTATGTGTAAACGTTCTGCCGTGTTCATTAAAGATCTATAAAGGGGATATCGGTCCAAGTAGTAGACAGAGACGAGTATATCTCTTAAAATGTCCCTGGACACTTTTCTTAATTCTGGAAGCATATCGTTGATTTGTTTGCGTGTTGCCAAGTTAGGGGTGCATTCCGGATAGTTTTCCGCTGCCGCGGTTTGAATGTTCTTAAGATACATGTTGGAAAGTATAGGGTGACTAAAACTCGCAAAACACACCAGTCTTTGTTCGTAAATTTGCTTTGCACCCCTCATGGTCTTTAAAAATATCGTTTTGGTTTTCCGGTAGTCCGTAGGTGGTAGAGGATTTTTGATGGCATTAAGTAACGCATCATTATCAATTCCATTACTATCGTCTTTGCCATCTTCATCATCGTCACAATCATTGTCAGTATCATCAATTTCATCATCATCTGCAACGACAACACGTCCTTTGGTTTTATCGCCATATTCCTCTACCCTCCCTTTACTACACCGTTTGTAGAAGGCTCGTCGTCAACCGCCAGTTTTCGCTTGCTAGGGTTAGAAAATATGTCAGTACGCAAGCAGTCCTGTTCCGGAGTACCTGGTTTCAAGTCTACCACCAGGTAACCGTAGGGATTAGACGTCGCTTGTTCAAAAGTCTTCATAAACAACCCGCTATAAGTGGGGTATATTCTTTTCGCCAATGTTGTAACTTGTTGTCTATCGGTCGGGTTGTTAAACAGTACCAGATACTGTGTGTTTAAAGCAATATCTCTACACGCTTTCCCCTGAGAAAACAAGTTTTGGGTCAGATATATCACTGACAAATTTCTGTGGTGACTTCCTTTGGTAAAAAGATCGGCGATACGCTGGTCGCATTTCGCTTCCGTCATCAAATCGTCAAACACGATCAGGTACTTTTTAGTAGTGTCTATATAGCGAGCAGCGATTAAATGGTCCCGAATACCGTGAACAAATTCGATAGTAGGAAGTCTATGTCGAAGTTCGTCATATAGTGACTACCACTGACCAAAGCACCAAATGATCCTCGAGGAGATCAGAAAGAAAAAGCCTTCTAGTCCACTCAGTCTTGCCGCTTCCAGTTGGACCGAATATAACCATTGTGTAGGGATGTTGAAATGTCATTTTCTCGGAGGTCTGAAAGTTGGTGTTGGTCTCAATAGAAAAACGTTCTCCGTGTTGATAACGTTGATGTCTCAACATATTGTCTTTCCTCAAAAACGAACGGTTGCAAGTAGAACAATTCATTGTGATAACTCTTTTCTATAAGTACAGATAGACATGAAGAGTGAGTGGGGGGAGGTGTGAATGAAGAGTGAGTGGCGGTTGCCTGTACAAAACAGATTGCTTTAGAATTAAGATGATGAGGTGAAACAATGTTCAGGAATTTTCTGACCCCATCCACAAAAGATATCATCATGACAAACATTCTGCCAAAGTTTGAGGATGATTGGACCAAAAATGTTGCTCTCAGAGTATAAACAAGATTTTTCTAAGATTTGACTTACTGACCTACATTTTTATCCAGCCCCACCCATTTTTAAAAGGGTTCAAGATATCACCAAGACAAACATTCTGACCAAGTTTGAGGAAGATTGGATCAAAATTGTGGCCTCTAGTGTGTAAACAAGATTTTTTCTAAGATTTGACCTACTGACCTACTTTTATATCCAACCTGACCCATTTTCGAAAGGGTTCAAGATATCATCAAGACAAACATTCTGACCAAGTTTGAGGAAGATTGGATCAAAATTGTGGCCTCTAGTGTGTAAACAAGATTTTTCTAACATTTGACCTACTGACCTACTTTTTGATCCAACCTGACCAATTTTTAAAAGGGTCAAGACAAACATTCTGACCAAGTTTGAGGAAGATTGGATCAAAATTGTGGCCTCTAGTGTGTAAACAAGATTTTTTCTAAATTTGACCTACTGACCTACTTTTTATCCAACCTGACCATTTTAAAGGGTTCAAGATATCATCAAGACAAACATTCTGACCAAGTTTGAGGAAGATTGGATCAAAATTGTGGCCTCTAGTGTGTAAACATCAAATTGTTGACGGACGACGGACGACGGACAATCAAGTATCCCAAAAGCTCACCCTGAGCTATGCTCAGGTGAGCTAAAAAAAAAAAAGAAAAAAAAATAAAAAAACAGAACGAGAACTAAGGGTTTTCGCACTGCGATGCGAAAACCCAATAAAAATAAAACAGAAGAAGAACAATAGGTTTTCGCAAGCGATGTGAAAACCTAATAAAACAGAAGAAGAACAATAGGTTTTCGCACTGCGAGGTGCGAAAACCCAATAAAAATAAAACAGAAGAAGTACAATAGGTATTCGCACTGCGAGGTGCGAAAACCTAAAAAAAATATGTTAGTGATAGCATTCATCGAGTTAGTTTGAATATACAATGTAAATATTGTTTTGTGATTTCATTGTAGCTGGGCAGGCGTGTTGACGGATTGACAGTTATATTTGACATGGAAGGAGTCACTACAAAGATGATGTGGCGACCAGGTAATGTAACAGTGGTAGCTAGCCTTACCTAGTGTTATTTCACCCAACCGTGATTTTCAAGAATAATCCAAACTAGAACCGCAAAGCGGCATCTTGGTTTTCGCTTTTAACTTGACTAGTAAGAGTACTGGTTTCAACTGCAGACATAATTGATCGATATTAACTTTATTCGAATATTTTTGTTAATTGATCAAATGAAGTCCGATCTTCAAAAACTAAACATCATTAGAACGATCTCTTCACGAACTAAAACTTTTGTTCATATACTTTCTTTTTTTTTTTATTTGTATTATTTAAATGCATAAACAGTGAAAAAATGATGAAGATTGAACAAAAATAAAGTCAGGAGCTGCAAAAAAGAAGCAACATATGGATTTACAATTGTTTGATAAAAGGATCAAACTTTCGACTGTAGTTATTTGATCAAATGAAGTCCGATCTTCAAAAACTAAACACCAATGGAAAGATCTCTTCACAAACTAAAACATTTGTTCATATACCTTCTTTAAAATATTTTTAGATTTGAAGCTATTTTGTGCCGATAAAAATAACAATAATCGGTATTATGACCTTGACCTTTGCATATTTTCATCGTTATTTACTATGAGTTTGTTTGTATTATTTAAATGCATAAACAGTGAAAAAATGATGAAGATTGAACAAAAAATAAAGTCAGGAGCTGCAAAAAAGAGGAAACATACGGATTTACAATTGTTTGATAAAAGGATCAAACTTTGGACTGTGGTAGTTTGATCAAATGAAGTCCGATCTTCAAAAACTAAACATTAATGGAAAGATCTCCTCACAAACTAAAACTTTTGTTCATATACTTTCTATAAAATATTTTTAGATTTGGTGCTATTTTATGCCGATATAAATAATAATAATTGATATATGACCTTGACCTTTGCATATTATGGGTGATTTTTTTTCTATGATTTTATTTGTTTTATAAAAATGCATTAACAGTGAAAAATGATGAAGATTGAACAAAAAATAAAGTCAGGAGCTGCAAATAACCTTAAAAGTCATGCTTTTAAAATGTTGATTTTTCGAAAATATTGGTTATGTTTGACCTCGTACTGTGGACAAACCATGCATTTCTCAAAATCGCCACAGCATATATTTATTGCGTATATGTCTTGCGAATCATATGCAACAAACAAAATTCTTCTATCTCATCTCTGAATAAAATGGGCACGTTTTTTGTAGACCTACCCTTATTTCACTGTTTTTGCGAGATTCGAATTTTCAACCTTCTGTAGCACGAAAGTTTTATATACGCAAATTTTTGGAACCTATCATATTTTATTGGGCTATTTACAAGGAACATTACGAAAAAAAAAAAATCGCATTTGAATCGGACCTCAAATAATTGAGATATTGCTTATTAAACATTTTCATATAAAACGCCCCCTGGCGGGAAAATCAAAACAAAAATGAAAATTATCTCGACGTTAGGATCATCTTCAAGTACGTGGTTATTACTGATAAAAGTTTCATAGATGTGGCTTTTTCATCGACTTCGTTCACAAAGTAAAAAAAAAAAGAACAAGAAAGTTGCACTGCGATGCGAAAACCCAATTACAATTTAGGAAAAAGAGTACCATTGTCAAATATTTTCAAATCCGGCAAAAAGTCAAAAGGTATTTTTTAGAAATGCAAGAAATCTCCACTCTATACATCGAATTCTACACTGTCAAAAATATATACTTTTCCTATTTATTTTTTCATCCCGGAGTATGGATGACTAACAGGAGTTTAATGTGACTTTCAACCTTTGCTTGCAACATGGTATCTGTCACAGACTAATTAGTCAGTTGCAAAAATTCATTAAATTTCTATTTAATCATAAATATCTGACATAATGGTGGTGATTTAAACGATGGGTTTAACTTATATCTAATTGAAACTTAGAACAACACTGTACATTAACTGGCGGTAGCTGGCTGTATATAAAATAATATATTTGACATATTAATATTATTTTCAAAAACAATCGTGATTTCAATAAATGGTACAAAATGTTCAAATAAGAATACCACAAGAAATATGGAATTAAACGTGTGGCAAAGTTACTTTTATTTTTTAGTAACAGTGACCTTGACATAGGTCCAATTTACATGAAAGCATATAGATATGTACATGTACCTTCCTACACATATGTAACTTAAAACTTTGCAACGAAAATATTGACACAACTTGAATACAATTAGCATAAATGGTCGACATTGCACTGTTGTTTATAATATAAAGTTTAAAAAATAACTGCTTTTAATATCGTATCCAACTCTGTACACCTTTTGACCGGGCTCCGTCAGAGATGATCGACATATATTTCAAATTTACGACATTTTACTCTGGTTAGGAATCCAATCAGGATAACTTTGACATGTTAATGATATTTTACATGTCTTTGTGTGTCCAGATAGAGAGACATTGTTATTGTTTGTTTTTTATGAATAAACATTCGGAAGGTAGTTCGTAAAGGTTGACCTACATATCAAAAACTGTAATACCGAAAAAATCTTAATCATGAAAATATCTTAGCAGAGCGTTATGGTATCTGTTCTGAATGATTTTATTACATTAAATTATTAAGTGTCTATGATTTCAAAATCCAATGATTTGTCTTGCTAGGATAATGTATCAGTAAATTGACAGCTCTCAGGACTATCTGCCCTTTGATAAAATTATTGTGCGGACACTAAAATTTGACGCATTATTAACGGATATGCTAAATTTTGAGCTGTATTGGTGAAGTTATGTAAAAGTAGTTCGCATCACAATATTTTTAAGTCAATTCTGGGTCATAACTCTGTCGTTCTTTTGATGGCGAGCATATAAATCATGTCATGCACTTCTACTCCTTTTAGACATGACATGATACCATACCAGTAGACATGACGACATGATACCATACCAGTAGACATGACGACATGATACCATACCAGTAGACATGACGACATGATACCATACCAGTAGACAAGACGACATTTTCTACTGGTATGGTATCATGCCTTGTCTATCAGTCATTGTTTATTGATATGGTATTATGGCATATTGTCTACTTGTATGATATCATGCCACCATTAAGCTACTGATATGGTATCATGCCATGTCATATCTACTGTTATGTTATCATGCCATTTATAATATCATGTCTACTGGTATCGTATCATGCCATGTCTACTGGTATGGTATCACTGTGAGACATCACTTTACCCATCCCATGTAGATAAAGTTCATAAATGACTAATTATCATCGGTAAATTCAAACAAACAAATATTTTTTTTGTCTTTGAAGGTCTCCAGATGTATCTTCATCTGGTAAAGATATTAGAAGACAACTACCCAGAGATGCTGAAGAGAATGTTTGTAATTAACGGTAGGTGTACAGTTATATCCAGTCACTCTATAGTTCAACTGATTCCTACTTCATGTCATTAATCGTTCGACTGAATATTCACTTAATACATACATTTAACTAGATTCATTTTTGTGGATACGAAATCAAGAAAAATTTCACAGGGAAAAAGTATTAATAAATGTATTTGTATTTAGCATTTGAAAACTTTATTGTCCAAAGCAAAAAATAATTCTAAATTTGCAATATTTTTACCCCCTTTTAGGGGCTTCTTAGTTATAATGTAAGAGAAATATCTAGAATATTGTTAAGGGCGTATGTTACAGTTTGCTACATTTTCTATATAGACCTCAAAGTGCTAAAATACCACATTTAGGGGCAGATAACTCAAAAGGTAGGACGGTAATCCCACCTTTTTCCATGAAAAAGTTTATTTTATGATTCTATAATCATGCAAAGTTTAAAAAAAAAATCTATGGAACAGTTTAGATTTACCTTCTTTGTCTATATAGAAAATGTTGCAAACTGTAACATACGCCCTTAAAGTGAAACATACTGTCAAAGTCATGAAAGTTTTGAATTATATCATCAACTTTGTTTCTAATGCTTCTGATATTACAATGTAAAATAGATGAGCTGTTTAAATCCTTGAAGTGGACTGGATTTTCTTCCACATTATAGTTAGAAAAAATCCATTAATGTTGATACTGTAACAGGTCTTAACCATACATTAATCTGTGCATTCTGTCTGACCAAAGATCAATGTGAACGGGGGAAAACTACTAGAGTATAAAATATGATCAAGATATTACATATGACACGGGTAACCGGTTAGCCATTATAGTTCTTAACGTTTACAAAATTATTTAAGTAAATCGAATGCATATTATCCATGAACTAGTATGACAATGGCTTCGTTTGCATATAGTTATTTATGTATAACAATATATACACCTGTAATACCAAAGCCTTCCAAAAGGAACTGCAAGCATAGTTTTTGTCAATGCTGAAATTAATTCACTTTCCATTGCGTTTCTCATAATTTAATTTTGCGAATTTTCAGCGCCACGAATATTTCCTATCCTGTACAAACTGGCTAGACCGCTCATCAGTGATGAGATGAAAAACAAGATTCACGTGCTTGGAGGTATGCTATGCTTGCTAGGTATAAAGACAAGATTCACGTGCTTGGAGGTATGCTATGCTTGTTAGGTATTAAGACAAGATTCACGTGCTTGGGGGTATGCTATGCTTGCTAGGTATAAAGACAAGATTCACGTACTTGGAGGAATGCTATGCTTGTTAGGTATAAAGACAAGATTCACGTGCTTGGAGGTATGCTATGCTTGCTAGGTATAAAGACAAGATTCACGTGCTTAGAGGTATGCTATGCTTGTTAGGTATAAAGACAAGATTCACGTGCTTTTAGATTTGCTATGCTTGTTAGGTATAAAGACAAGATTCATGTGTTTGGGGGTATGCTATGCTTGTTGGGTATAAAGACAAGATTCACGTGCTTGGAGGTATGCTATGCTTGTTATGTATAAAGATAAGATTCACGTGCTTAGGGGTTTGCTATGCTTGTTAGGTATAAAGACAAGATTCACGTGCTTGGGGGAATGCTATGCTTGTTAGGTATAAAGACAAGATTCACGTGCTTGGGGCATGATGTGCTTGTTAGGTATAAAGACAAGATTCACATGCTTGGAGGTATGCTATGCTTGTTAGGTATAAAGACAAGATTCTCGTGCTTAGAGGTATGCTATGCTTGTTAGGTATAAAGACAAGATTCATGTGCTTGGAGGTATGCTTTGCTTGTTAGGTATAAAGACAAGATTCACTAGCTTAGAGGTATGCTGTGCTTGTTAGGTATAAAGACAAGATTCATGTGCTTGGAGGTATGCTAAGCTTGTTAGGTATAAAGACAAGATTCACTAGCTTAGAGGTATGCTTTGCTTGTTAGGTATAAAGACAAGATTCACGTGCTTAGCGGAATGCTATGCTTGTTAGGTATAAAGTGTAAAATAAAACACAAGATTCACATGCTTGGAGGTATGCTATGCTTGTTAGGTATAAAGACAAGATTCACGTGCTTGGAGGTATGCTATGTTTGTTAGGTATAAAGATAACATTCACGTGCTTAGGGGTATGCTATGCCTGTTAGGTATAAAGACAAGATTCGCGTGCTTGGAGGTTTGCTATGCTTGTTAGGTATAAAGACAAGATTCATGTGCTTACAGGTATGCTATGTGTTTGTTTGGTATAAAGTGTAAAATAAAACACAAGATTCACATGCTTGGAGGTATGCTATGCTTGTTAGGTATAAAGACAAGTTTGTTAGGTTAAAGACAAGATTCAGTGCTTGAGGTATGCTTTGCTTGTTAGGTATAAAGACAAGATTCATGCTTGGAGGTATGCTATGCTTGTTAGGTATAAAGACAAGATTCACTAGCTTAGAGGTATGCTGTGCTTGTTAGGTATAAAGACAAGATTCATGTGCTTGGAGGTATGCTATGCTTGTTAGGTATAAAGACAAGATTCACCAGCTTAGAGATATGCTTTGCTTGTTAGGTATAAAGACAAGATTAACGTGATTAGCGGAATGCTATGCTTGTTAGGTATAAAGTGTAAAATGAACCACAAGATTCACATGCTTGGAGGTATGCTATGCTTGTTAGGTATAAAGACAAGATTATCTTGCTAAGAGGTATGCTATGCTTGTTAGGTATAAAGACAAGATTCATGTGCTTGGAGGTATGCTTTGCTTGTTAGGTATAAAGACAAGATTCATGTGCTTGGAGGTATGCTATGCTTGTTAGGTATAAAGACAAGATTCACTAGCTTAGAGGTATGCTGTGCTTGTTAGGTATAAAGACAAGATTCATGTGCTTGGAGGTATGCTATGCTTGTTAGGTATAAAGACAAGATTCATTAGCTTAGAGGTATGCTTTGCTTGTTAGGTATAAAGACAAGATTCACGTGCTTAGCGGAATGCTATGCTTGTTAGGTATAAAGTGTAAAATAAAACTCAAGATTCACATGCTTGGAGGTATGCTATGCTTGTTAGGTATAAAGACAAGATTCTCGTGCTTAGAGGTATGCTATGCTTGTTAGGTATAAAGACAAGATTCACGTGCTTGGAGGTATGCTATGCTTGTTAGGTATAAAGACAAGATTCACGTGCTTGGAGGTATGCTATGCTTGTTAGGTATAAAGACAAGATTCATGTGCTTGGAGGTATGCTATGCTTGCTAGGTATTAAGCGTAAAATAAAACACACAGGGAGCTGTAATAATGGTGAAAAGGGGGGGGGGGCACTGTTTTGAGACGAAATGTGGGAAATCGCGTTTTTGCACAAATATAACATTGAATATGGACCAAGTTGTGTTTAAAACGACAGAAATAAAAACTCCAGTTTCATTCACAGTGAATAAGGTGTAAGTTTTCATAGGTCAGTCAAAAACTGGCATTTTTCGGGAAAGTTTCATTATGATGTCGAGAAAAGTATTAACAATGCAATGACACTGACATCGGGTATGAATCAGTTTGCATTAAAAATGGTGCATCTGTCATTTTCTCCAGGTTTTAACTGAATAATTAAGAAGAAAATATGGATTCACCCTTATTTAACGTAAACAATTTAACCTAATTGATTATAAGTGTTCACCTTTGTATTAATCAAAATATCATTTTCATATTTGATGATTTATTATAGTTGTTCTACTTGATATAGATTTAAGATAGACTAAAAAATTAAAGTACAGTGGTAATTTAAAATCAGCATGTTTTCTCAGATTTCGGCCAGTCGTAACTTAAGCCAAACAAAATGGCTGCCAAAAAGTGCCTTATCATCAAATAATGCATAGTACCTAAAGTATGTTATAGACACTAATTATAACTTTTTGGCAGGCAATCTGAAAATGAAACCGGATATGTTGTTAAGGTCGATAAAAACATTTACGGCAAAAAATGGTAAAACAACATGGGACATAAACATGATTAATTTTCCAAAGAAAATAAATTATCGACAGAATACACCTTTTACATCTCTTCTCTGTATCACTTTATTCCGTAAGAAAATTCAATATCAATATAAGGTGAATGCCAACATTGTCCTAATTTTGTTGTATTTTATTCAGGTGAATACAAGAATCATTTACTGCATTACATTGAACCAGATCAACTGCCGGTTTTTCTTGGCGGCACTCTCACCGACCCTGACGGCAATCCGAGGTGCACAACAATGGTATGGCTTAAATGAAACTTATCTAAACAGATGTATTGACTGTTTGACAGACTCCGACCGACATAACCCCGAAATGATTCTCATTAATCAATTCTGTCTTGATACTTAGTACCTGGGTCGAATTCCACCAACAATTCTTAGCGCTAAGTAAAACTTAAATACTGAAGGGCGAATTTCATTGGTCTTGTTTCTCTAATAAAAATACCAAAATATTTCATTTCTTTTCAATATTGTAAGTTGTTAAGGTAATAATTCATTTCAGTTTAGTAATGTACTTAAACATTTCATAAAATAGTAATGGTGGAATGTGTATCTACCTAGTTTAAGATTTTAAGTATACTTAGCGCTAAGTATTTTTGGTGGAATTCGAGCCAGGTCGAATAGAACATATCAATTCTAGTTGCTGGCTTATACACTTTTTAATTATATTAGTATAATAGCATTTAAAACAGTTCGTTAGCCTCCTAAAGGAGTAGAGGGCAAATCAAAATGCTTCTATTCTAATCTTATAAACAAAGCTGGTTGTGAAATTCAAATGTCTTATATTTCAATATAATCAGCTTTTAATTCAATACATTTGTTTCAATGATGCGCCAGGAGAACTACATGTACAGCATGACGCTCCAAAATGCGTCAACAGTCTTAGTATCGTCATAATCATTGTCAAAGTTCTGATTTTAGCTTTCGAAAAGGGTAAAATTCAGATATGACCAATCAGTGGAATACAAGAGATTAAGCAGGATATTGAAGCCACACCCAGTTGTTGCAGTTGGCAGGTACATTGTCCTGCAGCTCGTTTCCCTAATTTTATCCCTGGCTTGAACCCTGCAGCCAAAGTTTTAATACCAGAATGTGAAGAGCAGTCATCACACTCATGCCATGTCTTCACGAATTTCCTTTGATATTACCTTAGAAAAATATGAAAAGGGTCAGGCCAGGCAAGGAACGATCTGGTGTAATCTTGTAAATACCCCCTTAATTTACTTATTTTGAAAATTATATAAATCAGATCAGTCAAGGAGGTGACGTCCCTGAGAAGTTTTTCCTGGATATTAAGGACCTTTATGAGGATATGAAGTCCACAACCATAGCAAGAGGGGATAAGTTTCTTTTGGACTTCAAAGTGGAAAAACCGGGGAGCATTTTAAGGTAATGTGACATATGATTTCCCTGCTTAGCAACGGTTTTGACTTAACATGTTCAAAATTAAAAATGATGTTTTTTTCGTTTGTTTTTTCTATTTACATTGAATATTTTTTTATCTGAACACATTATGGTGGACTCACTCCTGTTCAATAATTTCATGGCAAAAGCCTTGAATATGTGTTTATTTTTTCCATACAAAGTTGAAACTGAAAATGTGTCTCTGAGACACTTATGTCCCGCCATGATATGGCCAGAAGCAAATATTTGCTTGAAGTTTTAAAAGTTTATTTCATGATGTTCATTTGTATAAAGTTTCAAGTTGATGTGAAGGTACATGTATGTCAAGTTTCAGAAAGATGTGAAAAAAAGCAAATTCATCCGACCGTGAATTATAAGTCACAGCTTTTTGTATAAATATTAAAACAGTTTAATCATGCTGTACATGTGTACATAGGTTCATGAAGGTAAAAGGTAAAAAGGCAAAGATAAACTTAAGGCAGAACAATCAATTTTACCATGTTCATCCAACCTATGGAATTTTAAAAATTAATTACATGTGTACCTAGTTTCATAAAGATATGAAGTCATCTCCTTAGAAAGCTTAAACGCAAAGGTAAACCTCAGGTGTGTCGGACGGACGAATGGACGGACGCACAGATCGAAAATCTATTTGCCCCTCAATGGAGTTTGCGGGCATAATAAACCCTGAGCAAACAAAATAATTTAAGCAAAGGCAAAAAGTATAAAAAAGCAAAAGGGGCATGGTGGCCCTATATCGCTCACCTCAGTACCACAATAGTAAATGACTGCTGTAAAGGCAACCGGGGCCTCCGTGTCCGAGAGGGTAAAGTCGCTGACTTTAACACTCACTCAGCACCTCACCGCGTGGGTTCGAATCCCGGCAGGGTCATTCGGATTTTAATTGGAAGAAACCTTCCAGCTGGCTTGCGGTAGGTCGATGGTTCTACCTGGATGCTTCCGAGCATGCAGGGTCTTCCTCGACCTGTAATTAGCTGGACGTCGCTATATTGAGTATGTCACTTGATCTGACGCGGTAAATGTGAATTTTTTGCTTTCGGATTTTTCTATTAAACATCGTAAATTTGGCTTTATTTTGGAGCTTTTTGGATTGAAATTGGATATAAGTTACACGGATAATGGAGTTTATGTGGGAAATGACTAAAAAACGTAAAAATAGAAGTAGTGGAGAAGATCTAAACGGAACAAAAGAAAAAAAGTGTAAACAACGTAAACAGAGAGGCCCGTCCGGGGGTTCAACAAATTCCGTAGATTCCGTAGATCCAGGTGAGCTTAGTGAAGTACTAAGTAGAGCTAATGCCGTGCTTTTTTCGAATGATCCTTTGAATGATTTGAGTTTTGAAGACGTATCCTACAACAGTGACAATATTTTTAAGAATCTCAAGATCCGACAGATAAAATGGCTTCGAATGGCGAAAAGGAGAAGGAACCTAGTAACAGAGACATTTTAGATTTCCTGAAGGGTATAGACACACGGTTAACAAGAGTTGAGAAACGTTTAGAATCGCTAGATGATGTGAAAGTGAAGGTTGAGAATATGGATAAGGATTTAAAGAAAGGGTTTTTGGATGAAAAGTGGCGTAAGATAACCGACCGTGTGCAAACAGTAGAGGAAAAAGTCGAGAGTATGGACTTTACTGCTGATAGGCTGGAGAGTAAGGTGAGCGCTGTAGAGAAGGAGAACGGAGAAATACGCGACGATGTTGTCTACCTGCAGTCGCAATCGATGCGGAATAATATCGTTTTCTCCAATATCCCAGAATCGAGTGACGAAACGAATGAGGAAACAGAAGAAAAATTAAAAGATTTCATTGAAACAAAAATGAAAATTGCCAAGGATTATGCTGACAAGATTCAATTCGAGAGAGTACATCGTATGCATGGCGGAAGATCGAGTGGGGGACCTAGGAAAATAGTGGCGAAGTTCCATGAATTCAAGGTGAAAGAGTATGTGAGAAAGCAGTGGAAGAACTTGAAAGGTACAAACTACTTCGTGAATGAACAATTTCCTAAGGAAATAGTAGACAAAAGGAAGAAACTCTATCCAAAATTGAGAGCAGCAAGAACAGAAGGTAAGAACGCTTGGCTGGCTTACGATACTCTATATATCGACGGTCGGCCCGTGAGGGACTAGGATTTCCTTGAGAATGAACTTAACATACTCTCCTGGAACGTTCATGGTCTGACTTTGGCCAAACGGAGCTGTGCTGACTTCGTTGAAATCTTATCTGCCAATAACATCAGCTTTTTATATGAAACATGGACTTGCAAAACAAGTAATATAGATATATCAGGTTACGTATCACATAATTTTTATAGAACATTTCAAAATAGAAATGCAATAAGGAATAGCGGGGGCGTAGCCCTATACTATAGAGAATCTATAAAAAGCGGCATAGAAATAATCAAGAATTGTAATAATACTTTGATATGGATAAAACTTGACCACACATTTTTTCATGTGGAACGTGATATTTACGTATGTGGTATTTACTTGTGGGGTGAGAATTCACCGGCTTATAATATATGCAATGTTGATTTTTTTGATATTTTAGAAAACGATATTTGTTACTATAGCAATTTAGGAGAAATTTTTTTATGTGGGGATTTTAACAGTAGGGTTGGAAAAAGGAGAGATTTTATCATTTTTGATACAATAAATATTAATAATGACGACTCGGAATATGTTCCCGACGTACACATGCACCGGGCCTCATTAGATAACACATGCAATACACACGGATTAAGACTGCTTGAGTTGTGTAAAGCCACAGGTATGCGTATTATTAATGGTCGTATATGCAGTGACCACAATATTGGGCATTACACTTTCACTTCACGCCAAGGCTCGTCTGTTATTGACTATGTTCTTACTCATGAACATAATTTTGCACGTGTAAAGCGGTTTTCCATTGATTATTTGAATGAACTCAGTGATCACTGCCCCGTCCTGTTTCATTATGTTGCAAACCCCCGAGCATTTTACACTCTCCAATAGGCGAAACAAAGATAAGATGGAAAGATGATTTACGTGAAAATTTCCGCTCAAAAATCATCAATAAATTACCATTGCTTAATGCATTAACTGAAAATATAGTTGTTAATAATGTTGAACTTGTCAACAATACTGTTAAGGAGTTCACTAGAATATTAAGAGAAGCTGCAGATCCCTTGTTTAGTAAACAATGTGTAACTCATGAGAATTCTAATTTCCTGGATTGTTCAACAATAAAACACAAAGAATGGTTTGATCAAGAATGCAAAAATTACAGGAGAAAGTATACTGATGCAACAAAATTATTTCATTATAATAGTTGTGAGAACAATAAAATTAATTTGCTTAATAGAAAGTTAGATTACAGGAAACTTATAAGAATGAAGAAGAAATGCTATGAGAGAAAAAAAAAATTAAATACAAAATCTTAAGAATTGTAAACCTAAAGAGTTTTGGAAATATTTTAGCAATAAAAATAAGGAAAAATCTCAAGCAATGTAAATTTGGATGAGTTTTACGAGTTTTTTTCAAAGCTAGACAATGAACTCTTCAAAATGTAAATGGGGATGAGGCAGAAAATTTTGCTAATTCATAGGATTTTAACAATAATTGTGATATTATAATCGATGATGACATGTTGAATTCAAAAATTTCATTAAACGAAATTTTAGAGGCATGTAAGAAATTAAAAAGATGCAAATCACCAGGGAATGATGGACTATTGAATGAGTATTTTATTGAATGTATAGATATTTTAGGTGCGCATGTTTGTGATTTATTTAATATGATCTTTGAATCAGGAATATTCCCAGAGTCATGGTCAGAAGGGGTCATAATTCCTATTCATAAGAAAGGAGATAAAGATAACGTAAATAACTATAGGGGGGTCACCCTTTTAAGTGTGTTATCAAAATTGTTCACTACTGTATTTAATAATCGTATTAATAAGTTTTGTGAGCAAAATGAAAGTATTTCAGATTCTCAATTTGGATTTAAAAAAGGACAGTCAACTACTGATGCTATGTTTATTTTAAATTCTATTGATTTAAAGAAATGTTTTGATGGTATATATAGAAATGGTTTATGGTTAAAAATGTACTCGGCAGGAATAAATGGTAGAATGTTAAGAATTATCAGAAATATGTATGAGAAAATTAAATCTTGTGTAAAGCAATTTAATGATTATTCAGATTTTTTTTAATGTTCAATTGGTTTGCGTCAAGGTGAGGTCTTATCGCCCATCTTAGTGTCATTGTTCCTTAATGATTTAGAATCTTATTTAAAATCTGATCCTACTCAAAGGTCAGATGACTTTATTCCAATTATATTGCTATTTGCAGATGATATGGTTTTGCTTGGTAATACACCAGAAGAACTGCAAACATATTTGAATCTTTTATATTCATATTGTAATCATTGGAGCCTTGAGGTAAATATTGAAAAAACAAAGATAATGGTGTTTAGGAAGAGGGGAGCTGTAAAAAGCAATGAAAAATGGACATACAATGAATACCCTACAGAAATTGTTGATTCTTTTAACTATTTAGGAACTGTTTTTAACTATAATGGGTCATTTAAACATAATATTGAACATTCCATTGGAAAAGCACTAAAGGCTTTGAATATATTATTATTCCATTGTAGAAGATTACCTATAAGTCCAAAATATATGTGTCAGTTGTTTGATTCTTTTGTGAGTTCTATTTTAAACTACTCCTGTGAAATATATGGCTTTAATAAGACTAAAGAAATAGAGAGAGTTCACTTGAAATTTTGCAAAAGAATTTTAAAGGTTAGAATGAGTACTAGTACCTCTGCAATATATGGTGAGTTAGGACGCTTTCCTCTTTATATTTCTCGGTTTTATAGAATAATCAAATATTGGTGTAAAGTAATGTATACAGATAATAATGTCTTAAGAAATGCATATCAATTAAGTCTCAATGATTCATTGAATGGTGTGAGTAACTGGGTATCTAGTGTTAAGAAATTGTTAGATATGTTTGGTTTTTCTAATGCATTTTATAATATCATAGATGTTAAGGTTTTTCCAATGGTATTCAAACAACGTGTTATTGATTGTTTTGCACAAGAATGGAGAGGTTCAATTGAATCAAATAGAGTACTTGATGAATATAAATATTTTGATAAGAACTTATGTTTTGAAGATTATTTGTACATACTTCCTAGTAATCTACGATTTTATATAACAAGACTGAGAGTATCTGGGCATGAACTAAGGATCCAAACAGGTCGTTTTGCAAGAAATAGTCAACCCAGAAATGAAAGATTATGTTTATGTTGCAATAATAATAATAAAATAGAAGATGTCTTTCATTTTATTTGTGAGTGCCCAGAAAGAAAAAAATTCATTAACTATAACATATATACCAGGCCATCTATGTTTAAATTGATAAGTATTTTAAAATCAAATGACAGAAAAAAACTTTATAATCTTGCAAACTTTTATCGCTTAGCTACAATTCACAGAAAGCATATTCTGATGGGAACTTAAGTTTTTCACGTTTATTTTGTTTTAGATTTATTTTCAATTTTTGTTACTGCAAATCTTGTATTGTAATTACACAGCAATGTTGTTATAATTATGATGTCTACTTTGTGTATGTGTAAAAGATAAAAAGGTATTTGCTTTCACACTAATCACATTTCATATATATTGATTGTACATTATTTAGTTGCATGCATGCTTCTCTGTCTACATGTATTCCTATCAACATTATACACCCCCACCCCAACACACACACGCACACACACACATACGCACAAAATCACATGCAGAGATACATGATCGCATGCTCTTATACTTTATAGAGTTATAGAGTCCATATAGAACTTATTGCATTTCGTTTCGGCAAGGTGTTCATTAAATATGGCATTGTCTATGATGCTTATTTGGTAACACATATTCTTCATGCTATTTCTTTTATGTTAATAAAAAATAAGTAAATAATAAGGTATCAAAGATAAAAATAAAGATATGATAAATGAATTTGTATGGTGAACGAAGGAATTTTTAACTTACTTTTCTTCATGTTCGTTCTTCATCTTGAAACGATTTTTTTTCTTCATGTTTGTTTGTTCATCTTGAAACGATGCATTTAAGGTTGAATAATTGATATGGCAATGTTGTCATTGTAAATAATACATGGCAAGCAGTGACATACTATTTATTCTTTACCATCTGATAATTCTTTGCTTTACCTTGTATTTTAATTGCTTAAAATCCATATTATATGATGAATGAATGAATGAAAACACGTTTTTATCCTCAATTATCTACTTTAGAGTTATCTCCCTCGCAATAGCTGGCGTGATCATAAGATTCACACACCATGAGGGCCAAACTTACTTTATTTAAAATAAAATAATAAGGATTTACTAATTATTTCCATGTTATTCTAGTTCTCTGTTCATTCTCTACACAATTATTATTATTTTCTTTTCTTTCTGTTTTTTCCCCCTTTTTTGTTACCTATAGTCTGATCACAGTGACTTGCTTATTATGTACATGAATGTATTGTGAACTGACGATATACTTACATCTATAAGTCGCAATAAAATATGTTCTGTTCTGTTCTGTGCTATATGACTGAAATACTGTCGAAGCGATGGTAAACTCAAATAGTCAAGTCAAGTCTAAAGGCAAGCATAAGTATTAAGGACCATAACTTCAATACAAAGCAAAATAATCCTTGGTTAATTATCATTATGTATACTTCATTGCTTTATAAATGTAGCTGCTGGAATGTCATCAACGTTAAATGTGACATTTTTAGCTCCAATATTCGAAGAATATGAGAGCTATTGTAGTCGCCGTGGCGTCGGCGTTGGCTTTGCAGCTTTTGGTTAAAGTTTTGCATGCAAGTTACTATCAACCTTATATCTCAATAACCATTTATGGTATTGACTTGAAAGTTTATAAATATGTTCATGGGCATCAGACAACCAAGGTAGGTAACTCTTGACTGAATTTAATATGAATTATGGCCCCTTTTTAACGTAGAAATTTTGGTTAAAGTTTTGCATGCAATAGAAAATTTGGTTAAAGTTTTACGTGCAAGCTACTATCTAGTTTGTATCTCAATAACCATTCATGGTATTGACTTGAAATTTTATGAATATGTTTAGGGGCATCAGACAACCAAGGTAGATAACTCTTGATGGAATATATTACAAATTATGGCCCCTTTTTAACTTAGAAATTTTGGTTTAAGTTTTGCATGCAAGGTACTTTCATGCTTATATCTCAGAGTCCAGGCATGGGATTGATTTGAAACATCTTTAATATGTTAATACTATAATACTATAAAGGAAGATAACACTTGATGGAATATATTAAAAATTATGACCCCCTTTTAACTTAGAATTATGGTTAAATGTTTGCATGCAAAGTGTTATTGTGCTTATGTCTCAGTAACTAGGCATGGGATTGATTTTAGACATCATAAAAATATTAAGGGGTATCAGACTATCAAGGTATATCTTTTTTTACTATTATTATATACAGGGTATGTGAAGGGCAAGAAATGAAATGGATTTCATTTGATATACCAACACGCATTTTGAATAGTCGAGCGTGCTGTCCTCTGACAGCTCTTGTTTATACTTCAAAGGCATAATTGGAGATAGTGGTCAAATACCAAGTCAGCCTTGGCAAAATAAGTCATTAGTCTGTTCCTGACCAGTAGTTTAGAAGGAGATGATTTTCAAGATGATTTTCTTTCTGTTGCCATGGCATGGATCGAGTTTATTTTAGCAACTTTTGTGACGGTTCACCCAAGTATCATCCCTACCAAGTTGAATCAAATTCTGTCCAGCGGTTTCAGAGGAGATGTCGTTTAAAGTTTTCACTATATACATATAAGGTAAATTAGCCCCGGCCCTGGCGGCCTTGATTTTTGTACGGATCGAAAAAATTGTAGCAATCTTGGTAGAGGGTTACCAAAGGATCATCTGTACTAAAACATTTTGAAATCTTACGAGATGATTTTTAAAGTTTTCTTCTTTTTCTTTCCATTGCCATGGCAACCAGAGTTTTACGTGGATCAAGTTTATTTTAGCAACTTTTGTGAAAGTTCACCCAAGGATCATCCCTGCCAATTATAATCAAATGCTGTCTAGCGGTTTCAGAGGATATGTTTTTTAAAGCAAATTGTTGACGAGGAACGACGGACGACCACAGTAGCTCACCTTGAGTTTAATGAAAACCCATCCATAAATATGGATGTTACAGAGTGGACACGTAGATGTAGCCTATAAATACCAAAGAGAATTTCTAACAACACCTGTGACCTTGAGCTTTTAAACGTTCATATGGTTGATGCGTGTGACGCACCTTTGTGTCTGTAAAGTTTTATGAAAATCCATCCATAGTTATTGAAGTTATAGAGCGGACGTTCTCACGGAAGTGACATTGTGGGATTTTTCCTTTGATCTTTGGCCCTTTTGCACCCCGTAATTTGCACCCCACAAGCATCAAATTAGCCCACAAGTGCCAATTGTACTACCGAAACCCCATAAAACTAACCCTAACCCAATTTCCTTACCCCGGAGCGTCACTTGAGGGAGGGCGGACAGACGGATGGAATGACGGACGGACGGAAGGACGTTCCCAAACGGTCCAATAACACAAACATTCAAAGTGACTCCCTTCTGTCAAGAGAATTTCTGGACTTGCATTCCTCCACTGAAAGCTCCGTCTCATGAATTGGTACCTCCAGGACGTTAATTGATATAATAAAACTATTAAACCTCCATACGGTAAGTCTCCTTTCTTGCAGGTGGGAGTTTAAGACGGAGGACTATGATATTGGCTTTGGTGTCCTGTATTCCGAGGAAGGTAAACAGACCCCTGTGGTCCCGATACAGCGAGTGAACAGTCACTTAGTCGCCGAAGATGGAAGCCTCGTGTGTGAAAAACCTGGAACGTGTAAGTGTTTCTGTTAGTGCGTATACATATATATTTCATCCTAGTAAAAGCGTATTTCGATGCTAGGACGACGACTGTAATTGAGTAGGATAACTCCGATATCATTTGCATATTTTGCATAATGTAAATGTGAAATAGATTTATATTATATGCCTGTATATAAATATTTTTTATAGAAATATCTACACTTTGGGGAATATCTTAATGACATGATTATGTGAATATAATACTTGATATATCCATGATACATGCTTGTCCACTACTTTCAGATACTATTGTATTCAGTAACACGTTCAGCTGGTTGCTGAACAAAACTGTGTTGTACTCTGTCGATGTGGTTGAGCCCGAGCCCCCTCAGATCGTTGATTTAGACTTCTGCGATTAGGTGAACTTTGATGTCGCCTTGTCCTTATAACTTCACCCGAGTGTCGCTTTAGTACCTTGTAATGATTGTCAGTCGCAATATGATGTTTTTTCCATTGTTTGTATCATATAAATTATTTGTGAAAGACAACATATACATTACAATCTGACTCTATTGATGTGAGAGCATTTGATATTTCACTCCGTATTCTGTGTTACGAGATGTTGACCAGGTAAGGTTAATCATAATAATTACGCCTTGTAAATCAAACTCCACGCAGCAGTTACTTTTTTACAATAACAGTGTGACAATACATCATATAAGCGGTCACGGTAATGATTTAACAGTCTGTGTTACATATTCCGCTCGTATTTGTTAGTGCAGAATCGCATTGCATGAAACCGCACTATGCACGGAGAGGTACAGTCAAACTTGCCATAGAAAATATGCAAATCCTCAAGGTCAGCAAAGCCATTTTTTAGACGCTCAGTTTTCGTAGAGACACTGAGAGACACACACATATAGGTTTTTCATGATGTAAATATTGCGATATGGAACGCTTATATTAACAGATTTGATTATATTGAGTTAATTTGTTGGAATATAATGTTAAAGCCTCAATATATGTAGATAAAACCCTAAAGGGTAAAGATAAAATGTTTTATAAAAAAGTTAACTTTATTTTAAAATAATATAATATTAAATATAAAAGAACCTAATATACAGATAAAAAGTATACATGGTGAAGGTAAAATGTTACTTTATAAATATATAATATTATTATATAAAGGTATTAATTATTTCTAATGATATATTACCGATATATAAACATAAAATAATCTTATATGCAGATAGAACTATACATGTAAGTAAATTTATTTATAAATATATTTTATTATATAAAGGTATAAATTTACCTAATAAAGATATATGACCGATATATAAATATAAAACTATCTTATATGCAGACAGAACTATACTTGGTAAAGATAAAATGTTATTATATAAATATATTGAACCGTATCATTATACGAGGGTCATCCAGAAATGAATAAGAGTTGCTTAATTACGTAAAAACTACAAGTGTTACTCTTCATAGTCCCTCAGTATAATCTCCCGCGGATGCTATGGTCGACTCCCATTGTTTTCCTTTATAGAAAATGAAGCAATGATGTCATAAGGGAAACAATTCACGGGACATGTCTAAAGTGTGGAAAAGGCCCTTTCCGCGGAACGGCCATATTTGTTTGACAAAAAGGGCCTTTAAGTTCATTTTGTTAACAATAACATCAATTGTGGTCCGTATGCAAAAAAAGTCAGAAGATCATTGTCATAAATGAAGATTTTTTTACAATCAATCAATCAATCAATCAATCAATCAATCTTTCTTTATTTATTTCCTCCATAATAGGAGACAATATGAATATGTTAACAGAGTAATATCATTACACAGCAAATTCATGAATAAATAAATATAAAAAAAGGCATCTGATTTGTGTTACTTAAGGAAGTTTACATATATACAATTAACATGATTATTTTTACCTCAGTTAACGTTGTCCGTATTGATGTATTGATACATACACATACATTTTCTTTCAGAGTTGGGCAACACAGCAACATTCATATATATACCTAAACGATCTTTGTAGAAAAGACAAATTACAAATGTCACCCAGCTTTGACTGCGTTGGTGCTCCTAGTAGACGGAGAGTCAAACTAACACTGTCCAAAGTATTCAGCTGAAAAGCAAATTCGGCACCGTAAACAAGGCAATCACAAAAGAACATTGATCTTAGCCGACATGTTGCGACACATTCATTAAGCAGGTGACCGAGTTTGTACGTGTAAGAACACAGTTCACAGGCGATTTCAGAGTCATGTAGCTGATACCGCTCACACCATGCGCGTAATATAGTTTTTATAATCTTCCGAGTATTTCGGAATCTACATACATTGTATATAATACAGGGTTTCACATTGGGACAAAGGACTCTGAAATGCACAACATCACCACCATGTGCTTTTCTATTGTTCCAGTTATGTTCGTCAGCAGAATACACAAGTCTTTTAACAAGTTTTTTCCAAACACATCTAGTGGGTAAACAAACAGGTTGATACGTTACATCAGATATAAATGTTTGCAGACCGTATCTGTACAACAATGAGCATATTTCAGGAATGAAACCATAAGTAACAGTGCTAACAGATAATAGAAATTGATAATACCTTCGCGCCAGGAAAATATTACGACATACACTATTGGTGTCTAATGACAATATCTTATGCAAAAACAACAGTTTCTTTATGACAATATCACAATTTAATTTGTGGAGACCGGCCATAGCTTCGCACATATCAGATCTAGTAGAGGTAGGGAGTCCTTGTGTTTTCTAAACAATGTAATGTTGAAATCGGTCTATTGTGCGCAAGCTGGAGGGTGACATGTTACACCAGAGTTCACTGCCATATAGTGCGATTGGTTTTATCAAATTTTTATATAAATCAATGGATATGAGTGGATTTACGCCATCAGGATGAACACCTGAAGTTGCCATGGCAAAAAATCCACGGAATTTTCTACGGAAAGGACCTGTCAGTGGTAAATAGGGCCTTAAATTTTTTTTCTCTATAAAATCTAAATTTAACACTGCGTTAAAGAGACAATTTCCATTGCTTGTGGTTGGTTACTGTTTTGTTCAATAATATATTCTTCAAGAATGATATTGCAACTCTGTAGAGGTGTAAGGTAGATTAATGAATTCACTGCGTAAGGATTTGTTCACACAAACTTTCTCTCTTCACTCCATCTATTATAAATGTGAAAGTACTTGTTTTGAGTCATCGAGACCTTTAGCGAAATCAAATAAACCATCTTCTGTCGATCTACACGACACACAGAAGAACAGTAGATGATGATGATGATGGCGACTTTACTTGTGTAGTATAGCTACGATGATGATGATGATGATGATGATGATGACACTTACCACATTAATAATAGTAATATTGTATCAGTTTACTACCATTACTATTGATGTGTTTACTATTATTGTGATGGTGATGATGATGACGACGACAACAACAATAACCACCACCATCACCACAACAACAACAACAATAATAAAAATAATAATAATAATAATTTATTGGTATAGATTTTACAGTTATAGCCATTACATGTATAATAGAACAAACAAACAAACGAACGAAGGGTATTTTACAGAAAAGGTATTTACAGAGAAGTATACACATACTTGCTTAATGATTTCACTCATTTAAACAAAATTGCAAAATTCAGTAAATATTACAGATTCATGAAAGGCTGATATTCTAATCACATAATCATCAATTAGTGATCAACATCTCAATATGATTTACTATAATTTTAAGTACTACTTATAGGAGAAGAAAAATATCGAAACGTAACCTTCTAGAGTTGTTACTAAAATATACATTACACCTGACAGTTACAGGTCAACTGCTGGGACTGTGAGAAACTGATAAAAATGTAGCATATGCGTATTAATATCCTTCAATTGTTAACTGGTATCCCTTGAATAGAAAGCAAAATATATGTGTTTTAAAAGATTTTTAACAATATATTTAATATATATATTTAAATTATCACATGGCATTAAGAATCTAAATTTTTGTTAAGTGGGCCAGTGACAATAGTATGGTTTCAAATACTAATTTCTCAAATTTCTGTATTTCAGACAAACTAATAAAAAGTGGTATTCGTTTTCTATAACATTCATTTTACATTGTGTGCATTTTCTTTCATCTAGGTATATTTGTATATATCTTCCATTTTCAATTGCAAGGTCGTGAGACGAGAGTCTGAAATTTGACATGGCTATTCTAAATTTGATAGTTTCAATACTGTTTAAGTAATTTTCACATTTAAATTTATGTTTAAATTTGATGTAAGAGGATAGTCTTCTGGAATTATTTATACGTTGACACCAGTTCTGCATATATACGTCATATATATGTCAATAATTCTTTGTTTTATCATTGAAAAGTTTATATCAGTACCATTTTTAACTTGCCATATATTATATAATCCTATATTTGTTAATATATGCCCAATTCGTGTTTCCATAAGTATTTCCATTTTCGGTATTGTGGTATAATTGCTTGTATACTTTTTTTAACCGTCCCCTGTGACCGAGTTGTTAGAGCGTCTGCCTCCGGAGAGGGAGGTCGTGGGTTCAACCCACGGCCGCGACATACCAAAATTGTAAAAAATGGTACTGTTATAGCTCCCTTGCTTGGCGCTCAGCATATATAGGTAGTTGCAGGACTGGTTAGCTCGGTGTAAGGATAATGTGACTGGGTGTGGCATCATGCCACATGTCTACGGCGTGATACTGCAGTGTGGCAGCACTATATCTATCTCAAGTAGACATCGTCTCCAAATGACTGAAATACTGTCGGTGGGACGTTATTCCAAACAAACAAACTATTTTTTTAAACTTCTGGACGCGTCTGATTTAAGAATTTTAATCCATTATTTTATCATAATTATTTGTCTATGTATTCCATTGGGTATCTCCCTAGTTCTCCATATAATCCATCTAAATTAGTTGATTTTATAACATTTAAAACTTTTCTGAGGAATGTTCAGTGTACTTTTTCTATAACGTTACTGTTATATTCACCCCATATTTCCGGCCCGAAATTAAGGATTGACTCCACTAACCTGTCGAATAATATGCTTTCTGTTTTCTACTATTGCCAATATCCTATTTTGTGCTCAAAGTCAATTTATAAGTATCATAAAATGCAAGCTTTGTATGTGGCATATATGAATGATCGGCTGTATGGATGGACTTATACTTGTAAAATTTACACATGTTTAATGATATCTCTTTATATATGTAAAATAATCAGAGATGTGAATACCTACCGTTTAATGTAGCTCCGTGAAAATAATATATATATATTGTGATATATATTAACAGAACAGAACACATATAGATAAAATATTAATCAACACTAAAACACACATCATCATCATCATCATTTACCTGTAAATTTTGTCAATACAAATTGATTTAGTCAAGTATGATGTTATTAGCGATCAATTGTGCATATAAGATCCCCCATATATACAGAATATACACAAGCTAATATGGCACGTGTCCGATAAAAAAAGGTATGTTTTGATAAAAGTGTCCCTGTATTGTGTTATGAGGAAACCTCAAAGATACTCTACGTCAACAAAAACAACAACAACAAAAACAACAACAAAAAAAACAAAACAAAAAAAACTAGAATCGCAATCGCGATATCATCGGTTTTCGCGAAAGCAATCGCATAATTCGAAAAGCATA
>CM037795.1:31999830-32049830 GCA_021229015.1 Solen grandis | reverse complement strand
ATGACTGTTAAGAAATCATCAGGGATATGTTCATTGACTTTATATCCCGAATGTTTCTGACACCAAGCCAAAACCAACATTTTACATAGAGAAGTCTTTCCATGCCCTGCATCTCCTGAGATGTAAATTCGAGTAAACTCGGTCTGTTCTTTTGAAAAAACTTCTTTTATCGTCATACAGCTGCCTTTTCCTTTCTTCCCATCTTTTGTAAATGCACTTAACGGAATGTTGGACACAGTATCTTCACTGTCCTCACTGCCATTGGTACTATCTGTCACTAGTTCAAAACTGGGCTGTACATATAATCTATCTACCTCTGGCAGTGTGGCTGGCTGTAACTGAGCAATGTAGGTGTCAATCAGATGGCGTTTCAGTTCTGAAAATAAATTTCAAAAGTTCAAATGAAATTATTAAGTATACAGAAAAATGGTGTGATATCAAACATGAAATAAAACTAAAATTTAAAACTTTCTGATTACATTCAATATTTTCTGGACGGTATTCAGTACTGTACATACATTACTGTTATTAAGTACTGTAAATATATTAGTATGTCAAATTAAAATGGTTTACACTTCGTTTGCGCATGTGCAGAATTGGTATTGCAATCTAAATGTAAAGTTGTGATAGTTATAGTTTTCAGTGACCGATATTTTTCTATGTGATTGTTTAGGGGTTTCAAATACGTTATTCGTGTTTGTTTTAAAGAGTTTCCAGTGAAATTTATCATATTTGATAGACTGTTAGTCAGTAGATGTATGTATTTTAAAGATGTTTACATACATAACGGTCATGACCTACTTATGACCTCGTCGGTCTGGACATTGCACATTTCATGTATTCTGTTTGAACTTGTAATTATACATAGTAGTATAATTATAACATGATGGGTTGGAAAAGTAATGTAATAATGTAACACTTGTTAATATGTAATCGCAATATAAAGAACGCATGGTGTAGATATCAATACAGTACAATTGTCTGTGCAGTGCTAGTCCTGCTGTTTTAATCAGGTTGATTATCTATAGCCTTTTTTACACACGTCTTTTACACTTGTGGAAATAGCTCATTTGGTAAGAGCGTCGATCTGCACTTTTTTCCCCTTCTAGAGGTCATGAGTTCTATTCCAGCTGGGACCTTTTTTAAAAAAAAAATTTCGGAAATTTTTGAGTTATATTTGTATAGTTTGTTTTAAATAGTAATTTTATACATCCTTTAATTAATTTGTATTTGCTTCCTTTGATTTAAACATAAAAATTAACCAAAATTTTTTTTTTGTTACGGGTAAAATGGGTGTGCATTTTAAACTTTAATCTCAACACCATATCATCATATTAAACAAATGAGGCAACTTATCTTAAAATCCATCATTGTATGAAGAAGTTACAACACAGATTGTATCATATTACCTACAGAGCACCTTTTAAGTATAACCCTGACCTTTAAGCTTGAATAATTTATGTGCAACTATTCTTCAAAACCATTATATACATGTGCAAGTTACAGCCCAGACACGGACTATTGTGCCCATTGTTTTACCTTCTAAGTGGGACCCAAACTTTAGAGCAACGGTCCTAGGCCATGCGCACTGTCTCAACATGATGGCTATTTTAGATATTTCAATGCGTGACAAAGTTTTGGTCTAGAAAAGTTGACAAATGCTCGACCACCGACCTTCAACAAACAAATGGCCATATTTTTACTTCAGAAAACCTGGTAAATACAAGGGTTGTCTGATGGCAGCATGATTAGTCTACTGGTTGATAGTATAATCCATATTTTGTGAATGTCAATCACAAGTCATAATCATGTCAAAAGGATTGAGTTATGAAATATGACCAGTGACTTGAAATAATGACCCCAACACAGGAATTAAATTTCAAACTATTCCCTTAAGAAGTTTAAAAGACATGAATTCGTACTTAATCAATCTATCAACAAAAGGTTATATTAAAGTCCAAAAGAAATATGACACTGTCAAACAGAACCCTAACATTTATTTAAGACCAAACAAGACCAAATATAGTCGCAAACATACATGAGTAACTGGTCTTACTTCTTTGAATTTTTCAGTGATAATAAACAAAGGAATGGAGTTTGATTGACATGTACAGAGTAACAGTTGAAACACAATAAAGGTTATACATGTAAAGCATTACTATTATTTCCGCTGGCTAGTTCCATGATAAACAACAGAGACATCTATAATGGTCATAAGTGAAGTAAAAATGAAAAAAAGTCCCAAAAGGGTATTTATATTTGTAAAAATACTTGGAGGAGTTACTGTTTGTGTTTCTAATGGTTGGTCTGATTAATCTAAAGATATGTATGAAGTTTGTGGGACAATCATTGAGTACAAGTAGATATAAAAGCAATGTTAAACAAAACTTTAACATTTCTTGGGACGCCGACAAACGCCAGGTAGCCACAGTAGCTCACTCTATTATCTTTATTTATCCTTTTCTTCCAAAAGTCGAACTAGAAATGCTTATTACTATTTTTCTCCTCCTGGTATCTGGCGTCTGCCCGGGTTGTCGCTGCTTGCTGTATATTCTGTATCTGATTGTTTCCCTCAATCTTCACTGCCTCTACTTGCTTCCGGCCTTCATCTCGTATGGCCAATTCAACCATTCGCCTGACCTCTGTGATATTCTCATCTGTTATCTCGAAAGATGAGGTTTCCAACTGAAAACAAAACACACCCATAAAGATATCCTGGAACTGGAGACAATGTGTACATCTAATAAAATCTTCACGTATTGTCAAAATTATATCCACATTTCTTTAAAAAAAGTGCTCAATTAAAGTTGTACAAACGTTTGAAGCTGATGTCAGGCATGATGTTATATCTTAAATTGAAGCACATTTCTTGAATTGATATAACCCGTCGATTAGGAACAATAGTCAGCGCAAATCAGAATACCATAGGTTTGCTTTCCATCTGGAGGCTTCATTTTTCAAGGGAACGCCAAAGCTTAAGAATGTGTTGTAGAGGATCATGAGTTTATCATTATTACAACTAAAAAATTAAGTCTAAACATAGTTTTATAGAAGCAGAATATTGAAATTATCTATAAAGAATACCGGTACATTCGACTAAGGCTCAAATAGATTTTAAGATATGGCTCTAGACGGAAAAAGGTGTAACGAAAAGACGGATGGAAGCACGGAAAGTCAGACAATGCCAAAAAACATTCCCCACCCCACAGCAACCAGAAGAAGAATATGTTATTTAGTATATATATATATATATATATATATATATATATATATATATATATATATATATATATATATATATATATATATATATATATATATTAAAAAACAAAGAAAAGAACAACAACAACAAAAAACAAAAAACAAACAAAAAAAAAACAAGAGGGTCAAGATAGGCCTGTGTCGCTCACGTTATTAAAATTGATGTTAAAGGTAGGTATTATGATGCACAATTCTACACCAACCTCAAAACTTTAGAAAGAAATAGTAAAAATGGCTAGATCTTGTTTTCTGACCGATATAAAAGAAATCAATTTAAACTAGAGATTTGTTCTCGTAGAAAACCGATGTCTCCTCCAACCTCTTCCCCTCACACATACACTGAGGCACACAGAGACCTATGCATGAGAGTCCTCTTATCAGGACCTGCTTTATTTGCTTTAAAAAAGTAGATCTACCGGGATTTCAGTTACCAAAATATTAGCTCACTTTTGCAAACAGTGACTTAAAAATAAGAATAAATTGTTATTTTTCGCATGTAAAAGAATAATTAGGATGACAAGCAACAGGTAAGCCCTCTGTGGCTAGGGTACGAAACGTTTGCAGTAACTGAGTCCATGGCTGATTCAACTTCATGCCAAAAATCCAGTTGTTTTAACTCAGGTTGTTTAATATTCATTGAATTTTGAATTACGTCATTAGTATTCATGGAGTAAATAGTTAAAGGACTAACTATATTAATCAAGCTCCGCCCAAAGTTATGGACCTTGTGTTTGACACTTCCTCTCATCAATTTCTTTCTAGAACTGATTTTTATTTCAATATCATAAGTAGAACAGGCATTGTCTTGTGGTCAAGAAATTGTAAAAAAAAGGGAATAATAAAATACTGAAGCAGAGTTATAAACCTTCTCTCAATTTTCAATAGCATGGGTAGAACAGAAGTTATACTAAGGACACAATATTGTATAAAAGGGGAAAAACTCCAACACGAAAACTTGAAAATGGATTATGCTCTTGTGCACTGCAATTCTCGTCCATAACGTCTACCCACCTGAATGAAGTTTCAATGTTATATGTCTCATAGTGCTTGAGTTATGCTCCGGAAATACTTAATTGAATATGAAATTAAACGACGGTCAATAACTCCGAAAATATTATTTGAATTAAGGTTCTTGTGCACTACAATTCTCCTTTGTGAGGTCTTTCTTTATGAAGTTTCAAGGTTATATGTCTCATAGTATATGAGTAATGCTCTCGACAAAAAATAAGAATGAAATTTATCAAAGGCAATTACGAAACACATATGATGAGCAGAGTTACGGTTCCTGACATTTTTCCTCTATGAGATTTATCCATATTTAAAGTTAATAGCTTTGATTATGTTTGAGTTGTGTTCCAGACAAAGATGAAGTATGAAATTTTACAAAGGACAGTTACTCCAAACATCTGATTGGAAAAGTTGCGATGCTTGTGCATGACATTTCTACATTGAAAACCATAGCTTAAAAATTCAAAAGTTAGTCACTGGGAGAAGATCAATGTCATCCAAGGTCAATGTTCAATTACAAAATGGAAAGCGGGGGGATTACCCTGGTTGATGGTTTCCTAAGCCCAAGCAATAAAACATAAAAACAACAACAACAACAACAAAAAATATCTAAGTTTTTCTAGGTCAACTGGTGTCTGAAAAGAATTTTTTTCAAGTTTATTCCCTATTTAAGTCTATGAAAAAAGTGAACATTAGGCGTGGCAAATTTGACCCAGTAGACATGATTTGAACATTTTTGGCAGAGGACTACTAGGCAATGACACACAAGAAATATCTAAGCTCTGGGTCTTGTTTCTGACAGATTGTTTTCATTTTTTTGAGTCTATATAGAATTTTGTAAACCCTAGGGCAGGGCCAACTTTTGACCCCAGGGTCATGATTTCGACAAAGTTGGTAGAGGTCTGCTAGGCTATGTTACACATCAAGTATCTAACTCTAGACCTTGTGGTTTCCGACACGATGGTGTGTTTTTAAGTTTTTCCATTATAAGTCTTTGTAAAGAAGGTGCCTGTGAAAGATGGCCCTGTGTCGCTTTCCTGGGTAAGATTGCTGTGTTAAGCATGTGGCATCTAAAGTGATTGCAATGTTTTTGTTACATTTGACTAAGTGACCTAGATTTTGATCCTACCTAAATTTGCATTCATCTGGGATTTCATGCAGACAATATTCTTATCATGTTTAAAGAAGACTTGGACAAAAATGTAGCCTCTATAGTGTTCACAAGCTTTTTTCTATAATTTAACCTGGTGATCTTCTTTTCGACCGCATGTGACACATTTTCGAATTTATCTGAGATTTCATAAAGACAAACATCCTGACCAAATTTCATGAAGATTGGGTAAAAACTGTGGCCTCTAGAGTGTTCACAATCAATTGTTGACGACGCACAACGGACGAAAAAGTCGGCCACAAAAGCTCATTTGAGCACACGTGATCAGGTGAGCTAAATTATTCCCCCTCGAAGGTGACGATTTGACCTGAGGTCATGACTTGAAAACAACTAGGTAAAGATTCACTAGAAAATGCCACACACCACATAACTTAAGTGTAGGTCTTGCAGTTTCGTAGAATTTTTTAATTTTCTTTTTTTTTAAATCTAGTTTTTGTCCGTGACGATATGGACCGGGACCATTTGGAAAAAAATGGTATAGCTTCAATCAAGGAAAATCACAGGCAAGTTTAATCAAATTTGTCTAAATAGTTTCGTTTGCAACCAATGAAGACGCACTGACAGCCGCCGAACAATCATCGATCCTAAAAGCTCACCTGAGACGTGGTTCTTTCCAATTTCCAACTCCACTGCTAGGTCACATATGAGCAGTGTTTTCATTAATAAATATAACACCATTTCTGTTTTTTTTAGACTACCGATTTGGTCGTGGGTCAAGGGGGATTTTATCTTATTATAACCGATGATTTTGATCTGCAATCGGTAAATAATGAAACCCCTGTATGAGGTCGTCATGCCTTACCTCTGTTAGTTTAGTCACAGCTTGCTGTGCTGTGCTGTCATTCTGCAGGGCAGCTGTACACTGAAGTGCGTTCTTCATCACACTTAGATAGTCTCTCAGCTCTGCATTGGCCAGCGACTGCCTTGCACAGTGCAGGATCTCATTTCTTGCCGTCCTACACTGTAAACAACACCACAAAACCAACAATAAATATATCATATTAGTAGAGAAACAGGTTATTACACTGTTAATCTCTCTATTTCCTGAGTAGTACAAGCCATGTTCTTTTACACATTTGGAACCATGCCAGAATCATATTGCAAGGTATGTGAGAGGCTTAAATTCGCAACTTTCAGTCCCCAGAGTTAATTGCTCTACCTCTTGACACTCCTACCATTTTCTACCAGCTGTGAATGACGAACATGCCACAGACTCCCAATGTTTTCAAACAATCAGACTCATACACATTTTTTGACATATTGATGCTTTGCGATACACCAAATTATATGCATAGACCTAGACTAGCATCTTGTATTTGATATTTAATTAGTTTTAATACAGTAGCCTCAGTCTGACAAGTCTAATTTGCTGTCACTGAATTTTGGGACTAAAATGTTTGGCACAGATAACTGTCTGCTCACGAAAAAAATTGGTTTCCTATAAAAAACACATCTTCTTTGCCATGTGACTAGGTTACTTTAGATGTTGAATTATCAGTTTTGCATTACATACCTTACAAGAAATATTAATGAACCACAAAAACACAGAGGAATTGTTTTTACCTCACCTGAGCACAACGTGCTCGAGCACAACGTACTCAAGGGTAAGCTATTGTGATCGCCCTTCGTCCGGCGTCCGTCGTGCGTCGTCAACAATTTGGCTTGTTAACACTCTAGAGATCATATTTTTAGGCCAATCTTCATGAAACTTGGTCAGAATGTTTGTCTCTATTAAATCTTGAACAAGTTAGGAATTGGGTCATGTGTGGTCAAAAAGTAGGTCACGAGGTCAAGTCTTATAAAAACCTTAACACTCTAGAGGCCACATTTTAGCCCAATTCATGAAACTTGGTTAGAATGTTTCTCTCCATAAAATCTTTGACAAGTTCGAATTTGGGTCATATGGGGTCAAAAAGTAGGTCATGAGGTCAAATCTTAGAAAAACCTTGTTTACATTCCATAGCCCACATTTTTGGCCATATCTTCATGAAACTTGGTCAGAATGTCTCTTTCCATAAAATCTTGGAAAAGTTCAAAAGTGGGTCATGTGGGTCAAAAAGTAGGTCAGTATGAAAAATCCAACATATGTTACTCATTTATAATCAGGTGAGCGATTCAGGGCCATCATGGCCCTCTTGTTTAACTAAAACAACAAAATGTGAACTAGTGGCTAAGTACAAATTTTGATTTAGGCTCGTAAGTTGCCTTAATACCGACGGAACCCTGAAAGCGCTGCCAAAAAAAAACAAAAAAACAAAAACCCACACACACCCACACACACTTAAATTAAATCACCTGAAGAAGAACATCTGGACCAGCAGCATTGCTAACTGTTAAGTTGTGGCGCTGTGTAATTTTCTCAAGATTAATTCCGATGTTTACAAGTCCACTGAAGTCTGTATCTGTGGCAGATGTTATATTAAGATACCCTCCGGTGTTGGGAAGAAAATTTTTCGCAACTTCCCAGTGGTCTGCTACCCACTGTGACATGATGGAATTTTTCCAGGAGGGTCCCTTGAACCTGTGTGCTGACACTATTTCATCAAATAAAATCCCACATTTGTTATTTGGACAGAATCGTCGTTGGTTTCTGGGTCCTCTGGAGCAGATGCAGTTCATCTTCCTTGCTGGACATGCCGAGGGTTGATGAGGTAGTAAGTTGTCTAGTGTACATTGGCCGCATTTTTGTGGCAGCTGGCCAAGTTTATTTAGAAGAGATATATGGAACTCTTTTGCTTCATGATCAATGAAAGGCTCTATCCCTTCCTTTGTGTATTTCAGTGCCAGTCCCGCCCGGACCCAGTTAAGGTATGTCAGATCTCGTATTTGAGCCTGGTGAGGTACTCCCATCTCCGACTGGTATCTTAGTCCTTATTGGAGCTGAAGTCTTCACTTCACCTAGAAACATCATCATACTAATAAATTTATCATATGGTTAATTTTATTTTGGAACTTTATTAGTATTCGTAGAAATATTGAGCAATATTTTTATTCTGAAATAGGACAGCAATGTAATAATTGTCATAGATGGTTGAATATGGCAAAGATGCCTAGATCTGCACTTTATACCCACCAATAGTAATTCACTCAAAACTCTTTATGATTTGAGGGGTTTGTGTCAGTAATAACTAAGTAAAATCCTACTGCCCTGATCTGGAATCGATCTCGGAACCCTCGAACACTTAACCACGTCGCTACAAAAGCAAGTTCCATGACAAGTAAGTACAGGTGCCATTTAATATCACTACCACATATGCATGTTAAGACCACCGACAACCTTAGTCTGCAAAAATAACCTTGTGCAAATCATTTAATGATCTTGGTGCTAGAAAAAACCTTGGTCAAATCGGCTGAACATTATTGACTTGCCAAAAATTAAACAAGAATACCACGGTGGTCCTAGAACACTCACAAGATAACGTTTAGCCTAAATAAAACTATTTAGGTCACACATCTTTACTTGGTTACTTTCAGCAGCGACCAGATTCATTTGTGCTCAAAGTCATTACTTTGTAAACCTTGGTTTCATAGAGGAATTTCTATAAATACATGTAGTATAAAAAGACTAGCTGATCCCACTATGAACCTATTTTTTCAAGGGATCATCTCTATTTTAGCAATAATGGTTGAAGGCTATGGTGTGACCATTTGTCAATTTCTTGCCCAATGAAATTGAATCCTGACTGTTGGTTTCTCATGGGAAGAATTTTGATATTTTCTATGTAAGCTATATAAGGAAATAAGCCGATCCCCGTGGGCTTCATTTTTCATGGGATCAACTTTATTTTTACCAATTACGGTAGAGGGTTATGTGGTTTCCATTTGTGTCAAATGAAATAAATTCTGTTCATTTGGTTTTATAGAAGATTCAGAAATTTCCTATAAAACCTATATAATGAAAAGAACCAACAACATTAAGGCCACCACTTTCAAGCGATCAACTTTCTTTGAGCAATGTTGGTAGAGGGTCTTGAGGTGATCATTTGTGCCAAATTGAATTCTGACTCGAAGAACGAGGCAAGACGGACACTGGCTGATCAGAAATAGCTCAAACTGAGCACGTTGTTCTCAGGTTAAGCTAAATATTACTCAGACCGATACCTTGAGGTAAAGTCCCTTTAATGTTTCTGCTACATTTCGGACCTCATGGCCTTTCACGGAGATAACCAAGGTTTCTTAATGTTTCATTAGGGGAACCTTGGTTATCTTGGTAGAGGTTACGTGGTTCAGGACGTAGCGGAACCATTACAGGGACTTTACCTTAAATAAATGAACTCAAATCAAGTTCTTGATACAGTCGTGCGTCATTAGGAGTCATGGTGCAAAGTGTAAGCTCCCATGGTCGGGGACTATTAAATTACAGGCCAGACACAAACTTGGAACTTACTTAATCATCTTGACCATGAACAAATAACCTTAGGTCAAGTTTATCACACACCTTCTGGTCCAAGGTATATATGTTTCTAGAGCAAAAAGTTACAAATATTTATACAACCTACAAATTGACACTTGACAACATATGATTTTTCCGAATTACCTTGAACAATTTGATTATAAATTAAACTTCACACATTAAAACGAGATGGCCACAGAGGCCCTGGATCGCTCAGCTGAGTATAGGGTTACCTAAGGAACATCTGTACTAAATCATTTTGCAATCTGGTCAGTAGTTTTGAGGGAAATGATTTTAAAGTTTTCATTTTTTTTTCTTTCCGTTGCCTTGGCAACAAGAGTTAAAATGGATGAAGATTATTTTAGCAACTTTTGTGAAGGTTCACCCAAGGGTCATCTCTGCCAAGTTTAATCAAATTCTCTCCAGTGGTTTCAGAGGAGATGTCGTTTAAAGTTTTCACTATATACATATAAGGCAAATTAGTCCCATCCCTGACGGCCATGGTTTTTTACGGATCGGAATAATTTTATTAATCTTGGTAGAGGCTTAACCCAGGAACATCTGTACAAAAACATTTTGAAATCTGGTCAGTAGTTTCGCAGAAGATGAGTTTTAAAGTTTTCATTAATTCACATTGCCATGGCAATCAGAGTTCTACATGGATGAAGTTTATTTTAGCAACCTTTGTGAAGGTTCACCCAAGGATCATCCCTGCCAAGTTTAATCACATTATCTCCATCAGTTTCAGAGGAGATATCGTTCAAATCAAATTGTTGACGACGCATGGCGGATGACGCACGACGAAAGACGCAGGGTGATCACAAAAGCTCACCTTGAGCACAATGTGCTCAGGTGAGCTAAAATCAAATCAAATGCAGTCTGATTTACTATTTTCTCAGATTTTACTCTTTAATTATCATCGAATAGCATGTATTAGCTTTATCTCACTATTAACAACATCCAACAACAATACGTTTTTCTTTGCAGCTTCTTGAAAATACATGAAGTACATATTTCATTAGATTAAATGCATAAACAAAAGATCTGGTATAACCACACACACAAAAACAAGTAACAAACCTTTTTTCATTGTTTACCCATTACTAACCTTATTTTGGCCTTTGAGGTATGAAACTGGGTCATGTGTGATGTAATGTCACGTTCACCCACTAACAAAACATCAGAAAACTGGGGGGCCTCCGTGGCCGAGAGGGTAAAGTCGCTGACTTTAACACTCACTCAGTCCCTTACCGCGTGGGTTCGAATCCCGGCAGGGTTATTCGGATTTTCATGTGAGGAAGCCTTCCAGCTGGCTTGCGGTATGTCGATGGTTCTACCCGGGTGCCTCCGTGCATTCGGGGTCTTCCTCCACCTGTAATTAGCTGGACGTCGCTATATGACTGAAAAACTGTCGAAGCGACGGTAAACTCAAATAGTCAAGACAAGTCAGAAAACTGGACCGCACTTACTCCAAACAAGTTCCTAAAGGAATGAGTTACCAGTGATACCCAAATTATCCACATGGATAACAAAAAAATCGTCTCACTTGAAAGAAATATTCATATGGAAATTACGAAAATAGAGCTAAAACACCGTTTGGGACTTACATTGAAATATTGGCAGCAACAGATTTTCTGATTTCATGCAGCTGTCAGAAGTACACCCGTCACATAAGATGTCATAGCAAATACCTACTTGTCTTCATTAGCAAGCTGCTGCGACATTACAAACGTCTCAGCATTGGAGGGTACCTGGCAATAGACCATTTCACTCCGAAATAAGACTTAAATCAACGAGCACTTCCAATCACTTAATCTACATGTTGGTGTAAAATTCCTCACATTTTTCAATGGGAAATAAACATTCACTTGCGAATTTTCCCCAGTCACTAATTGGTCAATTTTAATCAGCGAATTATACCGAGTATTGCCGCCCCCCTTGTAAAATGGTCTATATGGTACATTCCTGTTTGTTACCAGGTAGTACTGGTATACCGCCACACAAAACGCCATTACAAAGATTGTCCACAAATACCGTCAGCGGTACCACAGCAAGTTCTCATCTTCAACACATTCTAATTCTGGGTCACATAAATGCAGCTACATTCCAATCAGCAATTTCATAGTAAGTACCAATCAATAACAAACCGCCCACGGTGGCCGAGTGGTTAGAGCGTCCGACTCGGGTGCGGGAGGTCGTGGGTTCGATCCCCGGCCGCAGCAGTCTTAAAATATGGCACTGGTATAGCTCCCTTGCTTGACGCTCATTATATAAGAGTAGTTTCAGGACTGGTTTGCCCGCTGTCAGGATAATTTGACGGGGTATGGTATCATGCCACATGTCTACGGCGTGATACTGCAGTGTGGCAGCATTATATCTGTCTCAAGTAGACATAGTCTCCAAATGACTGAAATACTGTCGGTGGGACGTTAAACCCAACAAGCAAACAAACACCAATAACAAAGGTGTATCAATTTTACCAATCCTTAAAAAATACGCCCATATTTTTAACTGTTTTTTTTTCTCTCTAGGAGTACCACAGTTAAAGACCAATCTCCCAAACAAGGCAGCACTGAAGCCCTGGATGTCTGTCTAAACATTGGTTACACAACCTTTCACAGTTAAACTACGGCAAGAAATCATTGAAGCATAGCTAATATCAGCCAAGCAAGATGCACAATCAAGCACAGGAACTAGACAGTAGCTCAAACACAGTAGACTGCAGACCGAGACTATAGGTGGTACCAGTGGATGAATTTCTAATTTGTTAGCCGCTTTTTGTAGTTGGGAAGCAAGTAAAGATTGGACCCATACCAGATGATAGTAGTGATAATTCCCAATCGTGAGCTAGTAAATAAGATCATCAATCTGACTGAAGTCCATCTCTATACGCCAAGCTATTAGGATCTGAAGACGACATTGGCATTTGCATTCTTGATAATAAAGATTTGCAATTTCAATATTTAGCAGAGTCTATAGTAACTATTACGGTTTCATATTCTAACGACGCCTGAAAGAATATGTGAGTGTAAATCACAAATTCTCCCAAACCTTACAGATTGGCTTGACAGCCTTTAGAAATATGCACTGCCATATCTGAAGCACGTTTTACTAGGGGTTTATCCAACAGTCTCTGACATAAGCATGAGAAGACTATATTTCTTTATGAAAATAAAATAATGTCAAGGCAACTGATCAAGGAAACAATGGGCAGCTCCTACCTGGCAAATAAAGTGAAACAAATGCTAAATAGATATCCGCTACTAGAGTTTAGTTGCCTTTTCAATAACTGTATACAAAAAACAACTTGAAAGGCTATGGTAATGTTGTTGCATTCTTTTTCACTTGTTTGCATGTGGTTGATTGTGTGGACGGTTCCTAAACTCTCAATCAAGTATGTTTACACAAACCAGCTTATCTAACCAGTGTAGATTTGAAGCATGTGGTAAACGGTTGACCTACTTTTCTCAAAAGAACATGTGCATTTTGTTTGTGATACTGTTTGTGAGCACTTGACCTAGGTATGAATAGAAACTGTCAAAATATCAATAGGGGGAGTTTCATACAATTTGCGGAACCGTCCATTCACTTAGATCCTTGCATAAAGGAAGTTTTGACCCAAAGACAGGATGGTATTTGTAAATTTATTATACACTAGTTTTATAGCATAATTAATTTATTCTACATACATACATACATACATACATACAAATATCTAAGATCTAACAGTCTAGTCTGCGAAGGCATAATGTACTGACGCTGGCCACGCCAGTAGACGGGGAGAAGAACCAATGGTCACTACAGATGTCAACAGGTTCTAATATGACAAATGAGCCAAAGATATGGAGACAGATATCCAAGCCAAAGTTAAAGGCACATGTAAGCTTGTGGTACGAGCTGAAGTATCCCAGGTTACATGCCACTAGATTCAAGGGCAAACACATTGAGCAACAGCGACCTTTACCTTAGACTGTGCCCACATTAATATAGAGCTGAATTAATCAAACATGAAGAACATGGAAAGGGCTACACAGGCATATTACTACAACCTACACCAAGTAATGTTATCCCTCTTAAAATATCCGTTTGTGCTTATACTGAAGTAGCATATACATGCAATATACATATATATAAATATCTATATGCGCTAAGCTAAAAATAGAACGTATACTTTATATTGCGGATTGTATAACTTGTGTTAAATAGCTGGCAAGGACCTAAAATGAAAAAAGGCAAATGCTACTCGTAGCGTAAATATAAGTGTAAATAACAGTGTAAATTGCTTGATGTGCGTGCACCAATAGGTCCAGTATAAGTTAATTAAGTGTTGGCATAAAGTGCGCAATAGTAGGCCTATTAAGATCTATACATCAGATCCCGGAAGAAGACCATGAAGCTTAAAACTTTCTCACAATACACAGTATATCGGCTTACATACATATAATTAGACCTACTCTGAAAAATAAAATGGAGCTACTTACATTATGCCTTTATGAAAACGTTGGCATTACGACGCATTTCGCTGAGACATGCTATTAAATTGGTTTTCCGTTTTGCGCGTGCTAGATGGGATACAGGTCACGTGATTTATATCCGCATTGGTGACGTCACGGTCTTATAAAAAGCAGTGTATCTTGCGGGCACAAAAATCTGAATTCAATATAATTGTTATGAAATATTACTGATTGATTATAAATGAACTAACAATAAAATTAACTGGGGTATATCTACCTCACCTTCGAAAAACGAACCTAGGCAGCCAACGAAACCAGGGCAAAAGCCCACCCACCTAGCCACGGGGGTACTATATGTAATACTATACAGATTTGTATGCGACCTAAGCAAACTGATGACCTGCTTCCAGATCACCGAAGTGCGCATAGTTCGGCAGAATCACATAGACAAACTACCTTCCGATCCCCGAGGGCGTGGTACAGTAGTGTCGCCTAATACCCAGAGACCCTAACCTAACTGTATAAATAAATAAATAAATAAATATATATATATATATATATATATATATATATATATATATACCAGGCTAGCTACCTTCCGATCCCCGAGGGGCATGGGACAGTAGTGTGGCCTAATACCCAGAGACCCTAACCTAACTGTATATATATATATATATATATATATATATATATATATATATATATATATATATACCAGGCTAGCTACCTTCCGATCACCGAGGGGGATGGTACAGTAGTGTCGCTTAATACCAAGAGACCCTAACCTAACTGTATATTTATATACCAGGCTAGCTACCTTCCGATCACCGAGGGGGATGGTACAGTAGTGTCGCTTAATACCAAGAGACCCTAACCTAACTGTATATATATTCCAGGCCAGCTACTTCGATCACCGAAGTGCGTGGTATAGTAGCTAACCAATAAAATATAACACTTGCTGCTTCGAACAGGAGACCTTACAATCTGACCGACTGCTTGCGCAAAAATGAATGATTATGAGATGAGCAGCGCCTTATATACCTCAAAACCACGTGGCCATACACAGACAAGTCCATTCCCAGGACGATTCCATAATTAACCAAATAAAATATCCAAAGGGGTGTTGGCTTACATGCACAACAAATATACATTAAAATACAAATTAACATACCTTAACTAATTAATATGTAGTATTGGCATTATTAAAGAATAATTAATCACTTACTAATGTATTTTAGACGCTATTTATATATAAAAACCTACCTCGAAACAGTCAGCCTCGATTTCGCAATTATAAACAAAAGATTGGAAACCTTGGATTTATTCGTTGAAAATCGCAACTTCAAACTAATATCTTAATGTTGCATCATCCCTATATAAACTAATAAGTAGAATCAAGTAGTTTTATTTTTTAGACGGCGCTTATTGCGGATCCACGCAATGCGATTCTGCACTTAAGAATACGAATGGAATATGATATGCAGACCTTTTATTCATAACCGTAACCGCTATTCAATTGCTGTTGATTGTAAACGTGTTATTTTGCTCAGTAAACATCCATTTTAAGAGCGAACAATATACCTGTGACACTTAAAAACCAGAACAGCAACCCTTTTTGCATACTTGAAGATCTAGTCCTGTAAAAAGAAAAAAAGTAGCGCTTCGAATGTCTGTAATTAACCTAAAGTAGTTCACGCGTAATTTTGCATGAAAGCGAGTTATGTTTCTTCCAGAGCATTTCTTAACTTTGAAATAGAAACAAACATTTAAGTATCTATAACATCAAGTACCTTGTCAAGTTCTACACTTAGGTAACAGTAGAGAGTGTATATAAATCGGGTTCTAGGGAATGACCTACTTCTGAAGTTCATACAGTCCGGTTCATGACCCTAACTCCGGTTTGTTTTGTAACAAACAGAGTGCGTATTCCATTGTCTTACTACCGACTATAGTTATAGAAGAGTGTGTGGAGTTTTTGCGTCATGTGGCTTTTGCCTCTATTGTATCAATAATTAAGTGTAACGTTCTTCCGAGCGTCTTAATTTATTATATATAGTTTTTCTCTTGACTACTTGTCTTTTGATTAGCAAATATGTTAAATAAAATATACAATGAAAGGAAGAAACTGTAATGACAAATTTTCCGTGCGACTACTTGTCTAATGATTTATGTATAACAATGATTCAAAAGTATTAACATGTAGCTTAAATCACAGGAATCAATTATAATAGCGTATTTACAAAACCCACTGACTCAATGAGGCTTGTCCTTAAATGTCCCTAACACAGCCTCAATGAATCTGGCACTTGGAAGCTGGCACCAAGATGCTGGCACTACGATGCCTACACTCTTAAGGTTACACAAGGATGCCGGCACCACGATGCCGCCACTTTGAAGCTGGCACTAGGATGCCGGCACTACAATGCAAAACCCTAACCTCAGTAAACCACACATAGAGCTTCTAAATGCTACCGTGCTTAACAGTGCCTTCAATGTCTAATCTAACACAGTACCACTGCAACCCGAGCAGCACGGAATATAGGACGTAATCTGTATCTCAATATAGCCAGGCTTCCTCGAAACACCTTAGAAATATCCTATCCCTAATTTACTGAAAGTCCCAGTAAACGCTGTAATTGTTTTGGCTAGATGTGGACCGTTCGATAGTCGAGCCAAAACTGACTGAAAAACTAAAAATCTCGCCCTTATATAGGCCTCTAACACTACCGCCACCTAGCGGAATCACGACAACCGCCGAGAGACCACGGACTTTGCCGAACATGTTTAATATCATCGCAATGGGTTTAACTTAACAAAGCAGATAAACTGTATGCTGGGTAATACAGATATAATTAATGAATAATAAATTTCACCCGGTGATTAAAACTCCAAATAGAATCGATTTAAGTAGTAATACTAACCGTTGGAGCAACGATGTTGATTCCCGAAACAAATGAAGCAAATGTAAACAAGGGGCGTAACTTTTGCAATTTTTATATCTTCCAACGTATTTCACTACATAAGAATCACAGCTTTTTTCCTGTTAATCCGGCTGCCGTCTCTCAGCGCATTGAACGCTTTGATTTATCTTTTTAACCAAATGCAGAATAAAATAGAGGGAATCAAAAATAAATAAATATACGGTGAAAAATAAAACTTCCCAAGATGAACGGGAAGGGACCAAAAGGGAAAAATCATCACATTTCCCACGCCTCCGACATCAATCGACCTCGATTGCTAAAATCTTTATTTGGTTACATTAAATCGACAAAGAACACGACTTTTTCCAAAATACAAAAAATTACTGACTGAATATAATCAAAAACAATTGTGCTTGCACATCTTTGGATACAACTTAACTAGGAAACAAACAAAATTGAGCTTTGAATTAAATCCATAAATGCCAGAAAGATCTTCAAAATCAAACTTTCAAACTTATTTCTTGTCAAATTTCACGTCTAACTGAACCTGGCCACTACCAGGTACTATCAGTTTTACTCTCTTCTTCCCATTCACCATGATTTGCACAAAGTCCATCTCGTCATCATCATGTTCCGATCAATTATATGAATAACAAATTGGTAAAAAATAATAAAACGACATTGTTCTACTAAAATTGGTACGAAAGAAGAATACAATTTTGAACATTTATTCGACTAAGAAATAACACAATATATACATTTCAACAAATACAAACGTGATAGATCAAACATTCTATGATATATATGACACTGAAAAATCAAGAAAAACTTTTATTTGAAGCAAACTTCAAAACAAAAAAATAAATACGAACACAAAAACATCTGTTACAGAAACAAGAGCTGTCCGTAAGACAGCACGCTCAACTATTTGAATGCTTGTCAGTAAAAATAAAAAAAAAAAATCTCAATATAAAACCCAAGTTTTAAAGCAATATCTCAAAGATTCCAATAAAATAGTGAATTAGTACGAAAATATTAAGTCAGAATAGGGGCACAATTATGTCAATTTCCAAGACTTATGCCATGTACAGTTAGAGGTAATGGTCATAAACTGGTATTCAAAGTTTCAAATCAATTTCTTAAAGGGTTAAGTGAGAAATTGAGGTGGTGTATAAACCTTAACCGAGATTCTAAATAAACTAGAAATGTGTCCAGAGGACACAGATGCTTCCATCCGTCGCAATTTCCAGAACAAAGGCCAACACCCAGGAGCGCAAGTCATGTCTTAATTAATATATCCATTAGGTTTCAAGTCTGTAGTACAAACACTTTCAGAGTAACGTGCATCACCAGCATAAAATTCCTTTGTTTTAAAAAACAAACGCCCATAACTCTGTCAACTTCAACGGTGGTTCGTTGAAAATACGCAGGTGCGCAAGTTCATGTCCTGAATAATATATCCACGAAGTATCAAGTCATTAGTACAAATACTCTCGGAGTTATGCGTGTCACAAAGTTTCGAGACGGACGGACGGACGTACGTACGGACAAAGGCAAATCTATATTCCCCAGTTTTGGTGGGGACATAAAAAGGGACATAATTACTTTAAAATTCCTGACAAATCCTGACCCCCAACACAGGTATGCAATTTCATGTGTGAATTATGAGGGGCATCCATGGAAAGAAATCGGAGATAAAAGTTATGTTAAACAAAAGATTGACATTTTTTCTGGACATCCAGGGAAAGAAATTGGAGATAATAGTAATGTTAAACAAAACTTTACTTTTTTTTCTAAGTCTAAAAAGGCCCATAAATATGCAAAACTATTTGGAAGGGTTACTCTCCCTGTTTCTACCAGTTGGGCTGATGATGATAAACAAATGATTTAAGTTTGGGGAACATCCATTGCATAAAACGGGAGATAATTGCAATATTAAACATAAGTTCAACACTTTTTCTTAGCCCAAAAAGATCCATACACTTGCAAAACTATTTGAAAAAATTACTGTGTCTGTTTCTACTGATTGATCTGATGATGATAAACACATGTGTGAAGTTTGAGGAACATCCATTGAGTAATAGTGGAGATAATGGCAATATTAAACAAAAAACCTTTACATTTCTTGGGACGCAGCCGTCGACACTGACGCCAACGCCCGGGTGACTACAATAGCCTATCTTTTTCCTCTAATAGTCGAGCTAAAAATTACAAAATGAAAAACAGATTAATAAATATTTGTATAATATTATTTCAAATAATCAGGAGACCCCATCCAGTGAAATATAGAGGTCAAATGGACTTTCTCAGGCTCGAATTCCACCAATACTTAGTGATAAGTAATACTTAAAATCTTAAACTACAGTCGAACCCCGGTTACTCCACCACCTCTCATTCAAATACCCGGCGTCATTCGAAATACTTTGTTAGTCCCGATCACTCTCCTTCTAATTTCTATATAACATATTTGGGGTTTTCAAATTTGTGCCATTCCAATACCTGGCCTTATCCGAAAAGATTTTTTGGCCCGTACCAATCAATTCGTATGATTTTAGCACCTCCTTATCCGAAGTCGCTGACGAGCATAATTTATCGGTGACATTTTGAAAACAAACAATGAAAAGGTGCGAACGTCAAATAATTACTGAAATCGATGGAGACAGCCGCTTACAGTATACATAAATTGTAAATTGATTGGGTGTTTGTGCATTTCAATCACAAAGGTGATGATTGTAGTATTTCAAATACGCTGGTAAAGGAAAATTAAACAAGTGTAACAAGCAGACCACGATTAAATCGTTTTTTTTTTCGAGACGACGTTGATGTAACGTTGATACATGTAGTTACTTGTGGTTTAGTCAGACATGATGAATGTTCATGTATGCATATATGCAGAAAAAATGAATGTTGGTAAATTAAATATTAATTATCCATTGCCGTTTTCAAGACGGCGTTTACAAACGTATATTGGACACATGTAGTCGCGTGTGGTTTATTGAGACCTGATAAATGTACATGTATGTATGTATGTATGTATGTATGTATGTATGTTATTGACGTATGCATTGATTATCTATGTATCGAACTCATTTATGCATAAGAAGATGAAAGTTGTGAAATAAAAATTGATTATTTATATTCGTTTTCATTTAAATCACTTAATCATAACATATTTTAAAAAGTGTACATTATACGTTCACTGCATGAAAAAGTGGGTGGGATGGGTTTTTGTCTCAACGATCGAAGTGATTTGGGTTATTCGAATACATGCCTTACTCGAAATAAAACGCTGATCCCCAGGATTTCGAATAGCCGGGGTTCGACTGTAGTTAGATACACATTCCATCATTGCTATTTTAAGAAATATTCAAGAATTCTTATACTTTCCGAATATACGAACGAATATATAACAACATTTACAGATTGGAGAAAGACACATTTACGTAATTTCCAATACAATATGTAAGCTTCTTATAAGAATAAATCTTACAAACAAGTTACTATCCTAATCAATTATAATCTTCAAGCTTATGTGTTTTCTGTAATAAATCAGTTGAGTCAAATGAACACTTATTCTGGGAATGTAGGTAGCACTGTACAGCTTCTATGGAATGCATTAAATATACTTGTCCAATCAAATCCATTAATCTTGTTGTAAGGAGAAAAGAAGCATTGTTAGGAATCGCATCTAATAGTGTGAACTCTAATGCTTGTAATACCCTTGTAATGGTTATGAAACATTTTATCTGCTACACTTAAATAAATCAAATTAAATCACCTTATTTCATGTATATCTTAAAAGAATAATTAACATAAAGAAAAAATAGCGATTAACAAAAATAAATCCAAAACCCACTCTAGAAAATGGGAAAATGTTCTAATGTAATTGCTTAATGCATTAAAATCACTTCAAACATGGTCAACCACCATAGCCACAAAAAATAAAATAAATAAAATGAAAAACTAGAAATAAAAAAATAAGATTATTCAGCCTTTACTATATACATAATAATGTATTGAGAAAAAAACTTTGAAATATACATACAGAAGGATACACTATACATATTTTATTATGAGTTATATATGAGTGAGTAAATGAGAAAAAAAAAACTGCATTGATTAGTAAAGTAAAAGATATATATAGACAGACAGAGGGAGATAGAAAAAAAGAAAGATTTTCTTTTGCGCATTGGATTGACTCTTCATCAGTCACTGCCACAGTGTTATCATGTGCCCATGGTGTGACCAAGTCACGCTAATAGTGACCTGTAATTTAGCTAAAACTCATCTATTTTCCGAATTCCCTGTGGCAGAGATCTCCGCGAGATCTCCTGCATTAGAAAATGCCAACTCCAGTGTAATAAATCCATCAGCGAACTGATTGTTACCCTAGCATGTATCGTTTGCTATGACTCATTTAGTCGATCACGTGTCGTGTTATAAAATACATATACATTCAAATTGTAAAAGTATGATTAAGTAAAGGGCATTACTAATAGTGTCTATTTCAGATAACTATTTTAGGAAAAAGTATTATTAGTACCTGACAGAATGTAGTATTTCATAGAGATTGCCATTGTTGCGATCACATGTGATGTATCAAATTCAAATAAATGACATAAACCAAAAATGCACATTTTCTTGTCAAACTAAACATAGACCTATTCAACAAAGAAATGAAACTATCCCATTTTTTGTGAAGAAAAAAATATAAATAAAAAAGTTAAACGGGATTCGAACGAGATCTTGCTGACACAATTAACATCTTGCGGACGCTTAAAAGACAAACGATTTACAGTATATCACTCAAAAAAGAGGTCTTTGATCTAATGGGAAACATACGAATTTGGTTTAATCGGTAAAGTATTGAAGGTATAATTCAGTATATTTGTAATTGATAAAAGCAATTTCACACCTCATTTTATCTCGCAGTCACATGATCGTTGATTGAACTTAACAATAGCGTCTCTTGACTTGCTCTTATATCTTTCGTTTTGACTTTATAACCTAACCTGATTAATAGGTTTATGATTTAAATCAAAAGGAAGCATATAAAAATTAACAGACGCAAAATTATGGATGAACAAAAACAAGTATTTAAAACATATTGTACGTATATAGCCCATGAATTTCCAAAACTATTTTATTATAGTTCATAACTTCATTGTGTCACTTTAAAACAATATTATCAAGACTTACATCGTTCTTATTATGTAGGTCATATTTTATTTAATTTATAATTATTTAACTGTTTCTTTTGATAAAGAATATGAAAAAAGATTTGATACCAAAAAATAGAATTAAGGGGAAAATAAAAAGAAATAAAAAAGAAACGCGCCGCTGAGGGTATCCTATACAAAGTACTGATTTTAATATGAAGAAACAGTTTTGTTGTTGCAAATGTCATTGTGTGATGACCTTTCATAAATAAGAAAAACGGTCCTATCTGGAATAGAACTCAGGACCCCTTGCATATAAAATCTGAGCGGCTCTCTTCCCGATTGAGGGTATTCCATAATCGTGGAATGAGAGTGCAAATGAAGTTATTTTTAAGTAATTAATTATATTACAATAGCAGCATTACACAGTTCAACAGTTCACTTTTCACTAATTTACTGCATTTACTACATCAAACGTTCAATTTTACCGTCACATATTAATAAGATAAATATTACGCACTACTTATCTCACACAGTCATGTAATAAACAAACAACCATGTATAATTACAGTTTTTTTAGATTCAGATATTCTATAAAGTAGGCTATATAAAGGACTCCGGCCTATAATACTTTCATGTGTGGAAAATCCACACCAACAATAAAGTGTTGTGTACCTTGACAACAATCATATATTTTCAAACATGTCGAGCATACAACTAATATTATTCATAAATTATTTTGATTCATAAAATATACCTATTCACACCTAAAAATAGACTGAAATAGACTATTTGTAACTCAAATATATGTTCTATATTTAACTAGTAGTTGTTCGTATTATAACTTATAAATGCATAGTGGCTTAAACAGTATATAATCAGTGTCTAGTAACAGATATTACTAACCATGAATATTACCTACATACCATAATATATAAACATTATACATACATATATTGTTGTCCATATTTAACTAGAAGTTGTTATAGAACTTATTTATATAATTGCATAGTAACTTCAGCCATTTTAACATAACATTTATGTGGGTTTCTGTAGTCTTCCTTTCTAATTAGTTTACACTAATATTTAATACAATTTGTTTGATATGTCACAAGTAGCCAAAAGAACGTTGTCAATTTATTAATTATGCTAAATATTGCTTTATTTGCCTGTTCAAGTCAAGTTCAATGAGTAAACATAATGTCCATTGCCCAGATCGACCAGTGAAGCGATAAGAAGGTCATGACCCACATGTATAAACATCATTAAAGTACAAACATCTGCTGACCAATTACTTATTAAACATCATTAAACACACGTGAAACTATTTAAAACTAGAGATTTCGTAGAAAACTGATGTCTCCCTCCACTCCCTTCCCCTCACATACACGTATACACTAAGGCACACACTGACATACCGTGGACTCAGTGCAAGGGAATCGTAATTTATATGAATTAAAAAACAAGTTGAGACCCTTTTGCACTGAGCCCTCGATATGCAAATAGTTAAAGTTAAAGGGCTGACTATATTGTTAAAGCTCCGTACAGAGTTATGGACCTTATGTGTAACACTTCCTCTCGTCAATTTCTTTCCATAACTGGAACATAAGAAGAGTTATCTTGCAGTAAAGAAATTGTGGTGAAAAGGGGGAATAACTCCAAAAATACTGAGGCCAGGGTTATGAGCTTTGTGCATGACACTTTCTCCCATTAATTTCTTTTCATAAATGAAATGTAACTTCAATAGCATGCGTCGCACTGGAGTTATCTTAAGGACACGAAATTATATAAAAGTAGAAAAATTCCAACAAGAGACATTGGAAATGGATTATGCTCCAGTGTACTGCAATTCTTGTCCATGTCTATCCACCTATGAAGCTTCAAGGTTATATGTCTCATAGTGCATGAGTTATGCTCTGGACAAAACTTAATTGAATATAAAAATAAACAACGGGTAATAACTCCAAAAATATCATTTGCGGAATTAAGGTTCTTAAGCACTGCAATTCTCCTTTGTGAGGTCTATTCGCCTATGAAGTTTCAAGATTATATGTCTCATAGTGGATGAGTAATGCTTTCAAAAAACAAAACAACAAAAAAAGTATGAAATTGAACAAAATGCAGTAACTCCAAAAATATTATGTGCAGAGTTACGGTTCTTGTGCACTGCACTTCTCCTCCATGTGATCTATCCATCTATGAAGTTTTAAGGTTATATGTCTTATATAGTGCGCGAGAAATGCTCCTGACAAAAAATAAGTATTAAATTTAACAAAGGTCAATAACTCCAAAAATATGATGCGCAGAGATATGGTTATTGTGCATGACACTTTCAATCATGAAGTCTATCCACCTGCGAAGTTTCAAGTTAATTGCTTTTATAATTTTTGAGTTACTTTTTAAACAAAAAATAATTCTGAAAATTAACAAAGTGCAGTTACTCCAAATTCAGATGCAGAGTTACAGTTCTTGGGCATGACACTTCTCCTCAATCAGTTCTATCCACCTGTGATAGAAAGTTAATAGCTTTGATACTTTGTGTTACGCTCCGGACAATAATTAAGTATGAAATTCAACAAAGGGCAATAACTCCAAAAATATGATGTGCAGAGTTACGGTTCTTTTCACTGCTCTTCTCTTCCACGAGATCTATCCACTTGTGAAGTTTCAAGTAAATATGATACCACACCAAGTCACACTATCATGGCACCGGGCCAAACAGTCATGAAACTACCCTTATATGCTGAGCGCCATTCAAGGGGGCTTATACCATTTTTTTACGACTGTGGTTTGTCGTGGTCAGAAATCAAACCCATAACCTCCAGATTCCTAGGCAGGCGCTATAATCATTCGGTTTAGACAGTACTTTCCGAGCTATTATTATAAAAGTATCGATGATTTCGCTGTAGTTTAAGTCGGCCTATCGTCGAATACCCCCGGCTGACTTATTCCATTTTACTACGTGACATCATGCCGTGGGGAAACAGGCAAACAAACCGTCGTAATAAGAGTCGTTAGTAGTTGACCAATGAAAACGCGACTTTTAAATGCAACACTCTTCGGCGTTGAGGCTTGAAAGTCATGTAAACAATAAAATAAATGACTTCACCCGGCAGGTGTATACAACTGCCTTTATGATTGGTTTTAAAAACGTGATGCGACCAATGAATGGCGCAACTTGACACACCCTAGAACGACCAAATTTAGCCGTGATATCCCACGGCCTATGGATGATCTATCGATCGGCCATGGGTATTCGAATGAAGTCGATCATATGGTGTTATCTTGTCATCCAGAAGAACAATTAAAAAAGGAGAAAAAAAGGAAAACCTGATATCATTGTATATGATTTTTTTGCAATTTGCACTATAAACGATTCTAAGGCGAAATATGCCGGAGAAAAACAAAAGAAGTCACATTCAACGGCATCTTCTAGCTTTGGACATTGTTATCCGCAATTGCAATGATGGCAAGCATGTTTTCTTATGAAAGATAATAATGTTGAAGTCGCTCTAAATATAGAAACTTCCTTATTCAGTTATGATGAAAAATAAATCAATAACAAGTTAAATCTTAAATTGAAAGCATAATCATTGACTTTAACAAACATGCATTATCAATCAATTCTATTTCATGACATTTGACATTCTAACAAATAAAATTTATTGCCAATCAACATTAACATTAATTACAATCTTATGTCAATGATTCGAAGAAATTAAAACATTTAGAGCTAATTATAAATATAATTTTCAACCCTACTTCTACAAAATGCTTGCAGTTTTGTTTAACATTGTTAAAAAATTTCATATTTTCGCGATATTCTTGGAAAATATGGCCACATATCGTGATACGAAAATTCTTTCGTTACCCATCCCTTCTAAAAAGACACATTGTTTTCAAAATGTAAACAGCATTTACCGTGCGGTTTTGGACTTAGGAACATTTTTTCTTATCTTTATCTAAAGCATTTTGCATTGAAAGGTCTGTTTTAGGAAGAAAACTCTAAATATTGTCATGTCTTCTTTATGATAAATACAAACAAAAACATTCAGAAAAACATATATAGAAAATAAGTGTTTTGACTCAAAATATCTAAAATATGCAATAAATTGTTAACCTACCCAACCCATTTTAAAGACGGGTTTTCACATTTTTTTCTCCCTAGGGTGGCCAATGCAAAATATCGCTAAAATCTACATAATTTAGAGATCTAATTCAAAGTCTACCCATCTTTTTTGTTTTTGTTTTAAAAAGACGTAAATTGGTTGATCTTGCTTAACACCCGGGCAGTTTTGATTTTTTAGACTTTCAATATATACCAGGTGACATAATTGTTGTTGTTATTTTACTAAGCATTATTTGTCAAATAAAAACCTATACAAGAAACAAAATTAATAGTGAACACGTTTTTCTTTCTTATTCTGAAATAAGTGATACACTCATAATGGTCGAAGAGAGATAACGAAAAAGAAAATTTGACCCTTCTGGGCATTGAAAACACAACCCGTAGTTTACAAGGCAGATGACAACAGTATTCTAGTCTTTTTATGGATGCTTTTCAATTGACAATCCTTCGTTAATGTTTATGAAGTCTTTGTTTCCTGACAAATAAATTCGGAATGTGTAGGTCACATTGCACAGGAATACGCTATTTTCGTAAACTCAACTTCGACGAATTCGGTTAAATGTAGAAAACGACATACCCGAAGGACACGGTCCGCAGTATGGCGTTTTCACCAGTTCAGGGTAGCGATTTCGTAAGTTTATCCTATGATGTTAGCGCATGCGGGAAAAGTAAATGAATAAATATGTTTCTAGAGTGTTCCCAAGGTTTTTCTAAGATTTGACCTGGTGACCTTGTTTTTGACCCCACATGACCCAATTTCGAACTCATCCGAGATATTTTGTAGACAAACATCCTGACCAAGTTTCATGAAGATTGGGCCAAAACTGTGGCCTCTAGAGTGTTCACAAGCAATTGTTGACGACGGACGACTGACGACGCACGACGGACAAAAGGCGATCATAAAAGCTCACCCGAGAACAAGTGCTCAGGTGAGCTAAAAAAAAAAGGAAAAAAATACATGGTCTTAAAATATGTCATCCTTACAACCTTTAATCAAAGAGTCAGATTAGTGGTTTTAGAATATTATTGTTATGTATATTAGTTTATTTTCGGTGGAAAACAAATCTTGATGTTTCTGAAGGCATGATGCATAGATGCATGTTATTCCGAGCAGTGCAACTCGCAACCACCACATATTTTGTGATGACATGATTCTCAACAGCCTTATTAATCCTACCAAATATGAAACATGTCGTAGAAATATTGTATATGAAAACTGAGTCAAGAAATTGAATCATTGCCCTGTCTGTCATTTTGACACTTTTTAACATCACATTTTCAAGACAGTTTTCCTCGGGACACAATAATACATCTCTATCACCAAAATCTAACTCAGACAGTTCCAGGTGTGATAAATAAGCCAGATGAAGCAGGATTGACACGATCTCATCTAGAGACTGTGGATCTGTTATTTCCTCTAATTTCAGTGTCTGTATTTCGGTCCTAACCTGTGGGTTTGGAACAAAGAAAACAGGTGTACCACTGACATTACAATATGTGAGCGATGTTGTGTTGATTGTAACCTTGGTAACATTACAGCACACAAGAGTTAATTTCTGTAGCTGTGAACAGTTAGACAGGTCTAGATGATGGGAATACTTCTCCTCTCCACCAGCAATGTCCTGAAGCTCCAGACACGATAACTGAGTCTGATGAGGCAGGATGGTGGCAATCTGATCAAGAGAATGTGGATCTGTTTTCTTTAAAATCAGCGTCTGTATTGTGGTCCCAACATGTGGATGTGGAACAAAGTATGCATTTGTACCATTAACCTCACAATATGTGAGTGATGTTGTGTTGATTGTAACCTTGAAAACATTACAGCACACCAGCGTTAATTTCTGTAGCTGTGAACAGTTAGACAGGTCCAGCTGATGGGAATACTTCTCCTCTTCACCAGCAATGTCCTGAAGCTCCAGACACGATAACTGAGTCTGATGAGGCAGGATGGTGGCAATCTGATCAAGAGATTGTGGATCTGTTTTCTTTAAAATCAGCGTCTGTATTGTGGTCCAATCATGTGGATGTGGAACAAAGTATGCATTTGTACCATTAACCTCACAATATGTGAGTGATGTTGTGTTGATTGTAACCTTGGAAACATTACAGCACACCAGTGTTAATTTCTGTAGCTGTGAACAGTTAGACAGGTCCAGCTGATGGGAATACTTCTCCTCTTCACCAGCAATGTCCTGAAGCTCCAGACACGATAACTGAGTCAGCTGAGGCAGGATTGTGGCAATCACATCAAGAGGATGTTGATCTGTTTTCTTTAAAATCAGTGTCTGTATTGTGGTCCAATCACGTGGATGTTGAACAAAGTTTGCATGTGTACTATTAACATTACAATATGTATGTGATGTTGTGTTGACTGTAACCTTAATGCCGACGCAGTCCCTTAGAATTAATTTCTGTAAAAGCGAAAAGTTAGACAGGTCCAGATGAAAGGAACAATTCTTTCCATATCTTAAATTGTTCAATATTAGTACTTTAAGCTGTGTTGCCCTCCTCAGATCCCCAAACACCTTTTCACTAAATCTTTTTACCGCATGAGCGAGTTTCTCAGGTAGATCTATATATACATATTGTACACAGGACACATTAGTGCTGATTATATGTTGCAAAGTCTTCCAATACCAGTCTTTCCCAATAATGAGCTCATTAAGAACAACACACACTAGACGACAGTTTGGAAGTTGTTGTTCGCTGTTTTTACTCTCTTAACACATCACACATCAGGTCTTGTATAGGTTTCAATTTTTTAAAATCTTGCCCACTGTAGGATTGCTTCACTATTTCATCTTTTTCCAGGATGTTCTGTATTTGTTGTGACAATCTTGTAATAGCTCGGGAGTCCATGCCACTTACAAAAATAAATACAGAACGCATGTCCAGAATTTTCTGCAAGGTGTTGCATGTTTTGGGCAGTGAGGACTCGGGATTCATGACCAGGAAAACAGCTGCTAAAAAGTCCTGAACGGATTTATGTAAGAAAGAAAGTTTCTTCTTCTCATTATCTTGAGGACTTGCATATATTTCTTGGCACAACAATCCTGCTGTTAAGCAAGACTGTATGTTTTCTTCAGTCAAATTTTGAAGTTCTGCTTCCACATGGTCAAAAATAAGATGCTTTTCACATGCTGATGTAAAGGCAAGATGTGCGAGAGAAGAAAGTAAATCTTTTTGAACCTTGCAGTATTGTTTTTCTTTTAGACATAGGGGTAGTTCTGACCCAAGGATTTTTCCTCCTGATAATGGCTTCTTCTTATTTCTGTCCCATGCATCCCTCAGAAGGTGGTTTATCATAGCACTGTATAGAAGAACTTGTGAGTTTCCAGTCATTTCCTTTTCATCATGGTGCCACAGTCTTATCAATTGTTTCAGTAGGATGGGGATGTTTTTTAAGTGTGTCAGTTGTTTGTCTTCTAGCTGTATTTGGAAGTTAAATACGGGCTTCCTTACTTTTTCTTTTTGATTTAAAAGATCAATCATCTGATCGATATATTTATCGGAGGCCTCCGAACCAATCCCTGTGAGTCGAACATGTCTGTCCATCTCGTGCTGTCCGGGTCTCACCATCTCAAGCTTCCATGGGCGCGTGGTGGTTAGGACAGTGTATTTCTTGAAATGGCGTAAGTCCGGCAGTCCGTAGGTGGTGTGCATGGGAGTTTCATAGTCGTCGGGTATATCCCACTCATCTAAACCGTCCAATATCACAAGACAGGAGCTTTTGTCACACTCATTTTTTATAAACATATCTAAGAGATTTTGATTCTCAAAATACTGCTTTTTGATCATTTCACTTATATTCAAATCCTTTTTGCTATTTCTTAATGTGATATAGAACAGAAAATCAAATTTTTTCATGACTTTCAAGAAATCACCAGGGATATGTATATTGACTATTTTACCAGAATGTATCTGACACCAGGCCAAAACCAGCATTTTACAAAGAGCAGTCTTTCCATGCCCTGCATCTCCTGAGATGTAAATTCGAGTAAACTCGGTCTGTCCTTGGGTGAAAACATTTGTAATCACCATACTGCTGCCTATATCTTTCTTCAAGTATTCTGTTCTTATGTGTATTCCCTTTTTAAATGCAAACGGAAGACTTTCGACACTGTCTTTACTGCCAATAGTGATATCTGTCCCCAGTTTCATAATTTTATGTCTACCAACCTTCTGCAGTGCGGCGTGCTGCAACTCAGCATTGCAATAGTCGATTAGATGGCACTTCAGTTCTGGAAATAGATTTCAAATGTTTAATTAAAATTATTACATATACAGAAAAATGGTGTAATATCAAACATAAAATGTAATTAAAATTTAGAAACTTTCTCATTACATTCAAGAGTTTAACAAAATGTGTGCCCATCTTTAAACTTCAATCTCAAAATGTGAGCTTAACATTTGTGCTAGGGATCTGTGTCATGGACTTGAATACCATATCATCATATTAAACGACTGAGTCAAGTTATTTTGAAATTTGTCCATTTATGAGGAAGTTACATCACAAATTGTACCATATTGCCCACAGAACCCATTTTCGGCAGCCACTATTTATGTATTACTTTGAACATTGGACCTGCTCACCGTATCATCATTTTGAATAAATGCGTGACCAGCTTTATTTTTCAAAATCCATCCTTACCATGTGGAAGTTCGGACAAGGATCACTGAGCCTATTTTTTACCTTCATGGCCTGCATGACCCAGATTTAAACAGTTATTTTAAAACAAGAGGGCCATGATGGCCCTGGATCGCTCACCTGAGTACCATTGCTACATAACTGATTACAAGGTTTTTAAACAGACAAGAATTCTGATATAACTCAATCTTAAACATTTTAGCCCTGACAATACTACACACCAAATATATAAGCACTGGGCCTTATGGTTTCAGAGGAGAAGACTTAGTGCGGGGTCATTTATCTCCAAAGGGCCACCATTTTGAAAATCTTGATAATGAACCATTAGATGATGCTACATACCAAATATCTAAGCTCTAAAGATTTTAAAGATTTTCCTATATAACTCTATGTTAAACAAGTGACCCCTGGTGCGGGGGCATTTATCACCATAGGGTCATGATTTGTACAATCTTGGTAATAAACCATAAGATGATGCTTTATACCAAATATCTAATCTCTAGGCCTTATGGATTCATAGAAGAAGATTTTTAAAGATTTTCCTATATAACTCTATGTAAAACAAGTGACCCCTGGTGCGGGGTCATTTATCACCATAGGGCTATGATTTGTACAATCTTGGTAATGAACCATAAGATGATGCTACATACCAAATATCTAATCTCTAGGCCTTATGGATTCATAGAAGAAGATTTTTAAAGATTTTCCTATACAACTCTATGTAAAACAAGTGACCCTGGGCGGGGCATTTATCACCATAGGGTATGATTTGAACAATCTTGGTAATGAACCATTAGATGATGCTACATATGAAATATCTAAGCTCTAGGCCTTATGGATTCATAGAAGAAGATTTTTAAAGTTTTTTCTATATAACTCTATGTAAAACAAGTGACCCCTGGTGCGGGGTCATTTATCACCATAGGGCTATGATTTGAACAATCTTGGTAATGAACCATTAGATGATGCTACATATGAAATATCTAAGCTCTAGGCCTTATGGATTCATAGAAGAAGATTTTTAAAGTTTTTCCTATATAAATCTATGTTAAACAAGTGACCCCTGGTGCGGGGGCATTTATCACCATAGGGCTATGATTTGAACAATCTTGGTAATGAACCATAAGATGATGCTACATACCAAATATCTAAGCTATAGGCCTTATGGATTCATAGTAGAAGATTTTTTTAAAGATTTTCCTATATAACTCTATGTAAAACAAGTGACCCCTGGTGCGGGGGCATTTATCACCGTAGGGCTATGATTTGAACAATCTTGGTAATGAACCATTAGATGATGCTACATACCAAATATCTAAGCTTAGGCCTAATGGATTCTAAGAAGATTTTTAAAGATTTTCCTATATAACTCTATGTAAAACAAGTGACCCCTGGTGCGGGGTCATTTATCACCGTAGGGCTATGATTTGTACAATCTTGGTAATGGCCCATAAGATGATGCTACATACCAAATATCTAAGCTCTAGGCCTTGCAGTTTTGCAGAAGAAGATTTTCAAAGTTTGCATTTTTAAAATCTATTTTTAGCTCCTGTGACCTACTTTTTTAACCAATCTGAATAATTTGTACAACTTTGATAGAGGGCATCATAAGGATGATTCCTGTGAAGTTTGGTCAAAATCCCTTCAGCGGTTCATGAGGAGATGTTGTTTAAAGCAAATTGTTGACGACGGACGGACGCACGCACGCACGCACGCACGGACGACGGACGACGGACAAAAGGCGATCACAATAGCTCACCATGAGCACGTTGTGCTCAGGTGAGCTAAAAATCAATCCGTTACAAGGTTATAGTCCAGAAGAGTTGAACAATTCTCGGTCAGCGACATTCGCCAAACTAATAGCCATAATTTTACCTCAGAAAACCTGCTTAATAGTTAATGATAGAGATGTATGATGACAGTATGCTCGACTATACAGACTGGTAAATAGTATTATCCTTTAAATATTGTAAATGTCACATCATAATCACAATCATCATAATAGTCATAATGGTAGTCATTGTTATTTCTTCTGGCTAGTTTCATGATTTTTTGAAGATTACGAAACATCCATAATGGTCAATAACAAAGATAAATAAAATGTTTCATATACCGGCATCATAATAATGGTCATTAATGAAGATAAATAAAAAATATCATATATTTGTAGAAATAATTGTAGGCATAAGTTTTATGCCCCTATTGGTTGATCGGAGGATGATTCTGATTATCAAAATACTGCTTTTTGATAATTTAACTTATAATCCAATCCTTTTTTCTATTTCTTAACATGATATAAAATAGATAATCATTTTTAGACTGCATGCGCATGCGAAAGCAGTCTTTAGGACCATATTTTTATATCGATTATGAAATTCCGAAAATTTTGTGCTTATGCTGCCCTTGGCACTTTCTAAGACTACAAAACAAGTAATTATGTCACTATACTGTATTCATGTGAGGCTGATGCTGTTGTTACCATTAGACAAGTTTCAAGTGATACCAGCACTGTAAAAAAGACCAAAAACAGTTATTTAAAATTCATTTTGCACATCAAATGGAATTATATGATAGTTTTATTACCTGTCCAGACTCTACGTGTGTTTCTTCTTTTAAATTCCTCTTCAGGTAGTAATCATTGAACTTCAGTTACATATACATTGTATATATATAACACATTTTTAAAAGCATAGCACAGGCCTCTGTCATTTACATTTATTCCAAATTCCATGTAGTTTATTTATTAAAATTTAAATATTGTTACATTTTATTCCTATATTAGAATTCCACATTGAGCACTTGCGTCCAAGATTCAGTTTTCAACAGATACTGTTACACATGTTTTTTCTAGTGCAAGTGATTGTTCATTTGGCTGAAAAAATGGAATGGAAGTTGTAATTTGCTACGCAGAAGTTCTGAGGTTAAAAATAGTTCATATTGAAACCTGTCGATTAATAGAGGCAACTCCAATATTTTCACAATTTCGTTCAGCACTAGACAAAATGTAATTATCTATTCAGTATATTCGCTACAGTATTTTATTTAGAACATGTAACGTAAGCGGCATATCTGTCAACTTAGATCTACTTTTGGTATACCGAATGTAATTGTAGAATTGCCAAAATCATATTGATACCGCCAAAATAAAAGCTACAAAAGCATAAATTTCACCAAAACTAAAAAAACACAAAAAAAAACAACAACAAAAAAACATATGATATAATTTGAATCAAACGTGTGATGAAATCTCGAAGCTTTATTTATCTTTGATGAAAGTTTTTAGTTAAAGATGTATAGCTAAGTAAGAAGTCCATATCGATTTTTCTTGTATACATTTCGGTTTTTCTTGTATATCGTCATTTCTATAACTACCACCCACATCAACAACGTTGATAGCGAATGGCAATGGAATAAGAGAACATAGTTTCCAGTCAAGTTCGAAGAGAATCTATCCATTAGTAAGAAAGATGCAGTAATTTGGAAATCAATATCTATCAGATAGATTTGATAATCGATTTTCCCTATCATTGGGATTTAAAGGTTTGTTCTTAAATTTGTTTTATTTTTTATCGCTTAACAGTCAGCTAGATCTAGTCTTTAGATTCAAAACAATGGTGTTACATTTTATTTTGTTTTTATTATTTAGTAGTATCTACGTCTACATTTATTTATTTGTAACTTTAAATCCAGATATGGATTTAAACCCATGGCCCCTCAAATGGTTTAAGTAAAAGTGGGCATGAGAATGAATTCATAATGACCACTTGTTCTAATGACTTATTAATACTTTATGGATTATTTTAAGGCCATAGAAAATAACATCCACCTAGCCCATATTCTGAATTAATTGGGCTCTAAGAACAAAGGATTGAGAACAAATATCTATTTTCTTTTTAATCCAATTACAACACATTTAAAAACAGTAAGAGCAAAATGATCAGGTTAGAGAAATGTATAGCCAGACCAGGACTTGAGTGGGTGCACTTACATAAATCTTTTACTTATGGCCACATGCTGCATTTGGAATTTGTTCCTGATTTCATATGGCATAACAAATTGCTATATTACTTATAAACCGAAGTCCGATATATACAGATGAACTATACTGAAATGGTCCCTCTTTTGGGCACCAAATGTAACCAGGTGAAACAATGAAAAGCCGGACCAGGATTCAAACTCAGGACCCTTGGCATACAATGCGAGAGCTCTACAGACTGATATACAGAATTGCTAATAATAATCTCATACTGATAAAGGTTACTAATGGGCTGTTATTATATCTAGTATGAACAAGAAAGTCAGTAGAACTGACAGATGCTCCCCGAAGAACGTCATTGTTACAAATAAGGCCTTGGTCAATGGGTGGGAGGATATGTTGAAATCCCCAGTCCTAAATCATATCTATTCTCCTCATCAGATGAGATGTTTTACCAACTCTTATTTGGAGACTTAGTAACAGTTTACTATTTAATATGATAATACGTGTTACTCATCAGATCTTTCATTGATTTTTTTTAAGTTTTTATACTACTAAAAATTAAGTCATACATTTCAATGTGTGCTCATATCAAAGAGGTTAACCAACACTCTTGACATATGACTGGATATTTGAAATAGTGTATAATGGCCTAAACAACAATTAGCTGACATGATTATGATTGACATTACTAGCATATTGAATTTTGTGGGGTTTTGTTTAAATGATATCTCCTGTTAAATTAGGCAACATGACATGAATATTAGTCAACAACATGGTAGTAGGGCCATAACTCTCTTAAAAATTGAGGAACCAGGTCACGTTGACGATATGCGTATCTACTCTTGGTAATAAAGCTTCACATAAAGTTTCATTGAATTCAAGCCATTAGTTCCTGAGAAATAGCCCGGACAAGAATCATGCAACATGAACTATAGGCAAAAAAAGTCAAGGGGCCATAACTCTGAAAAATTGAGGAACCAGGTCACGCCGACGATATGCGTATCTACTCTTGGTGATAAAGCTTCCCATAAAGTTTCGTTGAATTCAAGCCATTAATTCCTGAGAAATAGCCCGGACAAGAATCATGCAATATGAACTATAGGCCAAAAAGTCAAGGGGCCTTAACTCTGTGAAAAATTTAGGAATCGGGTCATGCTGACGATATGCGCATCTCCTCTTGGTAATAAAGCTTCCCATAAAGTTTCGTTGAATTCAAGCCATTAGTTCCTGAGAAATAGCCCGGACAAGAATCATGCAATATGTACTATAGGCCGAAAAGTCAATGGGCCATAACTCTGTGAAAAATTTAGGAATCGGGTCATGCTGACGATATGCGCATCTCCTCTTGGTAATAAAGCTTCCCATAAAGTTTCGTTGAATTCAAGCCGTTAGTTCCTGAGAAATAGTCCGGACAAGGAAAGTGTGACGGACGGACGGACGGACGGACGGACCGACGGACGGACGGACGAAGCGGCGACTATATGCGTCACCTTCGGTGAGCATAAAAATGAACAGCCAGACAAGGATTTGGAATCTAACAGGTTGGTCATACTACCAGACCACTGACACTAATCTTTTACTTAGCAGTTACATTTGGAATTTTTACCTGAATTCATGACAAGACAGAACAATTTGCTATGTTCTTGACAAACCAAAGGCTGATATATACGCGAATTTTTACCAGTATGGCCCCATGTTTGGCACCAAATGTAACTAAAAAGTAGGTGAAAAAAAGAATGTGCAGCCATACCAGGATTCGAAACCTTACAGCTTACGGTGCAATAGCTCTACAGACTAATATTCAGGATTGCTAACACAAATCTCACACTGATCTAGATTACTAACAGGCTGTTATATTACCCGGTAAAAAAATCAGCATGATCCAGATTGAACCCAACTCAGACTCCCAGCATACAGGGTTAAAGAACCACCAGACCACAGACACAATTATCTCTCTGATAAGAATTACTTTTGGGGAGTTTTATAATATACACCCATGCATAAGCCATATTTGAAATTTGTTCATGAAAAATAATCTATGTTCCTGATATACCCAAGTGTGATATACACTGGGGAATTATTATTGAAACGGCCCTACATTTAGCCAAGGACTAGAACCAGTACATACAGATATTGTTATTGGAATGTTTACACAGATCTCACACCGACAATGGTAACTACTTGGACATTACATAATCATGTGTAGAAAATGTGAAAATAGGGATTTGAACATTACACATTATTATTTTGGCTATTTGAAGTATTTGAAGGTATCTGCTGAAGGCTTGAGATCTTACTCGTTAAACAGAATGTTTCTCAACAGGCCTAAATAAACAATTGATGGAATATATGATTCTTGCTGACTGACTGTAATCCTACAGACATATCCTGTCAGTCTTGTTGGTCAAGGACCTAGAGTATTCCTCCACTAACCCAGGTGTTGTAGATTCAATTCATGCATAGCCATGACATACCATAGTCCTTAAAAATGGAACTGTTTTAGCATCATTGTCTGAGATTCAGGATATTTTGATGAATTGTGGAAAACAGGTAATGCCACTCGTCTGTTGGGTGTGTTATTACATGAGGCAGCACAATATCTGACTCTCACTTTCACTCTAGTATCTGACATATATAGTCCCTAAAATTACTGAAATACTGATGATGGGTCTTTTAATTACTAGGAAGAATTTTTTCATTGCAGTGTTTTCATTTTTTCACCTAGAAACAATTTAGTTATAATTGCATTTGTAGGATAATTAAAAAAATGTTATAACAAGGTAAAATTAACCTTTAAGGTAGTCCAGCCATAATTAAATTATAATCATGATCTGTCAAATGCTTAAAGAGACCTCATTTCAGAAGCAAGCATCTATTGACTCGGAGTATATAGGCTCTTTTGCTTTAAGTCTATAAAGGCTTGCATTTACTATAATATCCCCACTATCACTTGATAGACTTTGATCATAATTCAATGATGGATGGTATGCAAGTTTATCCTTTAAAAGTTGGGTACCAAATATTTAAATTTGATTCTTGTATTTAGTCCTCTAGATATAAGGAACAGTTAGCCAAGTACCAGGAAATTTATGATAACACAGGACATTGTATCATGTCACTTATCTAATGGCCTGATACCACAGAGAGGCAGAGTAATATGGATTTAACATGCTGACAAAAGTCCACTTCAGAAAATTTAGCTAGAATTTCCCTGATTGAGTTTTCTACAGAGTCTTTTAATAACAGATCAGCCTTTGACATGAATGAAATAGATACCTTTAAAATATTACTGCTGCTCACATGGTTATAATCATGGGTGATTGATTACGAAATTCCGAAATTTTGTGCTTATGCTGCCCTTGGCACTTTACTAAGACTACTCTTACAAAACAAGTAATTAAGTCACTATACTGTATTCATGTGAGGCTGATGCTGTTGTTACCATTAGACAGGTTTCAAGTGATACCAGCACTTTAAAAAAGACCAACAAACAATTATTTAAAATTCATTTTGCACATCAAATGGAATTATATGATAGTTGACCTGTCCAGACTCTACGTGTGTTTCTTCTTTTAAATTCCTCTTTAGATAGTAATCATTGAACTCCAGTTACATATATATAACACATTTCTTAAAGCATAGCACAGGCCTCTGTCATTTACATTTATTCCAAATTCCATGTAGTTTATTTATTAAAATTTAAATATTGTTACATTATATTCCCATATTAGAATTCCACATTGGGCAAAGGCATCCAAGATTCAGTTTTCAACAGATATTCTTACACATGTTTTTATTGGTGCAGGTGATTGTTCATTTGGCTGAAAAAATGGAATGGAAGATGTGATTTTCTTAAAATGTGCTTTGCGTCTTATGCCTCAGGTCCTTTTATTTTTACAATTGTTCACTGAGTTTGGGCTATTGCTATATCTGATTTAAAATGTTATAGTACACACTGTTTCAAATAAATGCTTAAAATGGTATAGCCAAGCTAACTATGCCAGATAAAATGATTAATTGATTTATTTATGATATCATCTTGTTGTTGCCTACTATCTTTAGAAATTAACATGAATAACTAATTAACCAATTGATGTCCAGTCAAGGACTTGTTTACATATCAGTTAATTTTTAACTGTCAAAAACTTTACTATTGTAATGTGACATCAAAAGGGATCTAGGTAGTTCAGTAGTAGAATGCATAAATCCAGGTCACAGGTTTGTGTTTCGAATTTTGTCGGGTCGCCACTTAATTGTTGTTCGCCTCCATCCAGGGTACATGCAAAGATTATTTGCGTCATGCATGTCTCTGTTGATTTATAAATAAACACAATGATCAGGATGTAAACATTTTAAGTCAGGTGCATGACACTAACTTGGAAGTAGATAATAATTTCTACATTTTAATGGAGAATTCTTATGAATCATTTTATGACCTATATCTTACAAATAAATATTGGAGATATATAGAGATTACTTTTTGTGTCTGCATTCCTTTTTAATGTCCCTAAAGGAAGGTCGACCTCATTGCCCTTACTGTCGTTGGTGAAAAAAAAAATGCTTTGTTTATCTTACTACCTCTACTCTCCTCACTGCTCTACTTATTCCATTACCTTCACTGGAGCCATCTGTTACAAGTTCCATACTTGGCTCTACAGACCGTCTATAAACCACTGACCGTGTAGCTGGCTGTAACTGAGCGATGTAGGTGTCGATCAGATGGCGTTGCAGTTCTGGAAATAGATTTCAAATTTTAAAATGAAATTAATATGTATACAGAAAAATGGTGTGATATCAAACATAAAATGAAATGAAAAATTTGACATTTTCTCATTGAATTTAATAGTTTTAGATAAAATTTATTACGTCCTCATTTTTAAACTTCAAGCTCATGATGTGAGCTTGGCATTAGTTCTAGGGATCTGTGTTATGTAACTGAATACTATATCGTGATCTTAAACAACTTTAAAATCCGTCAATGTATGAATAAGTTTAAGCCTAGACTGGACCATATTGCCTATTGAACCCATTTTGACAGCTACCATTTATGTATTACATTGACCTTTGAGCTCTGGACCTGCAGAATATATCATTTTGAAAAAAAGCGTGTCCAGCTATCTTTCAAGATCCTTTTTTACAGCTCAGACTCGAACCACTGAGCCCATTGTTTTAATCAAACATCTAAGTGTGACCTAAACATTACAGGAACGGACCTAGGCCACGCACACCATCATAATCATCTGTTCAAGGTTGTTCTAAATATTTCAATCCGTGACAAAGATTGAGTTTTCTACAGAGTCTTTACTTGGAAATAGATAATAATTTTTACATTTTAATGGGGATTTCTTATGAATCATTTTATGACTTAAATCTTAGAAATAGATATTGGAGAAATATAGATATTGATCTCTCTCTCTCATATCTCACTTGATTTGTTTTAACAAATTATGGATTAAGGAACAGAAGTCCTGTTTTTCAAGGGTTTCTCCAAGTCTCCATAACTTTTGGTCTTACAATAGCAAAATCCATTACAGATGGATATCCTTACTTCACTTTAAAACCAACATTAGTGTAAACGTGAGAAACTCAATATACATGTCTTTAATGTCTGTATTGGTACAGTTATGTACAACTCACAAACTTGTTACATTGAAGTTTAAGTGTGTCTGGTGCTCTCTTTTGATTGTTCTATTTCACTTTAAGGAACAATGTATACCCAGTTTACATGTAAAGAGGGTCAGTGATAGTTTTCTAACTTGTGGGACATCAATTTTGAAAAGGAAAAAAGATCTATTTTAAAATGGGTTCTGGAGGAGGCAGGTCGGCATGCTAAGTTTTAGAGGAGGGGTTATATAGGAGTCACTGTGTGGGTTGGTCGGTAGCCTTTTGTAACCCTACTTGAAAAATGGGCAGCATATAGCATTGCTGCTGTTTGTACATCCGTCCGTACGTACGACCAAAACTTAATTGACCATTAAATGGAGAACCGCAGGGTCTGGGTTTCTGAAATCTGGAAAGGAAAAAGCCATGACCAGCAATTGAACCCTATTGATTTTGGGGTCAAAGGTCAAGGTCATTGTGTACATTAATGTGAAATCCTTGTCCAATCATTAACTGGAGTACTGTAGAGCATGGGTTTGTAAAACCTGGTGAGACATTTGCCATGACCAGTATATGAACCCTATTGATTTTGAGTTCACTAGGTCAAGGTAATTGTGCACATTAATATGAAATCATTTTCCAATAATAAACTAGAGAACCACAGGGCATGGGTTTGTAAACCATGTAGGGACATTGGCCATGACCAGAAGATTTTGATTTTGAGGTCAAAGGTCAAGGTCACTGTGTACATTAGTATGAAATCCTTGTCCGATCATTAATTAGAGAACTTCAGAGCCTGGGTTTGTGGAACCTGGTAGAGACACTGGCCATGACCAGCAGATGAACCCTATTGATTTTGAGGTCACAAGGTCAAAGGTCAAGGTCACTGTGTACATCAGTGTGAAATCCTTGTCCGATCATAAACTGGAGAATTGCAGGGCCTTGGTTTGTGAAACCTGGTAGGGACATTGGCCAAATTGTCCTTGACCAGCAGATGAACCCTTTTGATTTTGAGGTCACTAGGGTAAAGGTCAAGGTCACTGTGTACAATTAGTATACAATTCTTGTCCGATCATGAACTGGAAAACCGAAGGGCCTTGGTTTGTGAAATCTGGTTGGGAAAATGGCCATGACCAGTAGATGAACTCTATTGATTTTGAGGTCACTTGGTAAAGGTCACTGTATACATTAGTATGAAATCCTTGTCCAATCATTAACTGGAGAACTGCAGGGCCTGGCTTTGTGAAACCTGGTAGGGACATTGACCATGACCAGCAGATGAACCCTATTGATTTTGGTCATGGTCACTGGAACTTTTAGTATGAAATCCTTGTCAGAGAGGTCAAAGGTTCTTAATATGCTATCATTTCACAAAAAAGCGGTTGTGGGGGCATCTGTGTCCTATGGACACATTTCTAGTTTACTCATGCTTTTTCTCATTAATTACTGGATTGATTTCAATCAAAATTTATAGGAAGTTTCACTAGCATGCACAAATATTTGCATATTGTACAGTTGTAATGGTTGAATGATTTTTCTTTGAAATATCTCCCGTTAATGAATGTATCGAGCTCTCTTTGTCCATGCTATTTGTCAATAACTATTTGATGGATTTCAATAAAACTGCATGGGAAGTTTCACTAGCAAAGACAGGTGTGCATATTGTGCATTTGTTATGGTTGAATGATTTTTCTCTAATGAATTTTCTTGAAATTTCTTTGTCTGCGCTATTTCTAAATAAGTACTGGATTGATTTCAATCAAATTACATATGAAGTTTCACTAGTAAGCACAGATGTGCATATTTTGCTCTTGTTAAGGTTGAGAAAAAAATTCTCTGAATTATGGTCCACTGATGATTTTCTTAAGTTTTCTTGGTTCACGCTATTTCTCAGTTGCAACAGGATGGATTTCAATCAAACTTCATAGGAAGTTTCACTTGCAAGCACAGATGTGTATATTGTACTCATGTTATGATTGAACTTTTTTTTCTGAGTTTGACCCTTTGATTCTTTGTTTGCGCTATTTCTAAATTACTACATGAAGGATTTCAATAATTACTATCTTCTTAATCTTATTTGTCTACACTTTTGCTGAGCACAGATGTAAATAACTATACTTTTAATGTTGTTAAATGTTGTTTTTTTCTTTCAATAATTTATTACTATTTGGAGAATATTCTCCCCTTTACCAGTTTCCAGAGCAATAGCATCTTTTTGCAAAATGTTACCATTGGTAGCAGAGTGCACAATGAAATGTTGGCACATTTAAGGTTGCTTTGCAAAGTTTCTGTATGATCTCCCTGTTATTGTCATAGTTTTCATTAGCTGTATGAAATTCTGTCAGTTTGTGGAGAGCAATTTTGTGAAGCAGTGTTGGGGTATTTATCACCTTCAGTGTTAGCTCCAGTTGCTATTTTGACAGAATCTCATTCGGGCCATTGTCTTGAATGTGTTGATATAAAACGCGATATTCGATACTAAAATGACGAAAACGCGATAGCATGATACTGGTCATGCGACAGAACGATAATGAAAACGTGACAATACGATAGTGCGATGATGATAATGCAACGTAATTTCGTGTTTCACCATAGTATCATACTGTTGTACTGTACCGATACCACTATTGCGTTCTCATTATTGTCCAATCGCATTATCATAATTGCATCTTTGCGTTTGCGCAATCATGCTATGGTGTTATTGTTATCCCTCCATCGCTTTCCAGTGCGCATGTGAATACTGAAAAAAAGATCTCTAAGTACAGCAGTTCAAAAGGACGAGTTTGTCTCATGTAAATGCAATATTTTTTATATTCATATGACGTCAAGTTTGACACTGAAGTTAAAGTCCGTTACCAAATCCTAGAGCGACTTTCCTAAAATATTCATTGCAGGTTTAAATTGAGATGTGTATTTGCACTTTCATTTTATTGTATTCAAATATTTTAATATTGTTTAGTCAATTCAAATTTCGATTCATTTTATCAGATGTCTTTAAATACACATAAAGGTTTGATGACTATGTACTAGAAACATGAAATTAAAAGTTTAATTCTGACAGATATTTGAATAATAAGTGTAGAGTTATGGCCCTTGAAATTCGGAAAATTGAAAAGAAAAATCTGTTTAATCTCAAGCATACTAATTTGTTCTTTCTTGGGAGATATCGGCCCAGCTGACAAGGAGTTATGGCCCTTGAATTTACTTTTTAACATTTATGAAGACTTTTTTTAAACACGCACAGATCAAAAAGTTATAGGTGGATAATAATTTATCCATTAACAGTTTCAATATGTATAAAGTACAGGTTTTATAATTCATCCCCCATATTTTTTGATCGCATGCAATCTTTCAGTGCGCTCAGCGCTTTGAATTTTTTGTGACTGTCAGAATATCATAAAGGATATATTCATTGATTTTTTTTTTCAGAATATTTCTGACACCAGGTCAAAAACCTGCATTTTACAAACAGCAGTCTTTCAATGCCCAGTATCTCCTGAAGTGTAAATTCGATTAAACTCTGTTTTGGGGAGAAAACATATTTCATTCTTACTTTTTGTGTCTTTGCATTTCTTTTTAATGTCCCTAAAGGACGGTCGACCTCATTGCCCTTATTGTCGTTCGTGAAAAAATTATTGCTTTGTTTATCTTATTACCTCTTCGCTCCTCACTGCTCTACTTATTCCATTACCTTCATTGGAGCCATCTGTTACAAGTTCCATACTTGGCTCTACATACAGTCTTTCGACCTCTGACAGTGTATCTGGCTGTAACTGAGCGATGTAGGTGTCGATTAGATGGCGCTTCAGTTCTGGAAATAGATTTCAAATTTTAAAATGAAATTAATATGTATACAGAAAAATGGTATGATATCAAACATAAAATGAAATGAAATTTTGACATTTTCTCATTAAGTTCAACAGTTTTAGATAAAATTAAGTACGTGCTCATTTTTAAACTTCAAGCTCAGCATTTGAGCTTGGCATTTGTGCTAGGGATCTGTGTTATGTAACTGAATACCATATCGTGATCTTAAACAACTTTAAAATCCGTCAATGTATGAATAAGTTACAGCCTAGACTGGACCATATTGCCTATTGAACCCATTTTGACAGCCGCCATTTATGTATTACCTTGACCTTTGAGCTCTGGACCTGCAGAATATATCATTTTGAAAAAAAGCGTGTCCAGCTATCTTTCAAAATCCTTCCTTACAGCTTTGACAAGAACCACTGAGCCCATTGTTTCAACCAAACATCTAAGTGTGACCTACACATTACATGAACGGACCTAGGCCACGCACACCGTCTCAACATGATAATAAGCTGTTCAAGGTTGTTCTAAATATTTCAATCCGTGATAAAGTTATGGTCCAGAAGAGTTGAAAAATGCTCAATCAGCGACCTTCGTCAAACTAATAGCTATAATTTTACTTCAGAATACCTGGTTATTTTTAATAGTTAATGAATAATATATCTGATAACAGCATGCTTGACTATTCAAACTGGTGAATAGTAAAATTCGTGAAATGTTGGGAATATCAATTATGTAATATTCATGTCAAATTGATAGTCAGAGTTAGGAAATATGACCAGTGATCTAAGATAATGGGCTCCAACACAGGAATGAAATTTCAATATACTTCCTTTCTGTAGTTTAAAAGACACGAATTTGCATTAAATCTGTTAACAAAAGGTTATTAAAGTCCAATATTAAACAGAACCGTAATATTTATCTGAATTTAAACAGGAGTAAATATGGTCGGAAACATACACGAGTAACTGTTCTTACTTCTGTTAATCTGTCAATGATAATAAACAAAGCAATGAAGTTTTAGTGACACGCTTATTTTTAATTTAAATATAAAAAAATAGTGAAGATTTAGTGACATCTATAATGGACATAGTGAAAATAACATGAAAAAGAGTCCAAAAAGGGTAATATATTTGAAGAAATAATTGTAGGAGTTATCTTTTTGCTTCTATTGATTGATCTCAAGATATTTTAGATTTGTGTGAAGTTTTTGGGACATTCATCGAATAAAAGTGAAGATAAAGTCAATGTTAGATAAAACTTAAAAATGTTCTTAGTCAAATAAAGAGTCCATAAATATATTCAGCCGAAAAAGAAGGTACCAATCATACATTTCTATCTATATACTTGAAATTAGCATTTATTTTGAACATTTGTTCAATCTGGAGTAAAAAACCATAACTTTCTGACATTACGTTACAAATTTGAAGTCACTGGGATAGTTCTGTCAATAAAACAATTTGATGACAAAGAGTTTGATTTCGAAAATGAATTTGTTTCGATAACACCCGGTTATACAGAATTTACTAACATACATGCATTTAGCATCCCAAAAGCTTGCTTTCATTGATCATTATTCAATTTTGGCATTTTCCTTTAACTTGATTTTGTGTGATTTTGTGCAGTTGTGATTTATTTCAGGTTAATCGGGGCAGTCATATACTACCACCGGATATCGACATGTGCTGCTCAAGCCACACGTGAAAAACCACTAAATTTGGTCTTGAACCGAAGGGCATGGGATATTACTGATTAAACTTAGGTCAATAGGTACTCCAACGATTACATGTAGAATATTTTAATTAGGACTTTCTGCCCTTTCGGCAGAAAGTCCTATTGGGTTTGTTATGTTTATTATTATTAGGACTTTCTGCCCTTTCGGCAGAAAGTCCTATTGGGTTTGTTATGTTTATTAGGACTTTCTTCCTACTGGCAGAAAGTCCTATTGGGTTTGTACTGTTTTTTTATTAGGACTTTCTGCCCTTTCGGCAGAAAGTCCTATTGGGTTTGAACCATTGACGTCAAATTTTAAATATGCATAACATCGCTTCCAGATGTATTATAAACTGAATTTGAACTGAAAATTAATCTTTATAAATTCTTTTTATTCTGTGAGGCAGACGTCATTTGAGGTCATATGACGTCATAAAGTGAAAAAGAATTTCTAATATCTACGCGTTTATTTCTATTTGTTGCAACAGTCCCAGATGCATGAAAAATGGCGTATATTTCAGATACTGTATATTTCATTTCATTGATTGTCTTATGCCTATAACGTCATATGATGTCCAACATGACGTTGTCAACGAAAGATTTTTCGCGGTCTACAAACATTTTTTTCGGACCGTTTTTTATTCAATTTTCACAGAATGTGTAAGTTTCGTTATAATTATGCAGCCAGGTGTCCGTGTCCATATTCATAAAGGCAAAGGTTCTATGGCGAATCCAATATTCCAACCATTGACGTTAAATTTCAAATACGCATAACATCGCTTCCAAATGAGTAAGAACGCTGAAATTTTGACTAAATATAACTACACGTATTTTTACCTTAAAAGAAGATGAGCGTCATATGACGTCATGTGTCGTTACAAGTCCTAAACACTTTTTTTTATTGAAATTAAATGTTTTTTTACGGCCTATAGGCCTGATTTTTTTTTAATTTGCATGAAATTTTTTCTGAAGGTGTAGCATTAGATGCTATGGCATAATGCTATTTCCGATTCCAAAGAAAGCAATGGTCAAGGTCATATTTCAATTATCGATATTTTTCTTTGGTCTTAAATATCTTTAAAACAATATTCTATATAGACACTATGCATATAATTTGAATTGCTTTGAAAGACCTTCCAGCTTTTATTGATCGGGGTTGAATCAGTTGGAATTATGGCTGAAATGTGAAAATTTAGTTAGCCCCAATGCGTTTAACAATTTTTATCTCAAAAATTTTGATTTTCGAAAATATGAATAATATTTGTAGAGCAATGTTGGGTCGTTCTTTTAATGCTTTAAGTTTAACGATTGACCCAAAAATCATGGAGTAATGCAAATAACAAAATTCGTTTATGCATTTTAATGATAGACCCAAATATATTGCAATGAAATTGAATGGATTTTAAAGACATTTCTTTTGGTAACTAGATTACTGAAATAAGTCAACTTGTAAGAAAGTGATGTCAAAATAAGAATTTATGTTTAGTTAATTTTGCCATGCAATATAAAGCTCTTACGTTTGACAAATTTAGCAGAAAGTCCTATCATTCGTATCAACGAATGAAATCTAGTTAGGACCTTCTGCCCTTTCGGCAGAAAGTTTCTGCCACAGGCAAAAGTCTATGGGTTTTCTGTTTTTTTATTAGGACTTTCTGCCTACGGCAGAAAGTCTATTGGGTTTGTACTTTTTTTTTATTATTATTAGGACTTTCTGCCTACAGGCAGAAAGTCATATTGGGTTTGTACTGTTTTTTTATTCTTCTTCTTCTTCTTATTAGTCTTTTTTTCTTCCTCTTATATTTGTGTTGATTTCGAGGTGTTGCCATTGACTCAGAACAATGAAAATTTTATGGCATATATTTCAAACCATGAGCTTTCGGATGCAATGAATTTTATATTCATACGACGTCATATGACGTCAGATTTGACGTCAGGTGAAAAAGTTTGTACGCGGTCTACAGCCATTATTTCTGGACCGATTTTCATCAAAATTTCACAGAATGTGTATGTTAGGCTCTAGTTGTGCATCCCTGCGTCCGTTTTTCAAAATTCGAAAAGTCCATGGTTCTATAGCGAATCCAAGATTCGAACCAAGGTCGTAAATTTTAAAATGCTTATAAAATCTGTCCTATTTAAGATAGAAAGTTGATATTTAGTCAGTATATAGGTCTCTAGAAGTTTTAAAAATTTTTGAAATTTAATGATGAAAATTTAATGACACATGCTTCAAAGGCGGAAATTTTGATTTCTATGATTTTCATATGCCTATGACGTCATATGACGTCACACTTGAAATATGCAACAAAAGTTTGTACGCGGTCTACAGCCATTGTTTATGAACTGTTTTCATCAAATTTTCACAGAATGTGTATATTAAGTTCTAGTTGTGCATCTCTGTGTCCGTTTTTCAAAATTCAAAAAGTCCATGGTTCTATAGCGAATTCAAGATTCGAACCAAGGTCGTAAATTTTTAAATGCTTATAAAATCGGATTTATTTGGGATAGAAAAGTGATATTTAGTCAGTATATAGGTCTCTGGGAGTCTTAAACATTTTGGGAAAATAAATGTCATATGACGTCACGTGACGTCATTATATGATAATGAATTTCTAATTCTAACAAGATTATTTCTATATGTTGAAATTTTTGAAGGGCAATGAAAATTTTATGCCGCATGCTTCAGATGCTGAAATTTCGATTTCAATGATTTTCAGAAGCCTATGACGTCATATGACGTCACATTTGAAATTGACTACGAAAGTTTGTACACGGTCCAGAACCATTATTAATGGGCCGATTTTCATCAAACTTTCACAGAGTGTGTATATTCAGTACTAGTTGTGCATCTCGGTGTCCGTTTTTCAAAATCCGAAAAGTCCATGGTTCTATAGCGAATTCAAGATTCGAACCGAGGTCGTAAATTTTTAAATGCTTATAAAATCGGTCCTATTTGAGATAGAACAGTGATATTTGGTCAGTATATAGGTTTTTAAGAGTCTTAAAGATTTTGTGAAAATAAACGTCATATGACGTTACGTGAGTCATTATATGATAATGTATTTCTAATATTTACAAGAGTATTTCTATATGTTGAAATTGTCGAAGGACAATGAAAATTTAATGACAAATGATTCAGACGCTGAAATTTCGATTTCAATGGTTTTCCGAAGCCTATGACGTCATATGACGTCACATTTGAAATTGACTACAAAAGATTGTACACGGTCCAGAGCCATTATTAATGGGCCGATTTTCATCAAATTTTCACAGAATGTGTATATTACGTTCTTATTGTGTATACCGGTGTCCGTTTTTCAAAATTCGAAAAGTCCAAGCATCTATGGCGGATCCAAGATTCGAACCAATGACGTCAATATTTAAATGCTTATAAAAACTGTCCTATTTGAGATAGAAAGTTGAAATTTTGTAAGTTAGTAGGTCTCTGGGTGTCTTAACAATTATGTGAAAATAAACTTCATATGACGTCACGTGACGTCATTTGTTTATTATTATTATTCTTTTCTTCTTCTTAACTAAACGCTTATTTTAATATGTTGCAATAGTCCTAGGACGATGAAATTTTTATGGGTTATTAGGCACGTGAGGAAATTTTGATTTCACCCCTACTGCATATATGTAGCCATATCTCAACAAATATCGATTTTTGTAAATATATGTATGAATAAGAATTATAGCTGAATAATTGACGTTTCCAAAGATATTTAGTTTATTAAAATTGGTTTACGCAAT
>CM037795.1:31949730-31999730 GCA_021229015.1 Solen grandis | reverse complement strand
GTGTGTCTCAAGTCAGAAGAGAATTTGACGGACTGTAGCTTATTAAAATTAAAATCCTTCAAGACATTACCAATGAAATTATTTATGTACACATTTCCTAGAACGAAATCGTGTCTTCTGAATCGTCATTTGCTGAGCGCCTGGTATAACTTATCGTTTATATTTTAAGTTTTATGAAATTTATTGCAAGCGACCCGAAGCGGAGGGCTGCGATAAATCCATAAAATTTAAATATAAAACGATAACATATTTACAGTTACTAGCTCCTAGCTCAGCCCAATAATCCGCTCTGGTCACGTAGATATCCATACATCCCTTATATATTTTGTCTATATCAGGACCCCAAGGTTGATCTAATGCAATATGTTTTTCAAATTTTTGAACGATATACAAGGATTTCACTGGAGGATAAACTGTAGTATTAAATATCATTACCTGACCGTGAACTGAGCTGCGGTATGCAAAAACAATGCCTAACCTGGAAGGTCATTGTTACAGGCAAAGAGACACGTAAATAATTTCATAACCTTTGGAGATATCTGATGTAGATAGCTTGATATGGTCATTAGTTTGAAAAAGTAACTGTATCTGAGTTTTTTACCTCAGATACTATCATGGGTTATTGTAATACATAAAATGACTGAAATCTGTATATCCACTATTCAAATTATGTTATGAGCATCTTTGCACAAATCACGTGATCAAAACAAACTATCAGTCCGCATTGGGGACATCGGGACGCATCAGAATAGAAAATATAGTTCTATAGTGTTAAATGTCAGATACATTTTTTTGTATCCTGTAATTATTCATTTTTGACACAAGTTTGATTTTTCAACACTTTTTCTTTGTTAGTATATTTGAGTTTTTGAGTTATTTTCATTCAGTAGATAATTTTACCATTTGAGAGATTATATATTTGAAAAGTGGGTTGTTTAATTGTGAGTGACACACAACTGAAAGTCCCAATGACACTAGGGACAGATTTCTAAAGGGAGATAACTCTGCAGATACCAGTCATTAAGATTTACCTCGTAGTCCTTCCTAGGAAGCAGTCCTGCATGGCTCTGTATAGAATGGGTGTTCTCTGAAACATGGAGACATACTATAGTCAATGTTATCAATAAATTTACAATACAGAATACAATACAGTGAAATATACTGATATAGTCCATTATCAGTTGCAAATAAATACATGCATCAAAGACCTAATGACCTAACAGAAATATGCAACTCTGATATAGGTAAAGAGTAAGTCAAAAGAAGCTCTCGTTAATTTACGTAGATGATCATGTGACCACGAGATGTGTAAAATTATTTATATCAATTAAACATATACTGAGTTTCTCTTTAATTTTTGCCATTTAAACCAGATATGTATGTCTCTCATTAGATCGCTGATCTCTTTATATGAGGATACTGTAAAGCGTCTGTCTGAACATAAAGCGCCTGCAAAACGTTAAGTTTCTCAGCGAGATCTCGTTCAAATCCCGTTCACCTGTTATTGTTTTATTCGTGACAAGAAGTTATTTCCGATCGTTTCGCATCTCTGCTCAAATGATCTTTGCATGCAAAAATCAAACATTTAGGAACATGGCAGTGGTTTTGGTTTTCATATTCAAAACATAAATACGTAAACATGTATACAAGCCTACATTTATACATGTATGTACATTTAACAGGAAATCTAGCAATAAACATCACTACTCCGATGTTTTCTCGTTGTAACTCTATAAATCATGCTTAATTTTCATATACATGCTATACATCTATTATATATTTATATCATGATTCTGTTTATAGTCTAACGTAATTTGCTCTTATTTCAAGTGCTTTAGATACGAAGATGGCAACTTTTATTAATACTGTAATAGTCTTCCCTACATCGTTCGATAGTTTTAACCCTTTCCCTCATATAGACTCATTTTGACGCACTCAATAGGTACCACATAAAGCCTGATCTGCAGAACCTTACCAAATTTAATTATAAAGTCCTCATTTCCAGACCACGGAGGAGCAGCGAACAGCATAAAACCTGATCAGCCTGCGAGTTACTCGCAGGCTGATCTGGTTTTATGTTGTTCGCATAGGTCTTTTCATGGTTTCCTCTATGAGGGAAAGGGTTAAACATATTTAATGTCCTGATTTAAGAGAATATTGACTGAGTTACTTATAAACAAATCCTGTTTTATTCAATACTCTGTAGATGTGATGTATATTTTGAAGCGTTTCTCAACCAGTGTGTTACATTTAACACGTTTAATGTATTAAGCACTGCGAATCAAACATCGCGATATTCTTGGTATCGGAAGGGAAATTAAATACTTGTATAATAGCGCAGGAAGAGACATCGAAATCGTTACTGTACTGTATTTCGATAATTGCTCATCGGATATTGGCAATTTAAGTGTAATTTAATATACATGTGCATCACCATTTCATCAAATGTTCGTGGAAATAGTGCATTTGTACGGATACATTATTATTTCTTTAATATACTTACGTTTCGATTGCAGATCAGTGTAACTAGTTTTTAATCCCCAATAGTACGGGCATTACGATCGCGACTTAAGAACGGTATTATCAACCCAGTTCCTGTTTACAAATTCTCTGCTTGGCACAAGCTGTATTTACCGGATATTTCATGTATACATGAAACCTGTGTTTTACTCTGAATTAATTGCGCCGTGATCTAGTGATAACCTAGACGACAACGGACCTGAAGGTTGTAGGTTCGAGCTCTGTTTGGAGTATGACTTCCATGGCATCCTCAAGTTACAAAGTACTGATCAAACCTAGGAACCGTTGATGAGATAACTATAAGTTGCTTGCTAGCCAGTTTGCGTTTAGTAAAATATTATGTTTAAACTCGCATTTATGTAATTTGAGAGGGTTTGAATGATGATGTAAATCACTAATCCCCCCACCCCCCTCTCTCTGCAGTGCAAGCGAGTGCAGATGACCTCCCCAGTCTCCAAGGTCACCAGTGGACCCTGTGCACTCGATGTAACACTGGACGTTATCACCGGACCAGATACTATCATTATAGTTATCTATAAGTGTTGTATAACCCGACACATACACGCTCTCCTTGTGGAATGTTTATATAGGTACAATCTTGTGTAAGACATTTTTGATGAGTCAAGCTTTTACAACAACAACAACAACAACAACAACAACAACAACAACAACAACAACAACAACAACAACAACAACAACAACAACAACAACAACAACAACAACAACAAAACAACAACAACAACAACAACAACAACAACAACAACAATAGAAATGAGGTCAATAACGAGATCATCCAAGCTGGTGTCCAAATTGTGGATTTGCATTTGCTTTTTGTCGTTATGTCTATTTCTATGAAAGTGTTTATATGCAATTAACGTTTTGTTCCTGAAGTATTATCAAATTTATTACAATCATTTAAATATTTTGACAATTTGTGTTTTATAATTTTATTAAATTCTCATTTTGACAGGTTTTGTGTCATTCTACACAACTTTTGATACCAGTGTGTATAATGTACAATATGGTATATGTTCAATTGTTATATACACTCATAAATAAAAATAATACAATTAAAAGAAAAGAAATAAAATCTGATAAAAACGGGGGGAAAAATCAAGTGTAACGCCATCTCAATACATTTGATCCTTCGGCAGTGGTCAGTTACCCTTAATTTCTATTCCTGGGTGAGTCAGTACTGACGACAAATCATATGAGAGTAACTGACAAACTTTCTTACTAAAATCAGAGATGAGAGGACGCAGAGGACGCGTATCAGGGCTATCTGGTATCTGGTATCTAGCCTAGCATCACTGAGGCCGGTCAGAGAGAGGAGAAGAGAGAGAGAGAGAGAGACAGACAGACAGACATGAGAGGGAGAGGATCACCTGATGTGTGATATCGGTCATTCTCCGGTGACCAGCGGGCTCCTCTTCTTCCTTCCCATACCCAAAACACTCTTTTGACATAGTTGGAAGGACAGACGAGCTGAGACAAATGAATGAATTGCTATCACTTAATTCCTTTTCTTCTCTCTGTCCATAATAATATGTTGTCTCAGTAACACACCTCAACAGTTGTAATATGTAATCGTTCACGTTTTAAATTCCAAGTTCTTAAACTGTGCGCGCATAGATGCATGTATCAATAATACTAAATTAATTAGTGTTACTTAATGGCATAGACTTCAGTGATGACTCAGATATAATGCTATCTTCCTTGATCATCTTAGATAAGATTATCAAATCTTATTCATCTTATTCATATTTGAATGTTTATTCATTCATTTAGTTAACAGTCTCAGCGTTTGCAGCGAGATTATTTATTATTAACAACATTTACTCAATGCTGAGTACCGTACCAGAACTTTACAAGAAACAAACATCAAATAGTTAATTGTATTTCCAAAAGTCCATACAATAAATCTGTTTAAGAGCGACTATGATACGCCAAATCTTGTATACACACATTTTAATCTGCATCTATTCAATACACATATGCTGGCGAGTCGGGACCTTACATATGCATACATTATGGCCCTGTATCAGACTTGGACTTTGCACCTAAATAAACAGCCGATTGTGTAAGGTAAGAGCAAGTAATTTATTTATAACATCATAACGGAAAATGAACAAGTTGTCTCCCTTTTCCCTTTAAAGAAGTTCCCATATAAAACCCATATAAAACTGAAAATATTAACTCGGTTGTTTTCAGGTATTCTTTACTGCAAGTGTATCATCTCTTTTCAGAAATATACAGTATATTGAATAATTAAAATTTATTAAAAATTATAAAAAAAATTTATATTTATACATACCTAATTAAGAGTTTACATGTTTACATAAAGTATAACTCCTCGATACACTTAGTTTAATATATAGTTTTATATATATATATATATACGTTGTCATAGAAACAGAATATCTTTAGAATTACCTATGTAATGATATAAAGGCGTCATTACATTATTTCAATGTAATGATAGGTTAGTAGATCATTTGAGACTCACTCAGCATTTTGATTCTTAAAGAGCGACAATATTTAAGGTGAATCAAAATAAATAAACAGTTGTGTTTTGGCCGCATGGCAAAACAAAATGTGGTGTGTGTGTGTGTGTGTGTGTTGGGGGGATACCTATAAGAAAAAGGGTCGTTACCAAATTTTACGGTTGCTTCGCACACCAGAAATACAACTGGTCTTTTTTTCTTTCTTTTCTGTTTTCGTAACAGAAATAAAAAGTAACTTATTAAAACTTCGATTGGGTAATTACTTTCATTGAAATCTATTTCATCGTATGGTGAGCCATTTGATGTGTGTGCATGTGTGTGTGTGTGATTAATTTTTATGAAAATATCATGAAAGAGTATTTCCAATACTTGGTTCGAACCCACATTCCTCGTGTATATGCCTTATGTATCACAAGAAAAGATAAAACAAGATGTTATAATTGACGGCTTACAATAAGCATATTCTCCCCCTCTCTTTCCCTCTGCTACTGTTTTACCTTATAACCTAATCTGTGTAATAGGTCTATGATTTAATCAAAAGGAAGCATATACAAATTAACAAACGCAAAATAAAAGATGTATAAAAACTAGTATCTAAAACACACGATACATATATAGCCCAAAAATTAAAAAAAAGATAAAATACTTTATGACACTGCATTGTGTCGCGTTTAAACAACCTTATTAATACTTTCATTCCTTTGTTTATTTTATTTATGTGTGTTATTTTTTTAATTTATTACTATTTTACTATTTCTTTTGATAAAGAAATTGACACAATATTTGTTGCATAAAATATCTTGGTGATACTTTTCCCGATTGAGCTAATTCCACACCTGCATAACATTGGTGCAAATAAGGTTATTTATAGGTAATTAAAGTCAGTATTAGAAAGTATTTTAAAATCGTCACAACAGCAGCACTACACAGGTCGACAGTTCACATTTCACTATTTCAATGCATTAACTACAACAAACGTTCATTTTTCGGTTACATAGACAAAGACAGATAAACAATACACATTACTTATCCCACACATCATGTAAAACTGTGAAATCATTAAATTTTCGTGGGACACTAATTTTCGTCGATTTCGTTATGGGTTTTATCCACGAATATTAATCCCCACGAAAACGTGTCTCTTATATAGACCTTATGTTTTCTAGAACATAGATCCACAATAAATGTACCCACGAAATTCCCTTAGGTGCATAATCAACGAAATTTAATGTCAACGAAAAATAATGATTTGACAGTACTAGTAACAAACAACCACGTATTATTAAACACATTGTCGCAATACAGTAGACGTAATGTCCATTGCCAAGACCGACACGTGAAGCGATAAGTAGGTCATGACCTACATGTATAAACATCATTAAAACACAAACATCTATTAACTAATAACTTATTAAACAATATCAGTCACACGCGAAGCTGTTTAAAACAAACACAAAACACATATTTGATACCCCAAAATAATCACAGAAAATTATCGCCCGGTAAATATCTTTTCAATCACAGCTTTACATTCGACTGCAATACCAATTTGCACATGCACCAACGGAAGTGAAATTCCATTTTTTTGGACATATTAATATATACACATAACTTTATAACAGTAAGATATATACAATACTGAGTATACCGTCCAGAAAATACAGAATTTGTGCCATATAACAGAAGAGAGAGAGAGAGAGAGAGAGAGTAAACAATTAAACATAATTAAACGTATATAAACAATTTTATTATATACATGTTAAACATGGCTGGATATATAAAATGTACAAACATATTAAATTATTTTTTTCTTTTAATAATAATAGTTCCTCGAGGCATTGGGAACCAGCATAAACTGGGCATAATGAGAATAACCGAGAGGGGTTGAAGGCGGGGTCACGTGGCCCGGGGATGATGGAAGGTCTCTCTATGTCTTCCTCTTTATCTTCCAATATTTCCGGTACCACTGGGTCAAAGGGCTCTGGAATAGTCCGTATATAAAACATATCTAAACCTTCCAACTAACGAGGTTCATCCAGCATGATTCTAATTGTCATTTCCATTATACACGTATTTAGAGAATAGTTACGGTTTCATGATAAATAAGAGTAAAATTCAATTGATGGTAAGGGGACATTTAAGAGAGAGAGAGAGAGAGAGAGAGAGAGAGAGACCCTTTTGATAAGTATTGGATTTGATATCTTTTCCTGTCGAAGTAATTTTGTTCTTGCCTCTGGCATGAATTCCTACTGGGAGTCTCAATTATGTAATATGGCGGCATTATTTATTTTTTATTATGACACTGCTGATGATTCGATTTCGATTGATTCGATCATTTATGAATCACATTTTCACATATAGCAAAATGTGTAAATATTATGATTTTTTTCATGGTCCACACCTTGTCTTGAAATATGTATTCAATTAATTCAGACCAAAATTCACGTATCATGATTTAAAAATTTGACAATATGTGAACATGTATTTGCTGTATCAACATACCTTCGTTAAAAATGAAATATTTACATTTTAATTCCATTCACTCATGTGACACATCATTGATAAAGTAATTTTCATCGAATAGTGTCCAGGTTCATTTACAATCATGAAGCAAATTGGTCATACATTTTGTAATAATCAGGCACTATGAATAGGTGCACCTGCTTATCCCGAACCAGAAATATATGATCTTAAATAAAATCAAAATGTTTAGATTATTGAAATATTTACAGAACATATTAAATGTTTATCTATGCACGATGGAATCCTATAATATTCCATTCCATAGTGAAATATAGGATTTAAAAAATATCCTGTCTTGTGACCTTGTTAAAGGTCAGTAACAGTCACTGCTCTTTATTTTTTCATTTCACTTTATTTATCTAGTTTGTTCCTTTTCACTACAAATACTTATTGCAATGTTGCATTTTTTGGTTAATAGTAGAACATGAGTATGTCTGGCTGTCAATTCATACCTTGTATAGTTCCAGGTAACGCGGTCTGGTCACCATGGTAACTAAATGCCTGAACGCCCCAAGGCTGGTTAGCGTCAATATCTTGCAGAACGGTGTCGTTCTCTATCGCAGATTCTGCAGTAGTGAACACGAGTTTGTCAGAGCGTATACCCATAACCCCATATATTAAGATGATAATATTGCCAGTTAAATCATGAGTACATGTAATATATCAGATGTATGCCCAGATATTTTTGTGTTGTCTTGTTGCCATCTTGTTATTATCATCTTTAACATTTATCTAAAGTATATTGAACCATTTATTAACATTTTGGCTATTAATTATAACAAGTTTAAATGATTGTCATTCGTTTACTGTAGAAACTCATTAAAGTTTTCTCAGAAGGTCTATTCAATACTCTTGCTGGAATTATTTTGTTATTTATACCGCTTGTGCCTCTACTAGTAAAAGGCAATATATTGAGTATTTACCCGTCTTTTATTTGCTTATAATTATGGATTTAGCACATATTTTCCTGGAATCCTTTGGGTCGAAATTTCAATAGTTATATACATGTACCTAATATTATCTCATATGAGACACCATGATCTAATAACAGTGCATATGGCTCTTGATCAGAGGATTGTGGTTCAACGTTGGGGTTGGTGCTATAATTTTTCATGACCAACTAAAGGGCAAAGCACTGGTCATACCAAGGAACCGTCGGTATGAATTAACGGTAAGTTCCTAGAATACGTTGCTAAATCTAAAACCTGAAAAAAGTTTTAATTAAAACGTTTCGCATGTGATGAACAATTTGGTTCCATCGTCTGTTGGTCGGGTAATTTTGATTTATTAATAATACATTTTGTTGATTAAATCAATTATTTCATCAAGAAATATATATACATGTCTGATAAATGAACGATGTACTTCGCCGTTATCTGGCTACATTATTTTTTCGGAATGGGGGGCGACGTTGTGGTGTAAAGTTTTCATTGATAATAAGGTTTATGTATTGTATTGGAGGGAAAGTCATGCGAAGGTATTTGATCCATAAGATCATGATTTGTTTTGCATCGTTTGAATTATATTGCATTTAATTGGTTTTGATATAAAATTAAACCATTGGTTATATTCAGGTGGCAAGATAGCGCAAGAAGAATATTGATATATTGCATAAAGTAGAAAAAGTGTCATGGGTATACATTATATATTGGCTCCTTGGATGTAGTACTTTGAAGAAATCACCACTCGTATAACTGTCAAATTGCGCACAGTGCAATGAGTCAGGTTTTCTCTGGTATGAATCAACACATTCGGTAAATCATTGTGTACACATAAGCGGCGGACTTATTTGTAAAGGCCTATGGAACATTTGATACATTTCTAATTTTATATTGACGTAACGTGGAATTAAGGTATGTTCATTAAGCTTTGCAAATGAAAGTCGGGGACAACGATTTACAATGCTCAGTATTTCAGTCAAGTAGGGAATGCCAACATTAGACAATGGTGCCTTTCTACAGTTATCCTGACATTTGGTGTACCAGTTCTGAAACTACCCGTATGCTGAGTGCCAAGCGAGGGAGATATACCACCACGAACACAATTAATACCATATCTATCTTTAATTAATATCAGGTAACAAGATACACATTATGCAAAATTAAAATAAAAAAAAGAAAACATGCAGTCCACGAATATATCCAAAATAAAACTTGAATTTTAATAATAATAGGAAAAACATTTTTTCTGCTGATCATGAATATGGTTAAATGGGCAATTCTGTAACTGAACTACGATGGACATTTTCTTTTTTCAGGTGTGCGAGACTCCTGATAAAGTGGACGACCACGATGTTCTTAAGTGTAGCCTGTGGGTGTGTTTTTATGTATGTCATTATTTTAAGATTTTAAATATTTTTTTTTTGTGTGCTCAAATAGCTAGAAATCATAATGTAAATTTCATCTTGAGTTCACATTTGATATTTAGGGGAACTTGGTTTTATCATCTGTATACTGTGATTTAAAGTAACCTTAGTAACTAATAAAAATTCAAATGATTGCTAATATCTTTTTCGATGGATTAAAAAAAAAATCGTTTTTACCAATTATATTATCAAGAATATAATTGAAATTAAATCATTAAAAGGTTATCATAATTGTTTCCTCTAAACTCATCCCGAGATATTTGTTTTGTCAAAGTTTATACAAAAAAGAAGACGTTAATCTCTTCATAATGTGGTTTGTAACGTGTATACGGCACTCCAATCTTACGAGGTCTGTCATGAATGTCATCTGCTCTCTTCATCAAAGAACTTTCTGCATCGCATTCTTCCATCTATATCTCGCTCTCTCCCGGACAATTTCGGGATCTTCCGCTGGCTCATCCGGAATGTTCCGAAGAATAGATATGAGTAACACAAATGACGTCATAAATGCGCCTATTGCCAGTATGCCTAATACCAGAAACAATACCGAGAGAATTGGCTGACACGTCTGACCGGAGGCGTAACCTGTAATTAAGGTTTGTACATCATATATAAAACTTAAATATTTTCTATCTGAAATACAAAATTTAAGCGATAGGATGCTATGAAAACAATAAATATATACTACTGTCTAATGTATACATTTGTCGCGTTTTAATTGCTTCCTATAAACATATTATAAAAAAGATAAGACAAAAAAGACACATTTAATTTCAAAATATATTCAAATAAAGATTATATTGCAAGATAACATCTTATCGTCTTCTTCTCCATTTCAAAGTATTGTAAACGATAATGTGATGGAATAAGCTATATGTTAGAAAACTATTTGAAAGTAGGAATGAGTAACATTTTTAATGAGAAAACCTATGACAAATATAAACAGTATAAGAGAAAGAAAAAACTATTTATCCATCTTGCAAGAATTAAAAATTATTTAGATAATATTTTGCAAAATAATTATATTTTGAAAACTGGACAATTTCATGCATGTCTCTTTTGGTAGCAACTCTCAACCTTGCTCTTATGCTTAAAAATATAACATAAACACTCCTCAACATTCTTTTTTTCACTCACAAAATGTATTACATAGTCTTGAATCTGCCGTATGTCCACGAAACAATACTGCAGTGTGACAGCGCTATGCCTCAAATATACATAATCTTCAAAATGATTGAAATACTGTCGAATGGACGTAAACCTACGAACAATCATTCACCTGTCCTTACCTGCTTTTCCATCACACACGTTCACCTCGACACAGTTCTCGTAGTAATACAGGTGGGTTGACTCTGGAGAAGTACAAACAGAAATTGTGGCAAGTTGTATCGTTACACAAGCAGTAAACATGAAGGAAGGTCGGAATCAAGACACATACGGCGGGTATAATCCACATTTGTGTGATTGTTTTTAATTTGTGAGTGAGCAAGCAAACAAATTTAATCCATTTTTAGGTTATTTTTTTTAGGGGGAGGGGGGAACAGTTTTGCGCTTAAATATAAATATGTCTAGTAATAAGGAGGAAATATATGCAACATGTTACTCTAAAATTATCATAGTTCAAGGAATGTTATGTGATGCAAGGCATTACAAAAATTATTTTCTTATAAGTCTATAAGACAACAGCTTGAAACCTATTTATCAAATCTAACGTGTGGACTGCACGATTACAATCTTGGTGCAATATGTTTGGTATTTGCACGTGCTTCTGCAGTTCGGCAATATTATATCTGTTTCAAACAGACATGATCTTTTGAGGATTCAACTACTGTCGGTAAGTATCAAGTCGATATTATTAAGGACATGGGTCAATTGAAACGATTTGACAAACATATACATATGATCTGAAGCAACTGATATTTTTTTTAATTATTCATATTCATTCTAGAGACGTTCGTACAATAATGCAGTAGTTACCTCATAGCTTCTGCTACATATCTTGCTACAATTTTTATTGGCGCACAGTCACTTGGATTTCACTCATTCTGGGACTTTGTAGTCAAAAGGTCATGTTATACTTAAGAAAAATTGTCTTAACACCGGGCCAACCATGCCTTGAACTATCCCCATAATTCTCTGCGCCGAGCGAGGGAGCTATATCAGTAAAGAATATTATTGTGCATCACACTTTGGTACTCGCACTTCCGGAAGGTATTAAAAAAACAAAAAACAAAACAAAAAAACAAAACAAAAAAAAAACCACCACCACCACCACCAACAACAACAACAAAAAACAAATACAAAAACAAAACAAAAAACACCAAAACAAACTAACAATATAACAAAATATCCCTTCAAAGTGAGACAACAAACAACAACAGAAAAAAATATGTATGGTAAAAACGATGGTAAATGTAAATCTTTTATCTTTAACAATGTATAGGAATGAAAGCGTCAGACGTACGGTTCACGTTAGCACAGCTTAAATCCCCGGTCAACGTGATGTTGTTCTGGGCAGCATAGTCCACAAACCAGAGGTTGGAGCAGTCGCATGACCAGGGGATGTTGTAAAGTATGACCTGGCTAAGATAGTCCAGACCGCTGAACATATTGGGCGGAAGTGACGTAAAGTCATTGTCACTCAGGTCAATCACGCGCAACCTGCTGTTGTACCGGAACACGTCCGAGGAAAGTGTGTCAATCCCGGCACCCTGAATAAACAGTGATTCTCTATAGCATTTGCTTACTTTTACTTTTTATTTGTACCTACTTTCCATACAGAACATCATATGTATATAAAACTATTTGTATAACGAGATATTGTACAAACCCATTAGTTTTCACAATTTTATAGACTATAGACTATCCTCGATGTAAATTTGTTATTGTTTGGTTTGGGCCTTTATCTAAGTTGTGAGACCCTTTTGTTATTTGTATATTTTGTATGCAGTATATTGATCAGTTTGTCCTACTTTATCGTTCAATGAAAATCGTTGAAAATTTGAATATATATTACATATGATAAAATAAACCGTAATATCTTGATATAGAGATATGATGCCTTCATGGCAAAAGACCAATAAGGGCGGAGTTTGATGCGCGACGAATTATTGCGCCATGTTTTGTTAGCTAAAAATATAAATGCACCCAGTAACATTGACACTGAACCGTACTTAAGGCACCACATGTGTTGTCAGTCAAACCGGAGGCAGTTCTATAATGCGAGGTCAAAGGCATAGCTGTATGGTATACTTGACAAACTGTTAATATGTTGTTGTTTATATTTTAAATTTTATGGAATTATCGCAGTTCTCCGCTTCGCGTCGCATGCGATAAATTCCATATAATTTAAAATATAGACGATAACTAATACATGTTTTTACTTCCTGCAAGAAGTAGGACCTGGTTGTAGGTTAAAGTCAAAGAAATTTAACAAATGTATTTTCTATTACAATACACTTCTTCGTAGCCAAAAAAATAGCTAAGATGTTCATACATACAATTCAATGAATGTATTATGGCAAGATATTTTCTACCTTGAGGGTTACAGTGGACAGATTTTTCCAACTGTACAGCAGACCGGGTGGAACCTGGTTGTTGACAAACTTCGCGTTCATAACCTCGAAGTGTCCGAGATTCCGCGGGATATTGTGAACATCATGTGTTAGTTTCTCGACACTGAGACCCCCCATGGCGTTTGGATCCACCACATCAATGAAACCGTTCTCGAAGCCAAGAAAGTCGAGTTCGGCGATGCCGGCGAAGACATTCGACGGAATATTGTAGACTTTGCAGTTCTTGATCTTCAAAAAATTAAATAATTGAATAAATATATAAATTGGTTAAAAATTATTCATATCGACTGCGAAACAAGTTTTATTTCATACATATATATCCGATATTTCACATTTAGAGGCGCCAATGTTTGAAAAAAAAATGTCTTTAACTATTCAAAAATCACAAGTATTATCTTCTTAAATGAATTTATTTATGAAAGTTTAACATTAAAGACTAAAATTGAAAAAGTTATATTTCACTTAAAGATTTTTTCCATTACAGTACTGACTAAAAATATGCTAAATGTATTACATATATCATATATGTCCTATATAACGTTTGTGTATTCATAACGTGCATATTGTATTACATGTAATTATTCATAGCATCTTGCACATATTCTATTTAATAAATCATAATATTTTATGCATTATAATAACAATTATTGAATCTATAAATAAATCATTATAGTCTATAAGACTTGTGATAGACATAATCACAAGCTGAATACCCGCAGATGCTGTATGTAGCTCATGTTGAAGAACGCCCCGTCGGTCAGGTAGAGAGCCCCTGCCCACGGGCATGATAACGTCACTTCCGCTGGATAGTTTGCTTCAAACGTAGCCGGGTTCATGTTGTTGAACGTGTCACTAAATGTCTGTGTATCACCTGCAATATTGCTGATGATGCTTTTATTTTCTATCTTCCTTGCAAAGAAGAAGAAGAAGATGATGAACTGATGTTTTTTTCCATTTTCATTATGTTTTAATTTCTTAAGAAATACTTAAAAAAGCATCAATAAAAAAGTATAGAGTGTGTCTTGGTCTCGTTTCTTTTAACTTCTTACAAACAAAACTTCGAGAAACTGAGCATATATAATTTATTAAAATTACAATTATAAAGGAGCGGGACACCGTTATGTAGTATTGATAAATTCGAGCTTTTCTTTAAGGACTATGAGAAACATTTTTTTTTTAAATGTACCGGTATATCTCAAATGTTTGTTGCTCGGCATATAAAGGAGTGCATGTGTCGATATCATTTGGTCTGATATCAGGATAATTCGACTGGGTTGGTATCGTGTTCCTTGTTTCCGTGTGTTCTCAAGAAAACGGAGATATTACGAACATCTCTCAATAACAAGCAATTGGTTTGTTATTCTTAAACCATAAACTTGTCTCATATAATTGCAATAAAAATGTCCATGAAAAAAATGTTGTTATGATCTTCAGTTCCCAAGACTCAAACTCATTACTTACCGAAGAAGGGTACGAACCCGTTGACCTGAACATCCAGCCGTTGGGGTTGCACGCTGAAGCCGGTAAAGTTAATGGGCCGATCGGCGTTCGACATGGAGGCGTAGTCACACTCGAAGACACCATCCACATACGTGCAGTGATTAGGGCCAGTCTGGGCCGGGACACAGCCAAGCTGCAGCAGGACGACGAAAACCAGTCGAAGCAGGAAACTACCCATAATTTCAATTAAAAATGGCTAATGGTTTTCCATCTTCTAACACCTTTGTCTCTGTTATGGAATATAGTTTAAATATTAGAAACACTTTAAAGATGAAGATTGTCTTGGTGTGAAATAACACTGTATTCGACAGAGACCAAGGTTATATAAAAAAAATCTCTGAACAAAAAGTTTGGAAACTGAAATATGGCCCCATGTTCTCCATATTTTTTCAGTACAATCTCAGGCTCAAATTTCAGTATCATACTCAAATTCGTAATGAAACTTATGGGCATGGTTTGAGTAAAAACATGAAAATCATACTTAAGTACCATTTTTATTTTCGAAACCACGGAGCCTGTCCTTTATCTAGAGACGGCCGATATCTCAATAAATTGAGGTATCTTTACACTAGCCTTTGCTCACAGGTTGACTGTTATTCAAAGGTGACCACTAAAACAGGTTTGACTGTACATGTATACAGTAAAGTTAAATACCCCGAGGTCAGAAGAATGATATGTTCCAGTATATAAAACGGTACTTATCAAACATTGTATATTTAGCTTCTTAGACAATAAATGACCAACTGTCGAGATTATGTCTATATGTATATATTTTGTTGTAATATTAAATAGTCAATATTTACATGCAAAGGAGTATGATTGTTTAGTGTGCTCTATTTATTCGTAATTGCTTTGGAAAATGACATCATATATGCTTATATGTACATATTCTTTTTATTCAAGGAAGTTTAGCTTATATTTCTTCATCCAAAGTACAAAAATACAAAATAAACCATCCAAAGCTTAAATTTTTAAACCTCGCTAAACTTAAGAAAATACGTGTCAAACTTTGTTATTTCTATTTAAATACATTCCTGTTAACGTCATAGATAAAAATATACACGTTAGTAAATCGATTGGCGTTTGAGCACGTGCAAAAATGTTGTACATGTGCTAAGCCAGTCAGTTTCCTTATACGTACATGCATTTTATGTATACACATGTATATCAAGGACGTTTAAAATATATTTTCTATAGAAAAATAACACTTTTTTTCAGAATATAGTTCAATATGATCTAAAATTATTCTTTTTTTTTAAAAATACGTGTAATGAGCTTAGCTATAGTAACATATTGTACAATAAATTCATCACAACGCTTTTTTACATATGATAATATAACCTGCTCTTATAATTGACATGAAAATTAAGAACGAGGAAAATCAAATCTTTACATACCAAAAGTTTCATGCGGCGGCCATATTTAAATCACAATCGAAGGGTAATTTTCACAACGCTATCGACACATTACAAAACAAATATAATCGCCATTTTGATCATACCGGATTACTGAGTTATTGTAATCTCGGATTAAAGATTATCTAACTTAATGAAATAATGTGCTATTGGCATCTGAATAAGTAACATACTGTAAGGATTGTGAACACCAGAGATTAGTTTTTAAAACTCTACTGACCTAGATTTTAACAAACTTGATTTAATTCTTTTTACAAAATAACTTTTGAATTTCAACACACAAGGCTGCGTTTTCGAACACTGTACAACATAATGCTTGTTCGCTTGACGTGGCAATGGAGAGCTGTATTTGTATAGTCTGCTAGTTTATAGGGGATGTTGGGATGGAATGTTTTATAGGAAATTATGTAGTATTGTCTGAAATGATAACGGTACAATATTGTTTTGTGGCAAGAATAATGTTGTGCGATATCACCAGTACATCAGTACAAATCAAAAAGGAGAAAAAAAAATGCAATAATTTATTTCCTCCCAGAGTTGTCTGCCTTTGAAGTTTTAATTACAGAAAGAGTTAGAATAATATACATTGTTTCATTTCTTTATTTATTAAACCCAGCGCAGTATCTTTCAAAATATGACAAAGCGCAATATAATCCACAATATGACAAAAATGCAATATCACCCAAAAATAACAATGCAGCGCACGACCGTTCGAAATATTTCCATAGCGCAATATAATCTGAAGTATAACAATGTACCGGAGTAAATCAAAATATGGCAATAGGGCAATATCATCCAAAATATGACAAAGTTTCATTCAAAATATGTCAATAGGGCAATATCATCCAAATATAACAATTGGGACAGTATTATTCAAAATATGACAATGGCGCAATATTATCCCAAAATAACAATTGGGACAGTATTATTCAAAATATGACAATGGCGCAATATTATCCCAAAATAACAATAGTGCAATATCACCCAAAAATAACAATGCAAATCAAATAGGACAGTATTATTCAAAATATGACAATGGCGCAATATGATACAGAATATGACAAAAGTGCAATATCACCCAAAATAACAATAACGCACTAATGTAGCGGAGTACAATCAAAATATTAAAAAAGTGCAATATCACCCAAAAATAAGAATGTAGCGTAGTATTATACAAAATAAAACAATGGAGCAAAATCACCTAAAAATAACAATGTAGCGCAGTGTCATTCAAACATGAAAATAATGCACCCAAAAGTATGTAGCGCAGTATCATTCAATGGATGACAAAGTAGCGCAATATTATTTTTTCTCACTCTGACAGGACCAAAGCCACTTGTGTTCCACATTATTATTAAAAAAAAAAAAAAAAAAAAAAAAAAAAAAAAAAAAAAAACCCCCCCCCCCCAAAAAAAAACAACAACAACAAACAAAACAACAAAAACAAAAAAACGCCTTCATGACATGACTTAAAATCGGTAGTGACTATGCCATTATAGAAAGTGTTATGAATTTTCATTGCATATGGAATTGTTAAAATATACCAATTTTAATTAAGATTTAACAGTAACTTAGACTACGTTCATATGAATGTTCTATTGTATTGTACATTGTACTTACAAGTACGTTGACAACACTCGAACCAAACCCTAAATTACACATTTCACAACGTTTAACATGCATGTACGCGCAAGAGAAATGTGTTCGCAAGAAGGTCTAAATATTTTACCTTCACTTCAAACAATAAACTGAAAAGGTGAAATCACTTGAAGTTGGTTCCATACACCGTGCGCAATGCTTCATTGTAAGATGTCAGATACTCTGACTGGTGTGAGAACAACGGGGGCAGAGAAACCGTGACCGTGGCTTTGTTTCAAAACCATTAGTACTTCCATAACATTAGGGCTGATTATAGGATTGCGATGTGATCACTTTCTGTTGCTCAGGGTGCCACGTGCACACTGCTGTGCATATCATTCATTTGCAGTGCATGCATTTGCCGTGCTTTCAGTTTATTGGTACATTTCTAATACACGCCCTCTGTACCCCGGCTGTTGTTAATGCAGACAACAAAGCCAGTGACAGTCTGTTATATCGGACCCGTATTTTTTTCAACATTTCCTGACCAGTTTTCTTGTTTTTCAACCCGTTTCTTGTTTCATACATACGGTGCTGTTACCAGTCCAAAAATATTAATTTAACACGCATTTCCGGATTATGTAATACGTTAATTCCCTGTCAGTAAAGTTGTCGTACATAGATAATAAGATACTAGCCGTAACTAAAGAACATTGCAACGCGATGTGGTTTGTGGGTGAATAGTCATGTAACAGATGGAAACACGGCCACGTGACATGATCCAGGACCACGTGACATCAGTAGTTTCGTAGAAAGCGATTAAAATACTCGCATTATGGATGAATAAATGTCTTCAGATACTATCGTGTACAAGAAATTTGATTTATCAAACTTTCATTGGCTATCCTTTTATATTTCCAAATATTTTAAGAGAGAATTAAATAAAATAAGATAAGATTTAAATTATACAGTCCAGCATTAAATAACAAGCTTTATGTATTGTTCGGTATATCACCTGTTAGATTTTGAGGTTAATCGAATCTCTGTATTCTTCCGCCATTTTTATTTGCTATTTATAGTGTTATTAAATATATATTTCATATTACTGGATAGGATAGAATTGTCCAACAACACGTTTCTTCAAAATTTACCAAATGTTTTGACTGAAAATCGTGATATTAACGAAAATAAACAAATACGAGTAACGTTACGTCACAGAATAAAAGGTGACGACAGTTAGCGGGGTAGGGGGGTGGGGGGCATGCTTGACTTAAACTATTAGCAAGCTGATATTGATAATCAATTATAGAACAAAACAGATGTGTGAATATCTTGATAAATAATGAATAAAGACGTCTTAGTTTAATTATTCTAAGACAACACATTTGCTGAATTACATTGTGAGGTATATTTCTTTGGCGTATTCCATGTAAATGGACAAAGAAAACGAACATTCACCTGTAATGGTGGATTATGTGATAAGTTAACTCTTATATCCGTAGTCATTAACAGAAAGCCCATTTGCTGATATGATATGAAACTTGACGCTCGTTTAATATTTACATTTAACGATGACCTTCTGTAGGTTGTTATATCACATTTACTCTTTTTTAATATTTCTGAAAAAAATGCCTTTCTCAAGAAAAAAATATGAATTTTTAAGCAGCTATATAATAGACGTTACTCCAGTCGCCATACTGTTGTTGTTATGAATGGCGTCAACGTCATACAAAAACAACTAAGATGACGTTAATTTTGGCGCCTTTTCTCGGACGTCAGTTGCGTTATATGGCAAAGAATGCAATTGTTGAATGTTGCAGCAAGCGGCTTGATAGTTTGCAACCTCTTTATCTAAATTGTCTCATGTAATCGTCTTTCAGTTCTACCCGTTGCATATACGCGACGCAAGACGGAAAAGTGTGGTTTCCTAGTGTAAAATGTGCATTTATTTCTTGATCTCTTGTCAGTCTAACACTCCATAGGTTTTACTGCAATATCTATTATATTATATTATTTTATATGATATTATATCATATTATAGCATAGTATAGCATAGTATAACATAGTATAACATAGCATAGTATAGAACCTATTAAAGGATAGATTGGACTTTGGACATAAAGTACGTCGCTTGCCAATTAAAGAAATGCCCACCTAAGTTTATACTCAGATAAATTCAGCACATGTATATACATGTATATGCATTGTTTAATCAATGTCATGTATAAAAACTCATCAGTTGTTATTGTTATATTTTGACGCTTTCGTTATAAGCGTTTTAGCCAGTACCATTATTTGTATTAGAATATTTATTTTGAGAATCCAGCTGTTGATATATACGACTGATATTTATAAAAAATAAATCTTCATCTGTGTTTGTTGTGAATTTTACCACAGTTTCGAGCTTAGGTGCATATTATAATATAATCATTTGCAAAGGTACCCGGTACATTGCTGCTCATTAGAAAAAATCAATGACCTTATATGATAAGATGGTAGGTAACTTTTTTACTGAAATCGTACATCATGAGCAGCAACGTACGGGGTACCTTTGATCTTTTGCACCTGTATGAGGAAATTACACAACAAAACACAGACAGACATTGATTATTTCGATTCTAATCCAATATTCGTCATTTTCATTTGCATTATTTTCTTGAAACGCGGAACCTACGAGCCATATTACATCTATATTCGGTTCTCCCTAAATAAACAATTGACGATAATGAATTAAGAAATTCGTATTGATTTTATATGTGTTGATTACATTCTTTACTTACACTTTTTTTTTCTTTTAACCCCTTTTTTATATTTATATATCTAACTGTCCTCTGTAACTCGCAAAATATACATCAATTGTTATCTTGGCTCTGTGACTTAAATTTTGGAAAATACGTCATTTTACGTCATCAACGTGAACGCATGCGCGCACTGCAACATGTGTTTTGTTACGAATTAACACACAATTATTTTCCTTCTTTCTGTATAGGGTCGTGTTAGAATTTTCTACAATAATTCATATAAATTGATACTTTTAAACAACACTCATGTCTAAAATACATTTAGATTTTGCTCAGCAAGCTTTTATTTGATTTTTTTAACATGCTCAAGATGGAGGGGTGATCAACATTTTTCTTTCTCTTGTTCACCATATAAAATATTTGAACAACAGTAAACATCACTTGAAATTCAAAAATGTACTGTCCAACCTGTCTTAAGCTGTAAATCAAAGAAGCAAGAGAAAAGGGTCGCTAACAGAGGTGTCGCTAAATGAAGATCAAACAAAATGCTTAAGTTTGTTAATACCAAAACTGACCACTAAATGCAGATTGACGACTTAAAACAGGTGGTTGCTAATACAAGTTCAATTGTACCTCTCATTTACGTACAGAAATAAAAAAGTTTTTACAACCGGTATTATAGCACATTTATCCTTCATTCGCCGACCATGTCAATCTGCCCAGGTAACCTTATGCTACAGAAGGATATTGTAATAGAAACCTGGCGCTACTGCTTCGATTTTGCCTACTCAGGCAAAGAAAGGTTACCTTAAAAAATCGCAACATCCAATGTTTTCTTCAATTACATGCTGTGCAGGTCTCGCAACCTTATAATGCAGTACTTTGAGTGCTAATTTTCGCGTCGTATTTTCTCCTCATTTTGTCATCAGTGTCGGTAATTATTCCCTTTTTAAGGCTTGTGTCACAGGTGTTGCGGCCATTACTGATATTTTTGCTCAGTTGTGTGACACCAATTTATCACGGGTCTCTCCACGGTCTCTCTATGTAAGACTTATTAGGGGCAACTTCAGATATAAAAAAAACTTGCTTAATTCCATGCGCAAACAATAAATATCTCTCCCTCACAAACTAGCTAACTCTCTTTCCCTCGCTCTAACTATGTTCCTGCCCCTGATCATAGCGAACCTCTTACATTTCGTTTCGGTAAGGGATTTAGATAAATTATAATCTTTTGTTTGATTTTTGTTACCTGTTTCTTTTTGTCGTTTATAAAATCATGAAGCTACATTTAGTGATGTAAATATTGATATAATGTTCTGTTTTGTATTGTCATGTATATATGTATGTGTTTGCTTGTAGCTCGAATTATCTTCATAAGCATCAGGTAAATGAAGATGATTCGTGGTTATAAGTCTCTTACCTGTCTGTAAGGGACTTAGATATTATCTTATGACTGAACTCCTCTCTGTCTGTCTGTCTTCTCTCTCTTCTATTCTCCTTTTTGTCCTTTCCATATTGCATATTTTTTATATAATATATCATATTGCCATGTATATGTATATTAGCTGTTGGAATCTCCTTTGTGGAGGAAATAAAGATAAATAACTATATATCACTTAATGTTTAAAATCATGAAATTAGCACACTTGAATAGATAAAGACAGATATACAAACAAAAGTATGTCCAACCATTTTTTTCTTAATTTCATTTGAAAAAAAAATCTATTAGTGAAGTTTTTATTTATTCATTTATTTGTAAATAAACAGAGTTCTGTCTGTCTCTCTCTCTCTCTCTCTATTCTACTTTCATTCAAAAAAGACAAAATTTCAGCAACAATTTTAAAACAATAGCCCAAACTACGCCCATCCAGATTTCGGCTTCCCTCCCGGTTTTACACTGGATTTTTTGCCTGGACGCCTGGCTCCCGGTTTCTTCTTTGTTGGAGACCCATTCATTTGGCGTTTAGTGTGGATAGTAAGGCCGAGTAGCACCCAGCCCAGGATGAAGCCAACCGCGCCCAAACAGTAAGCTGTCAGGTCAACCGGGGTCAAACAGGATCCAGCCAATGAGATTCCTTCAAGGAAGAAGTTGTGATCACGTGATTACAGACATTCATTTATTTTTCATGGATTTCGAGAACGATTTTACATATAAATAAATGAAAATCCACCAATGACTGTTCAAGTCGAAGACTTGAATGTGTCTTCTAGAGCATAAATCTTTGAATATATATTGCACTGACCTTCACTTTATTAGAGATTCAACGAATTTTAATGTAAACGAAAAAATTATATGACACAATACGTATTTTTTGTTTCTTTTGATTAATTCATGACGAAGAGATATCGTATAGAAACAGACATTTAAGATGTGAATTAGGGTGAAGTTATTTTATGAATTAATTTCATTTTTGATAAGGACATAAGAATTGTGTATTCATTAACTGTCATATTCGAATAATTTATCATATAATTAAATAATAAACAATCTCTCGGTCTTCGTAAACAGATGGCTTAGAAGTCCACAAAAATAAATCTATAAATGATATCGTTTGGTGTATGTTACATATCTTCGTAACACATTGCGTCTTATCGTATTGTATTACGATTTATCGTCATATTATATTGCATTATGTAATATTTCATTATGTTATGCCGTATCATATTGCATTGTATTATATCATTTTATCTTGTATTATAAATATATGTATATAATGGTATAATTCGATGTTAGTAAAACCAATTAAGTATAATGCCTTATGTAATACAGTAAAGTTAGTTTAAACGTATTTTATTGATCATATAACAATAATGCCATCCACGTACATAACACAATAGGATGAGATCAAAATTTTAAAGTTTCCTACTGTATAGTTCATGCACGCAGTACATTATGTTCATGCACGCAGTACATTATGTTCATGCACGCAGTACATTATGTTCATGCACGCAGTACATTATGTTCATGCACGCAGTACATAATGTTCATGCACGCAGTACATAATGTTCATGCCCGCAGTACATTATGTTCATGCACGCAGTACATTATGTTCATGCGCAGTACATTATGTTCATGCACGCAGTACATTATGTTCATGAACGCAGTACATTATGACACAAAATGATAAATGTAACCTAATATGAATGGTATAAAACGATAAGATATAATAAAAGTAGTATATGAGATATATAATATATGACGAAATACATCATTATACATTATATCATATATATCAGTGTATTATATCGTATTCTATTAATCATATTTTCTAAGTTCATATTATATTGTTTTGTATTAGAATATTCATTATATAAATCCGTAGAGTATTGTTTTAAATTATATTGCAGTATATCATAGTTCAGTATATCTATCGTATTGCATTATACTATATTTCTTTATAATTTTATTATACTAAATGTCAGTGGTCATTTACGGAATAACAACGTATTTAATGCAATATTTCAACATACAATATCATAATATATTTTAGGTTAGTTTATAGTATTATATTATGTCATATCATATGTTATATTATATATGGTAATGTAAGATACATTTCCATTTTGCTCGGGAGCGGGAGGTCGTGGGTTTTTGATCCCCGGCCGCGACATACCCAGGTCGTTAAAGAATGGTTCTGTTATAGCTCCCTTGCCTAGCGTCTAGCATATAAAGATATTTCCAGGACTGGTTGGCCCGGTGACAGGATAATGTGACTGGGTGTGGTATCATGCCACATTTCTACGGGCGTTATACTGCAGTGTCACTGTTTCATCACGATATCTGTCTCAAGTAGACATAGTCTTAACCCTTTCCCTCATAGAGGAAACCATGAAAAGACCTATGCAAACAACATAAAACCAGATCAGCCTGCAAGTAACTCGCAGGCTGATCAGGTTTTATGCTGTTCGCTGCTCCTCAGTGGTCTGGAAATGAGGATTTTGTAATTAAATTTGGTAAGGTTTAACTGTGGTTTTCTGCAGATCAGGCTTTATGTGGTACCTACTGAGTGCGTTAAAATGAGTCTATATGAGGGAAAGGGTTAAAATGACTGAAATACTGTCGGTGGGACGTAAAGCATAACAAGAAACATACAAACAAGCATTACCATTTGCACACTCGGCCTCTACGGTAACACACATATCATTGTAATACTGCAGTGCCAGTTTGCCTGAAAAATACAAAATGTATTAAGATCTTTATGAAATTTCCAGTGCGAACATTTTTTTATGACCCGAAAATGAGATTTCTATTCAACCATGCCGGGATATTCTTTCAAAATACCTTATAATAAAATGGAAGTATTGTTAATACATTATCCTTGAAAATACCATGATACTTATTTATATCTTTATTATAAATGAGTGAATGAAAATATAGACTCGTACCTTCGAAATAAGTTTTTACAATTTCTAAATTATCACATCGTTTGCATTATCTTTTTTCGTTGGCCGGCGCCAAATTTAATGTGACACTGTAGAATTCAAAGTTATGAAAAATCCAATTAAAAGGTATATCAGATCACACTAATTTGAAGGTCAACGGCCCGTCAAGTGAACCATGATATTATGAACTTATGATGTACGATATATTGTTATACACGTATACATGTGTACCTCGTACCTTCATAGCCGGTGGTGTTATAGCAGATGATATCGCCAAACAGAGAGATGTATCGAGATTTGACGGTGCCAATCCAGTTCAATTTAGTACACGAGCACTCGTAGATGTCGGTACCGTACATGGAGATCGAGCCCGCCCCCGAGAGATCCAGCATGCACTGGTCAGGCAGGGTGTCCAGACTGTTGAAACTGAGATCAATGTTTCGCACACTGCCGCAGCTAGTGAAGGTGGAGTCGTTCAAACTGGTGAGGCCCATGTTCTAAAATCCACAACACATGTACCGTGTATTAATTATCAATAGACTTTATATTTGCGGTTTTTACAACGGCATAATCGAGGTTATAAAAATTTGCGTCTAGGCGACAAATAAAAGCATTCCTAGTCTGTGCTATTTTCGACGATTTGAATTTGCGGATGCATGTTATCCTCAAGAACTAAATTTAAACGTGTGAAATTACAGTAGTTGATGTTCTATTGTATATGCTATTAACAGAACACCCCATGATGTGTTATTTATCTGATTTTCTAAACGTTTACTTGGCTCAAATTGATTTAAAATTTCATAAAAGAAAATGCTTCATATCGCTTTTAAGATTGGGAAAAGGTTTTAAGAAAATTTCCAAGTAAATTACTACGCCATGATAGTGTGCCAAGTGGTATAAATGCGTTTGTAAGCGCTTTGCTAGATTTGAAATTAGTTACAACAAAAACTAATTATATATCTTGTAGTCACTGTGTGCATTTAGAAATTGTAACAGTTGCAGTTCCATATGCCCTGATTGTAGAATACTCGGGAAACTGTCAAAACAGTTTTATATGTCAAAAAGATACTTTTGGGACGTTTGGCTGACAGTTGTCGACTAATCTGAACATAACGGGTTTGCATACGACAGCTACACGATTCGATATAACGAAATAACTGGTTTTCATAGCAACACATTTTTTAAAAGAACGTAACGTTTTTGCATACACAAATATCGATATACCTCGGTGAGTTTAATATCGTGACCTTGAATACAACAATGTAACATTGCAGCAAATGCAGAATACGTAATGTGAAATAATATATTTGAGACGCCGTTGTAAAATAATATATGGTCGCAATACATTTTGGATAAAACTTTTATTCATTTTATAGATTCAACTGAGTTTTTGCAACTGTAAATTTGTAGTTGCAACCGTATGTTGACAAAATGTTGCACCATAATAGGATCTGGGTTTGAGCACGTGGAAATGCGAAAGCAACTCACACGAAGGGTCACGCTGTACAGCTGGGTCTGGGAGCTGAAGAGGTTTTCGGGGAAGGGCTGTGTCAGTAACTTCGTGTTCTTGATGACAAACCCCCCGTGTACCTCGGGGTAGTAGGCTGTCGTGTTACGACGTATCGTGACGCCATTCAGCATTGTTGTACTTATTGTGTTGATTGTGCCGTTCTCTATCATAAACCTGTCCAGTTCTCCCAGCTCGCTGTAACAAACACCATTCTTATATGTATACCACTGCATATATTTCTCTTGAATGAAATATTTTTTTCAAAGGAAGTCAGGCCCTAACTTCTTGTATTAAGTACGATTTTCAAGCTCACCCTTTAAAACATCGCCATTCGTTCATCATCTTCATCATCTTTAGTCTTCGCCCCACTCTTACTTTTAAAAGTGTAATCGCGCTTGACAAAGACTATGAATGCTGAAAGAGGATATAGAAAGCTAAAAAAAACTTATTTGTCCAAAAAGTTAAAAACTAGATCTAGTGTCTAGAAGTAATGAATATCATCAATTTTCAATAGAAGTTTGCTTATGGCATTTGAGGTTGAGCGCCTGATCCGGTGGTAATCGAAGACAAATACGCTCTTTCATAGGCTGAGTAATGTTTCGCTTTCTTGAAGATATGTGCACTAGCTTATCGCTTACTGAACCATGTTCTCGAAAATACTTAAGTACGATCTCAGGCTCAAATACTCAAATCCCTGTTGAAACTAATGGGCATGGTTTGAGTGTAAGTATGAAAATCATCCTTAAGTACCATTTATATTTTCGGGAACACGGGCCAGGTATAAAAGAAAAATAATATATCTAGTCCAATCCATTATGGAACTTCTTTATATACTGATTATACACTAATTCTGATTAACTAATACATGACTGTGCCTTGGACATGGAGGACCTTATCACAGACATGCGAATGGCCTCAACAGTGAAACAGACAACTATCAGAGACTTCTTTAGTGCAAAGTGAATTGGTGATATCAAACAAAACAGGTAAGAAATTCATGTACACAGAATGAGTTAAAAGTTGTGTGATTTGCTTGAAGCAAGACATGTACATTATATGCAGTATGAGTCATTTAACTTATATAATATATGTTTACCTATGATAATTATATTCATACATGTGCTTGTCAGTTGTATATTTGCTTTGTTGTTAAAGTGTAAAAATTTACTTTTTTTTCAATTTATTCAGAGAGAGATAGAGAGAGAAAGATTGTATACAGACTCAATAAATACAATAAAAATATAAAAAGTACACATTCATACATACATACATACTGAAATAAATTTATTATGAATAAATGGGTATAAGACTCAGAGAGAGAAAGAGAGAGTGTTGGTGTACAGGTATAATATACATATAAAAAGGTAAAAATAAACACATACATACATACATACATACATACATTGACAAATTCTGTCAAAAATGGCCAACGCCATATTTTGTCTTAAGCAGCCAACTTGTCTTAAGCAGCCAATTGTGGCCCATCCCTTGGGTGGCTGCTTAATACAAGTTTGACTGTATCTTCTTTAACGGTACGGTATATCTCTTTCAACCAGTCCGTTCTATTTCCTGGCAAACGCTCTTAACACTTGGTCATAGGTGCTGATTACAATATTTGTCTTTTTGGGGTGGGTATAAAAGGTGTCTCTGGAGTCATTCGTGGATATTATATTGCGTAAGAAGTGTCAGAAACTCTGGCATGTACTCTAGTACAAGGTATAGTGTTGGGAAATTGAGCTGATGTTCCAAATAAACCAGGAAAAAGTGCTGAATATTATATAATACTGTACTAATACTACTTTGAAAAAGTACTTTGGAAGGCTCTAAGTGACAGGAAAACACTACAACCGACCTGAAGGCGCTGCCCGGGATGTTACCCAGGACACAGTTGAGGATCTTGAAGTCCTCTATGTAGTCCATGTTGGCAAGGAAACCAGAAGCCACTGTGACGCTGGACCCATGGGTACACTCCAGCTCCAGGTAGGCAGGGTAGTTAATATCGTATTCACCTGTTTTTGTTGTGTTAAAAAAATAACAACATGGAATTAACTCTAGTTATTACATAATTATTATTTATGATCCCTATAACATTTTAAGGGTCCATTTCAATAATACACTGACGATCTCAAAAAGCGGACCAATAAAAAATGTCACTGTTGGACTGGGGCCGAAAGTGATATTATTTACTGGCCCTGCTTTTCCTGCAATTTGATTGGCTAAAGGTAGGTCTGCGGCCTCGGGTTAGTACGATTTACCCCGGACAAATAATAGGACCAATATCAAATCATTTAATAACATATATTACAGTCATATAACAACAGTCACAGCTACAGGTATATTTTTCAATATTTTTTTAATAAGCATGTTCTTTTTCCCCTGCAAAATGCATTCATTTTTTTTTTCGTTCCATCGGCTTTTCTTCGTTTTATAATCATGATTATGCGCATATTAGTAACATTAAGATAAAGGCAGTTAGTAAGATAACATATAAAAAGAAAGTTAATGACAACCAATGTAAGGATTTTATAGAACTGAAACAGTCAGCAAATAGGCAGCAATGCCGCCTACCCTGTGTTAAATACTAAATGAGTAAACAACACATTCAACGGGTCTTGTTTCACTAAATATTCACACAAATTAATGAGTTATAATTACTTAATGGCTAACAATATTTGTTAAAAATACTGAAGTTTAAATTATTTTAGGGACTTAATTACGTTAATTTCATGAATGTTTCATTCAGAAATGTCAACCCCACAAAATATTATCTATTTAGTAAATTTTATGCGTTTTCTTAAACGTGAATAAACGAAAACAGATATATGGATCCACGAAATTTCCGATCACACACTCGAGCAAAATTCGATATCTAGAAATAAAAATGAAAATATAACACAGTTACACTATTTTTCGGCCGTTAGGCCGTTTATTTTCACCCTGACTTCCTGTGAAACACACAGTAATGAAGCGGAATAAAATTAGGCTTTTCATTGGTTATCATATACTTGCTAAATTCCCACTAGTCATTGTAAAATTAGTCAAAAGAAAAGAAAGGAGTTGCGGAAGCGAGTTCTTCAGATCTCTGTTTGTTTTAAAAGTTGAAGTTTTCTTCCCCTGCGAACGATTTGTCCCGAATAGTAAGACACTGCACCTTTTTAAGGTAAACTGAAAGAGTAGAAGGCTAAAAAATAGGAAACGCATAGATTTCGAAATTGATTGTTCGACCCTGACAGATCCTATATTCAACAAAAACGTAACATCCGATTTCATTTTGTAGCCCGCGAAGCGAAGACTACTGGGCAGATGTTTTAAGGCTGTAAGTATCTACCAAGATTGTACAAATTATATGGATCCGTTGTATTTCAAAGAACTGTACTGACACAGGAATTGCACAACTATTAAACCAAGAATAAAATCTATTACATGTTAAATAATTCAGACACTAATCATCAAGCTGGTTACCACGGCCGAGTATCTTTTTTAGAGATATTTCTTGTTTATAAATTTGTGAGGGATATGATATCAAACCATACCGAATATCGTGTAAAAAAAAATAGATACATCTGGGTAACCATAATAAGTTATTATATCTGAATATACATCTCTTCATTTTTACTTGAAGAATTACTGGAGACAAACTCAGTATGACACATGAATCAATAAATCACATTTATTTAACAATAAATATATAGACACGTATACTTTATACGTATAATACTGATTAAAAAAATTGTCTAATTTGCATCTATTGATTTTAAGCTACTTATTATATCCTCTATTTCTGTATTGATTGAATGAAACATTTCTTCATTGACCCTTCTGCGGTGTATTTATTCAATATACGTCATTTTGACGCATTGCTTTAAGGTCATTGGTCCTGGACCACTGGTGGTGTTCGAACCTGCGTTCCGTCTGTCACACAGACTATGTCTGTAATGAACACAATCATGAATATTTGATTGCAATTATTATTAACAAGAATAAACAATAGCACGCCTTACTGAGACTGAGGTTGGTGAAGTCCGTAGCAAAGATGGCGCTCGTCAGTGTTGATGGAAGGTTATTGAGACGCAATCTCTGGGGTATCGGGGAGAAACCAGACGCTTGTAGCGGCAGCAGACTGTTGCTGCTGAGGGCGCTGTAGTCGCACGTGAATAAACCTGAGTCGTAGGAACATCCGGTGGGCACCGTCTGCGCGTGAGCCTGATAGACTGTCGTCACCATCAGGAGACAAACAATGGTCACCAACTGGGAACCCGTCATGTTGCTTGATTTCAGTTGACTGGACCTGAGGAAGATAAGCACATTTAAAGAAGCTGGTTTAAAATCCTGATAACTTAAGACTATAGAACACAGCTTTATGTTCAGCGACTACATTCCCCTCGGTATTTTCAGACGAAATTATTGGAGGTTGTACCTAACGGGTCATGTACATAAATGTTGGACTGTGTACAAATCACGGATTAAACTATTTTTTTGTTAATCACGCTAATCTTCATAAGTATACGGGTATTAAACTAATTATCTGTAGATCTAGTTAGCCAATTGCTTTCCTGTACTTTAAAAGGCACAGGTCGTGATCTGTGAATTGCATGTATATAGACATGTATTAAATATGACGTAGCAATTAGCTATTCAGGTACAGTTCAAACGCCTTTAACGTTGTAACATCTGGGTCGAATTCCATCAGCAATTCTTAGCGCTAAGTACAACTTAAATTCTTAAGGGCGAATTTCATCAGTCTTGTTTCTCTTATTAAGTACCCAAATGTCAAACAAATCTGTTAAAGTTCAATTAAAACATTGCAAAATATTTAAAATATGCATTTATGGAAAGGAATCAGAATGTTGTGTAGTTGTTTTTTTCCCCTTATAAAATTGAAATTATAATATTTATATATTTATGATGTAGTGAACTTTTTTTTAGAATTGTATTGTTGTATTTTGTGTTGTGTTGTATGTATAAGAATGTATTACATAATAGCCATGTTTGCTTTTCACGCACACACTTCCGAAACTTAATATCCGTATTAAAGAACTTTGATAGCTGCCTCAATAGGTGAGATTTAGAAGGGCGTTTTTGGAATGCATTTATTTAGACCACTTCTTACGATTAAAAAACAACAACTTTGTTTGCTCTACGCGACACATTTTTTACATGTCACAAATATTGAGATTTGTCTGTGAATTAAAAGTGAATACCGTGCAAAATTATGGCTCCGAAGTAACAATAAATTCATTACCGGTATACTTTTCAATAATTTTTCGTTACGGTATATGTTTCAGAATACCAATAAACGAGAGTTGCGTCTTAGGAGAACTCGGTCATTTCCCTCTATATAAAGTCAAATCATCCTAAGCTTTGCACATTAAAATATTAAATATAAAAATAGAAAATGAATATCACATCTTACATTTCACTTAGCACATTTCATGGATTTTATTTATTTATTTTTTTAGATATATTTGAAAGTTATGTTTACTTTTGTTAAATATTTAAACATGGTGCAGTATTGGCAAATATGGTCTAACTTTATTTAGAAAGATGGATAGTTTTAAGCCTGTAGATAATCTTCATCCGTGACATAGACTCTTAAAATTTTAATTGAAATGCCTATATGATCAGTGAACATATTTGTGATATCGTGAATCACGGATACTTAGATAAGTAATTAAAAGTAAGTAAATAAATGAATATATAAACTGTAAATAAATCCACAATTAAACTGGGTAAGGATGCATCCCAAAGACAAAACAATGCATTAGTTACCGATAACGTAATTTCACTATATTTAATGTCCTTTATCAAATACACACTTTTAAAATCATTTTCCGGAAAAGAAATCCTAAATACAAATCTTCTCAAACATGCCTGACTATGTGCAGATGTAGGTAAACAAATCATTCTTTAAGTAAAGAGACTGGAAAATAAAAACTATATTAAAAACATACGACACTGTTCTCTGACGGAAAAACGGAAAATATGTCTGTTTGTATTGATATGTGTTAACTCTTCGAAATAGAGTAAATCGAAGTTGATTAACCACATTACACAGAATGTGTTTTAATATATTTGGGTTGGTATTACTCATTTCACAGAATATGGACATGCAGCAAACAAAATTAAGATCTCCGTTTACAAATAAGCTTGGAGATAACTTGATTTTCGATATTTTACCACTGCATCTCAAAGTTTAGCGAGTGCAGAAGCTTGTTTATTGTTATTCTAGGGACGTCCTAAAACACACACACGAAGCACTACGAGAATGAAATGAGGCGCGTATTAATATCCATTTTCAATTGATATTTAGGGCGTCATGCGGTTGCAATAAATGCGCCTCCGCGGTAACACTTAATTGAAATTTCCACAAACCCAACGTATCGATGTTACTGTATAGAAAAAGAAAAAGGACTCGCTCATTACCTATATGTCGCAATAAAAGTAAAAAATCTCTTCGGTATTTTTTCAATATCCTTAAATACGTGGCTGGAATTTTGAAGATTTTGTCAAACTGTCGGGTCCTTGCCTTGACGCATATCTTTTTTGTCCCTAACTATGAAAAAGCAGGTTGACAGTTAATTAATTTGGAGGATAAAGATTAGCCAAATCTCCGCTGGCATGTCAGTGAACAGGCAGACGTTTTGCTCACTCCAGATTCACATTAAAAGTACTTATTTCATTATAAACGCTCTAGACCACACGCAATTTGTGATATTTATGACCAAAATACCATGTAACTGTATGCAAATGTCAAATGCACCCGAAAAAGTTCATATTGAGTAAAAGAGATTTTTTTTACCCGGATGCCTCCGTGCATTCGGGGTCTTCCTCCACCTGTAATTAGCTGGACGTCGCTATATGACTGAAATACTGTCGAAGCGACGGTAAACCCAAATAGTCAAGTTAAGGCAAATCTTTTTTTTACCTGTTACAAAATTGGTTCGAAGGCAAGAAAGTGAGTGATATGTTCAATTTTGTTCTATGATCAGTAGGTCGGCATGGAATTGTATGGATATGACTGGCACTAAAATTTAGTTTTTAAAATATAGATTTTAACATTTGCAGCTGTTAATATCATTCAGAGAGAGAGAGAGAGAGAGAGAGAGAGAGAGAGAACTTATATGCAGGACAAATTAAATTGTGTATATCTTAGCAAACCATGTCTGCAATGCGACCGAAAATGAAACCTATTGTCATCCCATTTGTCATGAATATCAACCTTCAGCTGAGGATTGCCGATCTTTCAATCCCTTTATTATAAACAAATATTCATTATATCTTGCTAATTGCCAATGTCTTACAACTATTTCTAATCCCTTTCGACGGTCCCTGTATTGGACCAGTATTTTGCGCCAGGGAAGGTCATAAGATCATAAAAATACTTGCCACCAACGGGGTTCGAACCAATAACTTTCGTCTCAGCAGTCGAGTATGTTAGCATTGGTCCCTTGCGTCCATATTCTTTAATTTGATTTTGTATGACTACAAAAATCGTATGATTCGAGTAGCGACATATGAGAAGACGGGGAAATAGGAACATAAGTTAAACCTCTCTTAAACGGTCATTCAAAAGAATAAGAAAAAGTGGAAAAGAAAATCGAATTTGTCTATTTTGTTGGAATGTTGTGGAATCAGAGTTTCACTTCCTGCTAGTTTGTTCTATGTTCCAAGAGTTAAGACAGAGCTATTTTCCTAGTATGTATTTTGAACATCCAACACTTGAAAAGTTTAATTGCCGTTTGTCTTACAATAATGAACGAATGATAAGAAATACTGCATATTTTTTATTCTGTAGTTCCTAGAATTGCAAACTTGGCCTATTGTTCAATGGTGTATGTGATACATATGTGTACAGGCCCGGATCCAGAATTTTTCCGCTGTATTTTAGTTTCATAAAAATAATACATAAAAGGTTATGTAAAAATAGTAAAGCTGATGACATTTAGAAACACACCCCATTTCTGATTAAGTTTAATTTGCATGACCAGCGGAAGGTATGCATATACTCTGCAGAATACTAAGATTTTTTTTGCTACAGTAGAAAAAAAATCATTACCTTTTTTACTTTTTCAAAAACGAAATCGGCAATTTTTCATACCTGAAAGTTCATCAACCTGCCGGCAGCTAATTAGCCCGCTTTTAATGCAAGATTTAAAACTTTATACATGTAGAGAAAAGTGAAATAAAAATTTCGTTGAGTAGATTTAGTCAAAGTAGTTTTTTTTTCATTAATTCCTTTGGGCTCTAGTGAAATTGTTTCGATGCTAATAACATTTTAATGTCCAGATTAGTTGTTATTTTTAGCAGCTAATTTTATGCTTAACTATTTTATGTTATTTCTTTAACTGCATTTGTCTAGAATAGTTTATAGTTGTAACTGATACAAACTTTTGGTACTTGCCTATTTTTCCCAATTGTTAGATTGCTCGGCAGACGACATGTAAATTTCTCTCAATCAGTGAACGTGTCCGCAATACCCTAAACACATGCTTATCACACAATCATGGACGACTGCCGATTACCTACACATTAACAGCAGGGTGCCATAAGACAATAGGAGTCTGGCTGGTCAGGTGGTTATGCGGGTGGTTCAGTATGGGGCCTCACGATGGGGATTTTCTCTAGACAACACTACTATGTAATCAAGGGGTTTTATAGCCTAGAAAATGTATGACCAGGGCAGCTGGGGGGGGGGGGGGGGGGGGGGGGGGGGGGGGGGGGGGGGGCAATGTCTGATGTATGTTATAATGTATGTTATGTATTTGCAAGGACCAGCGGCCATCTAGCAATAAAGTATTACTTACTAACTAACTTACTTAATTACTTACTAATGCAATATTGTAGCTCAGATTCTATACAGTCGCCGTGGTAAAGAAACTTTCAGAGTTTCGTGTATAATTTTATCATTTCAAGTTAAGTAAATTAACATTCAGCGAGTCGAATATTTACATGAATATCCACGAGATAAATAATAAAAATTTGTAAGCTAAATGAATATATAAATAAGCAATGAAGTAATTCACATGACACAATATAGTTACAACTCCTGATTCATCGTCGGTCCCCGCAAGACATTGATCTGGATACACCGTCTTTCATATAAATCACAAATACATTCATTAGTTTCTTATTTAGACATACTCAATACATTCATCTGTGAAGGTATTTGTACAATTAAGTCACACCGAACGCCATATACTTATTATAACTCCAGCATGAAATGTCATTAATTTTTAAAAAGAATATTCGGAGATATAATTCTTCTGGCGCCAAATGGACTTAATTTGCCTATTTGACGTCTATCCGTTTTTAACAGGCGAAGTGATTGCTCGAAAAGCTAGCTTTTCAAAATCATCTGATCAGGGAAATTCAAATTCGGATGCCTTTCAGCATCATTGTGCTATTGATCACGACTTAATTGAAATTACACGGTCATTTTCACTTCTAAATCTTTCGTACAAGAGACATTGAATAGTGTGATATAGAGTTTGTATTCGGAGAGTTAATCCCTCGCGTCTCCCCGGCAAGTATGCACTCTGTATCACGACCTCATGCCGTGAAAATCTGCGAATTTTAGGATATGATATGCTTATTAATGTGATACATTGAAACCCGAATGCGGGAAACTGTCTTCATTTGAATACCGCAGCTACGCGGGCACACACACGAGTAAACAGTGAAATTAGCATGTAGAAAACCCGTGGGTTACTGACGGGGCTTGGGATTCTTATATCCCGGGTAGTTCTGGGTGGTCTTCCAGGGCGGGGCGCCATGTGGGGTGGGGTGATGACGTAACATTGAGGATTTATTTTTTCGACAAAATTTGGGCATTTTTTATTCAGGTCCCCGTCAGAAGTTGCTATGAATTACCGGCATAGTCCGTGGTCACAATGCCTTTTCACTTTGAAATAGCTGAAAATATGTTTCTGGAACATGATAATGTTATGGGACTTATAGTTCGAAACATGGCCCCCAATATCCCCAAGTGGCTATAATGTCCTCAATGCGTGCTACTATGTCCTCTTCTGTGTGGCTACAATGTCTCGTGTAAGTCTCTAATGTCCATAGTAAGTGGTTATAATGTCCTCATAAGTCTTAGATTGTTGGTAAAACTTTATATGTTTAAAATCTGCCAAATGTGTATAGATCTAAATATACCATGCTGTTTTAGAAAGTCTTCTAATAAATTGTTGATTCATGTTTTTTTTTTTTTTACATGTAAATTTTGTTTGATATTGGAATGATCAGCCTATCACAAAAGGTTTACTTTTGTTTCCAAATTTGACGCAATCATAAACACTGGAGGCATTTTTTTTTCCTTTCGAATTACTCAGCTTTTTCTTCGTATATTCTAAATAATAACAAAGTTGGATCATGTGTTTTGGATATGAAAACGACATGACATGGACATGGTTAAAAATGACTATGCTGAAGTAGTGAAAATTCGAAACACGACGAACGAATATTTTTTCAGGAAGGTATTCAGTATATATATATTACTGTTATTAAGTCATGTGTATATATTAATATGTGCAATTAAAATGTCTTTTGACTTCCACTGGCGCATGTGCAAATGTTAGCGCATGTGCATTTGATAAAAAAAGTTTATATATAGATATGTCTCTCGTCCTTTCTTGAAATTGATAATGATTCTGACAGATGCCATTATGTTTTCCGATATTTAAATTTAGTTTAATGTTAAATGTTATCTGCAGATTGTTAAATTGTACTTACACAAAACCAAGTATACAAGCACTAACCGTTTTCGTACTTAAACTTTTCCTGCTAGCAATAATAACAACATTTGATTATGGGAACACAGGTTGTAAACAGCATTATTATTTAAACTTTTTTGTATTGCCAGTTACCTACTAGAATTTAGTCCTGCTGTAATTATGCTGAAATCACCTTCACCAGTTAGTACGAAAACCATTCATTAGGTACGAACGTCATTTATCTAGGGACAATCTCAAATCAGTATTATATTGCTGGTTTCCAATGTATTATTGCGTTAAGTGAAGTTCAAAGCAGAAGCAGAAGTTCGCGAAACGGATTTTTCCTCACACCAATATTCCTTCGGCCCGATTCTTTGACGCCTGCGTCAAAAGTTTTCTTTCTGATTGATGATGTTCAATAAGTTATTAGTCAGTAGATGTTTTGTATTTTGATGATGTTTATACATGTAGGTCATGACCTATTTATCGCCTCAATTATCGGTCTGGGCAATGGACATTTATTAGTCCCCTACCGGTGTTTACACCGGAGGGGACTATAGGTTTGCCCTCCGTCTGTCCGTCCGTCCGTCTGTCCGTCCGTCTGTCCGCTCAAATCTGGATCCCGCGATAACTTAATAACTAAGCAAGCTAACTTGATGAAACTTGGTATATGACTAGATGGCAATGTGTAGATTATGCACGTCATTTTATTTTTGTTCTTCGACTAAAATTGTGGTTGCTATGGTAACGGAAATAGTGAAAATATGGCAAAAATGGGATCCCGCGATAACTAAGCAAGCTAACTTGATGAAACTTGGTATATGACTAGATGGCAATGTGTAGATTATGCACTTCATTTTATTTTTGTTCTTCGACTAAAATTGTGGTTGCTATGGTAACGGAAATAGTGAAAATATGGCAAAAAATGGGTTCCCGCGATAACTAAGCAAGCAAACTTGATGAAACTTGCTATATGACTAGATGGCAATGTGTAGATTATGCACTTCATTTTATTTTTGTTCTTCGACTAAAATTGTGGTTGCTATGGTAACGGAAATAGTGAAAATATGGCAAAAAATGGGATTGATTACCATATTTAGTCAAGGTGGAGCCGGTAGGGGACTTTATGTGTTGCATACAACACCAGTTACTTGTTTCTACTGTATTGTGCTTGTATTAATACATTGTTGTTTGTTCATTACATGATGTTTGGACTAAGAAATGCGTTTTGTGTAACCGTAAAATGAACGTATGCTTATTTTAAGCTGTCCATTAAGACAATTGTTTTAAACTTTTCTCGTTATATTTATTTTTGGCGAGGAGAAAGTTCGCCAAAAATAGTTTCCCTGCTTCAATCGCCCAGCAAGGCAAAACATTGTATTTTGTTTCTCCAAAGCGTAATATCACATAAAAGGGTTGGTATTATATTGACTTTTCGCCACACTTCGTACCACGAAAATGACAGAAATTAGCCACCATAGATTGCCGAGAGTAGTAGAAGTGCGTGGTTTTACAATTAATCCCTTTCAAATCCTACTTCTAATTAAACTAGGATAATGACATATGCTGAATGAGGCGAAATATCGAATTGAACGATTTTAACTTATTTAACATTATGTTAAATTTCTTTCGGAATTTATTTTTAACAATATAAATAAAAAAGAAACAACTATACATATGTGTTTGTATTTTATTATACATTGTGGTTTATACACCATTTTCAACAAGCACAGATACAATTTGCAAAAATAATAAGTGCACAGACCAAATCAATCTGTCAAACATAAGAACACAAAACAATTCATACTAATAAGAACATAAGAGACATTACCTGCAAAATGGATATTTTTTCAAGAAATTAGTGTGAAGAAATGCTTTTATAGCAAGTGTATTAAAACATCAAATATAACCACTTTTAAAGACCAAAAATATCGATTTTTTTTATATTTCATAAAGACAGAGAAGGCATAGAGGGAGAGATGAAGAGGATGGTGACTTTTGTCCAATATACGAGTATACAGACACGTGCATCTAACTTAGTATTATTCATACAACAATCATTCAACAATTAATCCTAAAATTGAAACAAGACAGGTGTCTACACAGTGTAACATAGTGACATAGTCAGTCATACCAACCCCCTATATAAGATTTATATTCTTTCAGATACACACATGTAAAACAATAAAGTCAAAAATAGTCTATTTTGAGCACATCTTTTAAATATTGAATCACGTATTACTTATAAATCTTTTTTTTAATATGGAAGTTACCTAAGCGAGGCGAAGCCAAACTCAAGTTGTAGTTCCATATTTTTTTTTAATAGAAAAATTAAAATTTAAATAAGTGGCTTTCCGTTTTTTTCACTTTTGTCACGTAGACAACAGTGGCACCCTTTAAGTCGGCGGTGGTAGCACGTGGCTCGCGTAACCGTTTCCAAACAAACATATTTTTTCACATACGAAAATACGTAGTATATATATATATATATATATATATATATATATATATATATGTGTGTGTGTGTGTGTGTGTTTACATGTGGAACAAACGGTAAAGACAAATATTTCTCCTCGTAACATGTTTACATTCAAGTAAATGCAATACAATAAGTCATGGTGAATATTTAATGGACATGATACAGACCCATAAATCAACATTGAAACAAAATACAGTGCCGATTTGTTCAAGGCCCAACTACGTCTAGACTTGTAAACTACTAGACTGAAACTACATAACAAAAAGAACTACATGTACAGTAAGTATTGCATAGACAGTAAGAATATGAACGCCATGTTATACACGCCATGCATGCTCGAATCCTAGCAACGATATCTAGCGCTAAAAAATACTTCAAATATAAAAATAAGGCGGGAACACATTTCAAATAACTGCTTAACGAAATATTAACCCTTTCCCTCATATAGACTCATTTTGACGCACTCAATAGGTACCACATAAAGCCCGATCTGCAAAAAACACAGTTAAACATTACCAAATTTAATTATAAAGTTCTCATTTCCAGACCACTGAGGAGCAGCGAACAGCATAAAACCTGATCAGCCTGCGAGTTACTCGCAGGCTGATCTGGTTTTATGCTGTTCGCATAGGTCTTTTCATGGTTTCCTCTATGAGGGAAAGGGTTAAGATGATTTACTATTTCGGGAAATTAAATTCACATAAAATCTAGAAATATTTGTTACGAGCTGAAATATTTGGGTATTCTATGAGAGAAACAAGTATGGAGAAGACTTCCCCTTAGTTTTTAATTATTACTTAATAAGTAAGTATTACTTAGTAAGGTAAGTGAAATTGACACAGAATTATTTGTACCTTATGTCAGTAAAACTGTCTGATCTTGATAAATAAGTAAAAAGTATGAAACATTTTAACATATAGTTAGCCTTTTTAATATATATTCATTATAATTAAGTTATGTAAACCCATATCTGTTTCTAGATATTGTGATATGTGCTTCATACTCTAGTGTTTAACCCTTTCCCTCATAGAGGACACCATGGAAAGACCTATGCGAACAGCATAAAACCAGATCAGCCTGCGAGTAACTCGCAGGCTGATCAGGTTTTATGCGGTTCGCTGCTCCTCAGTGGTCTGGAAATGAGGATTTTGTAATTAAATTTGGTAAGGTTTAACTGTGGTTTTCTGCAGATCAGGCTTTATGTGGTACCTATTGAGTACGTCAAAATGAGTCTATATGAGGGAAAGGGTTAACAAATCAAGCTTGTGAATATCGTTAACGACAAAAGTGATGCACATTTTTTTATCATACTGATTGCCCCTAGATAGACACGCGACTTATTAAAAGACCCAAACACCTAAAAACAAGTCAACCGCAGAAAATAAGTAAACATGAATGGAATGTCCACGATATTAAGATGCAACATTTTCCATTTGATTGGATAGAGAATATTTTAATGATACATTCCAGCCATGGATTTACTTAATTAGTATTTCACACTTCTGTCAAAATTCAAAGGCTTCACTTATTGCTATGATGCATTTTGCAATAAATGCGTTTAAACTGACCTTGAATTTGTCTTTAAATGTTCGAATTTGCGGTAGCGTTATTAATTGCTCATTTGCCGTGAATATTCTAGAAGATACTTTCTCAGATATGTATTTTTTTTAAAACATCTACAGAATTAGCGCTCATCTTTATATATTAACAAATACAGCATTATTGTCTTTAACTCCTTTGTAGGATCCTCAGAGGGAAATAAGTGATTCCCATCCCATAAATTCCCCACTCACTGCTGATTAGCTGGCGCAGACCTAGAATTAGCACTTGGTGATGTATACATAGCATTTACCAATTCTCAGTTTATAAGAACAATGAACACGGCCTCACAGTCAGACAGACTGAGGTTCACGTTCCAGACACCGGTATTACTCCTTCATGAGACAGATTGACCATTGCCATGGCAACAGGTTCATCAAAATCCTGCAGAAACACGACCACTGTCCGACGCGTGCATAAGTCCGAGGGCAGCCGAATGTTCACGTGACTTTAGTCGCAATGCTACCAAACTTTCGTCTGCCGTGTATCTGTCCATATTCTGCACTGAAATAAACAAAACGAGATTTTAGATTAATCCATTTTCATTTGATATATTTCGATGTCCATAAAAATACTTCAACGATTCCATTTTTACAGTTTTGGAGGACATGTGGTTTTTTAATGTTTCTATCATATTCCCATCAATTCTGGCCCAAAGACCTTTTAAACAGAGATAAGAAACTCCATGAAAAGCCAGTGGAAAATATTGTGTAGGCAAACATCAAATACTCCGTAACTTAACTTTGTTAAAAAATATGGAAACATCAATGTGGAAAATATAACCATATTTCAAAATAATCACTTCCCTTATGTAAGGAATTATTTTCAGTTTGATTTCTTTTCGAATGTCTTTTAAATTGTGATTTGAAGTCAACCATTGTAGCAGAAATAATCGACACAAATTACAAAGTTCTTTTCTGGCAGGTACTTTTCTATTTTGTGTATATTTTCATTACTTGACTTTTTAATAAATAAGGTATCATTTTGATGGTAATGTAATGTTCTATAATAAGATATACTTTTCTTCTTCAATAGAAAAGCGTATATTTGAAAACTTGACTGTGCGAGAATTGGAAAATATGCTGCGTGCTTTTGTGAGAATTAGACCATGACTATCTTTGTTAAATAGGTCTTTGATTGGTTTAATTAACAAAAAATTAAATTTGTTGGTAAGGGCTGTCTCATCCTGTGGTATAATTTCTAAACTTAGATTACCTTCATCATCAGTTGTCTATCTTTTTCATGATCACTAATTGCTATGAAATAGTTTAACACAGTTACAAGCTACATGTCTCTTGTATTGACAGCACTCTGTTATCAAGTGGACAATGCATGTTTAAAATGTCAACAGAGAAAAATAACATAAAAATAAGTTGTTTTGTATGTATACATATTAAGAAAAGATCATCAACAATGCCACATACTAATAAATAACACAATTATTACCGGCAGATAAATGTGGATTATAGTGAAGTCCATTTTTTGTAACGTCATTAAAATGGTGCATATGGTTGGTTCCCGCGTAGCCTGACAAGGCCTGCATGTTATTAGTAACGTTGGTACTCGGCCAGGTGGTATGGGTGCTGTAAGCCTCATTGGTAGAGAGGTTCGACTGAAGATTGGCGAGGTTGTGCATCTGAAAGCAGGAATAGAAACATTCACTATGTGGTGGCAAAGTCGTCACAATTATCTATTATTATATATAAAAAATGGTAGCATACATATGCACTACGACTTTGTCCAACCAGGGTTCAGAGAAACTATCCACATTTAAGAAAATACATTCATATTACAGCAGACGCATTACTAGATAAAACAGGAAAACGGGTAGATATAATAACGTGGAATCAATTTAAACCAAATCAGTAAAGACTATTTGATTTTAGAATATCAAAATCCACACAAACTCGTGAAAGGATGCACATTGGAAGTACGATGCATGTGTGCACGAGAAGTACGACATATATTTACATATGAAGTACGACACATATGTACATGTGAAGTACGACACATATGATGCTACAGTGGCTGGTATGATACGTAAAACTAGGGTTCGTGACGTTACCTGGCTGGCATGGTTAAAGTAGTTATCCATTATTCCATGGTATGGCGTGTGACCGGCGTCTTGTTTGAGATTCGATGGCGTCATAGGGGGATGCATCCCTGATGCCATTGATGTTCTATGCCAGATTGCGTCTAAAGAATAAAGAAAACGCCATGAACTAATACAGAAAATGTCAATAATCTGTGTAAATTCCTTATCATACGTATCTATATTTTTATCGCAAAATGTATACGGCAATTATCAAATTTAAATTCTCAGGAAACATTTAGCAACATTTTTTTTTGTTCTTTTGATTTCATTTCATATATCAGAGACGGCGAAATGTATTTTTCAACATAAATGAATGGTTTTCTTTATTTATGTTATTCATGTGCAACCTTGACTATGGTGTAAAACGGCGACAGCTAAAGTTCTCATGAGAACATACATCGATGGATATCGAAGGTAAACAGATATGTTACAAATGCTCGGATGTTTATATATTCTGAACGATACGCTGTTCTGCAGCTTATGAGAAAATCGAAATCCAAACCAGGCTGAATGCAAAACCTAGCCTGGGCAAAGGTAGCCGTAATACACGTCATACTCATCCTTCATAGAAAATAAGTCTTCCTGATGTCCGTCCTCCTGAGGTAAGCACACTGCTCTAGTGAAACTTTATCAACCACATTTGTGACTACGTACCTTGTGCGGCCGGAAATGAGTAACCGGGAGACTCATGGATCATGTAGGGAGTTCCGGAGACGCCTTGGGGCACCTGCAGGAGGCTGTTGAGGGCCGAAATCTGGTTGCTGCCCATCTGCTTCCGCCATCTAGCCCGCCTGTTACTGAACCAGACCTGTCGATGGCAGACAAGGATTCGCAATGTCAAAATTCGTACTCCCAAAAAGTCGCACACAAAATGTTAACAAATTTAAATATTTTAGTTTCTATCATAAATGTGTAGATCCTAAAAGGCAACAATGAGATTAAATTAAGGACAGATATATGTTATAAATCCATCAAAGTGGAGTATTTAATGTTACATTGACGCCTTTATTTAATTATCGTACTTTTGCAATGCACATTCTTTTGCAGTCGCTTCAAATTTCTTTATGTGTAGACGCCTGTAAAAATAAATTTTCGACAATAAATATTTTTATATTGCTCTACTTTAGTCTCCACTTCCAAGCTTGTATGAATATGTATACATCGAAGAGCGCCGTGTGGTCAAGCAGTAATGTTCTAAGCTGCGGGTCCGAAGGTTGTGCGTTCGAACCCCATTGGGGCAAGAGTTTTTCCATAACCTTCCGTGACGTAAAGTACTGATCCAACCCAGGAATCGTCGAGAGGCATTAGTGTAAGTTGTTAAGAATTATTGTCTCTTAATTGATGTTCAATAAAAATGTCATATCATATTTTGTAATAAGGTCAACGTTGCAGTTACATCTTTTCTGTCAAGCAAAACAGGGAAAATTCTATACAGTTGTGTGGCCAGCTTATTTTCCTTTATTTTATTCTTCATGTTGAATCACAACATCAACAAAAACGATTTCTTACTTGTACTCTTGCTTCTGTCAGTTTTGTCCTCTGGGCTAATTCTTCTCGCGTATAAATATCTGGATAGTGTGTGCGCTCAAAGGCTCTCTCAAGTTCCTCCAGCTGCTCCGCGGTGAAAGTAGTCCGGCTCCGCCTCTGCTTCCTCTTCAGCTGTAAGCCCGGCTCCGAGTCGCAATCAGACAAATCTGGAAAGAGATACAAAATATACACAAACGGAAAAGGGAACAAAAGATTATCTATCGAATGCAATCCTTGTGTCTTTTTCCTTCTTTCTTTCTTTCTTTCTTTCTTTTTTTTTTATTTTTTAGGTAAAAAAATAACCAATCCTTTCCCCTATAACTACAGCTCGGGTTACATAAAAAAATGATTAAAGTATTAGTTAGAATAACTATCATTATTATGTTGTTATTGTTTTCTGTAAATGTGAACATTGATATAACAGCCATTGATGCGTTTTAGGCCAAGTTTTCTCCGTATACTTTGATAAAGCAAAGTTCTGCATTTTCTTGCAAGTGGCCAACATAACATTCATGTCAAAATCATTCATGTAAATTTACTTATTTATCTATCCTTTAAAATTCATTTTTTTACTGATTTAACACATGTGCATTTGCTTGTTTTTCATTTTTTCATTCATTTATTCATTCAGTACTTATAACATCATTATTTATTTTATGCTTTTGAATGAATTACTGCAATATAAATAAAAATATATTTCATAATTTCACAGTTAACATTATGATAAAAGTATAATTTCACTCTTTCCAACATGAAATACGCCACTTGTTGGAATACAATCTTTGATATTCACTCGACGAAAAAAAAAATGCATCTTCTATATATCTATATTATTTATTTGCTTGTAATCAATTTTTATCATGTTTCACCTTTTTTAAATGTAGCCTGTGTGATACAAAAAAAAATAAAAAAATACGATCACATAAGAAAGGTAAAAACCATGTTAAGACTCGAGATGACAAAGAGTGCTGAGTCTTGCAGTATTTCTCTGATCATTTCATCAGGTGCCGCAGGAGGACACACTAACAACTGCAGCGTATGCCACATACCCCCAGTATACAATCGAGAACTGCACGCTGAAGAGTTCTTCCTTCAGTTTCTTTCTATCGGTGTTCCTACCGCTTCATCCCCTAGACCGGCCGGCGCCAGTTAAGGAAAAGAAAAGATGATCGCGTTAAATCGGGGATTAGATTTTCTTGTAAATACTCCTCATTTAATAGCCAATCCCATGTTCATTTAATACGGTTGTCGATGACAGTGATGTCTATCGTCGTATGTGGGCCCTGTACCGGAGGGGAACCAGATGACATGGCTTTCATTTTAATTTTTGTGTTTTAACCCTTTCCTCATATAGACTCATTTTGACGCACTCAATAGGTACCACATAAAGCCTGATCTGTAGAAAACCACAGTTAAACCTTACCAAATTTGATTATAAAGTCCTCATTTCCAGACCACTGAGGAGCAGCGAACAGCATAAAACCTGATCAGCCTGCGAGTTACTCGCAGGCTGATCTGGTTTTATGCTGTTCGCATAGGTCTTTTCATGGTTCCTCTATGAGGGAAAGGGTTAAGCGACAGGAACGAGTAGAAGAGTATTTCTGAACTATTAAAATACAAAGCACGACACAAAACTTATAATATATTTCGTATCATCTCAATACCTGGTATAAGTAAAAAAAAAAGTTAACTTATGCGTAACAGATTTTGAACAATATTAGTATTGTATGCCATTGATTATGTTTTTATTATTATAATCTCTCTCTCTCTCTCTCTCATTTGAACATTGAATAGTTGACTTTATTAAATGAAATTTTCTGGATGATTTCAGCCGACCCAACTTAAAATGGCCTATAATTGTTCTCATTAACAGCGGTATGCAGGTCCCACACCTAACTATTTATGCTGTTGCGATCAACCTAGTGATTTTAAAGACGTTTAATACATTATTTGAAAACATGATAAGGATTTCAAAAACTCATCAATCACGCTGAGGGTATCCGAGTTTCAAAGCACAGCGGGTACTTTCTCATTGGATGATCAAAGCTACCACGTGACGGGGGGCAGCCATAGGGAAGATTCTTATCTAATCATTGACCAATCAAATCTGTAACAATTGTGTAGCTACCCGACCGATCAAGAATTTATCGTAATCAAATATTACACAATTGATCGGATTTACAAATTAACGTCATTTGGGTAAGGTTTCAAACCATGCATGTGTAAGTTGCACTTACACAGCAGCTCTGAATTTCAAGCACGCATTACTTATATGTACAAATATTAAAAGTTTTTCACAGCAAACACACCAGTGAAAAATTGAAAACCTCCAATGTTCCGTGACAGCCACCTAACTTATCCGAACAGAACGTGACCATTTTTTTTCTTGTATTTATCTTCTTCAGAAGCAGAGAGATAAATATAGATAAGCAAATTCCACTCTTCATGAATATCCTGCTTTAAGTCACGCGCGTGCCTAATGATAATATTTGATAAGTTGCGTTTTCAGGAAGGTTTATCTGTCATCATTAAAAAAAAAGAAATTGTTTCTTATTTCATTGACTACCAAAAAGAAAATAACCACAAATTACCATCATTGCCTTGCGAGATTTTTTTTCTCGATATTTAGGTTAAGATATTGTCAAAGTCTATAATTTCATGTATTAATTCTCTGTTAATCATTTTAAAACAGGTACATATTTTGAAGACCTAACCTTAACTCTTTATTTTCTTCAAATAAACCCTTGTGTTATTTTTGTCCATTATAAATAGACTCGCGTGGTTAACTTTTAAGGTCTTATTAAATTAATGTTAATTTCCCGGCGAATGAAACCCCATAGAACTTAAACAAATGGCCCTGGCCATTCGATCTGTGAAACAGCCGGTCAGTCAAATAGTTTGTCAACCACTTCACATCTTGTATTTTCAATGAGTTGAGCAGCTTCTTAAAGACATCCCCCTTTAAGATCATGACATTAGTCGAGACCTTTGACCCCGACGTAAATAGAGCAGCAGGACAAGCCGTAAACTTAAAGCGGTACTCGATTGCTCGACACCGAGAGGTGAAATTTAGTCGGGAAAGTGAACTTATTTGACTTTTTGACAAATCTGTGCGGTAAAGAAAGTCAAGGGACGTCTAGCTGTGCTGATAATCTTATTTGAAACAGTCTTGGGTTCAGTCTAAAGGTTTTATCAACTCACGACTCCATTTTGTATTCATCCGCCTTTCCATTTTGTATCATATCCGCACGGCGGATAAATGTCAGTGTCACGGGGTACTCGATGACATTTCTCCCATATATTTTAATTTATCAGTACATTATGGTTGTTTTCATGTGTGTATTACAGACCAAACGTAGAAACTATTAAGCGAATCAACGAAATACTAATCTATCAATGACATTCAAGTGCACATCTCCTTGATGCAAAATGTAGTAGAAAATTACTTAAATACATTCATCTTCACCATATAAATAAGGTGTTTCACACAGGCAGCTGCAAGGAGAACATCAAACATTATAGTTTGGATATTTTAAATCTGATAGATCCCATTTAAAAGGTAATTACGCAAAAGTTGCGCAGTGACCCCGACAGTTCGACATGGAAACAGTTTCCCACCCAACACGAATGATAGCTTACGAACTAACCTTGCTCAAGTTTAAAATGTAAAGCTCATCTTTTATTTTAAAATTATGGAGGTTTTATGAATGAAGAAGAGGCATGTAGTATGATAATCAAATATTTTACCAGAGAACTGTGAAATAAGTAACACTATGATGCCTATTTTAACTGAATTCTAATAATTCTTGAAATAAACAAATATACAAGAAGTATGCGAATTCGCATTAACCCTTTCCCTCATAGAGGAAACCATGAAAAGACCTATGCGAACAGCATAAAACCAGATCAGCCTGCGAGTAACTCGCAGGCTGATCAGGTTTTATGCTGTTCGCTGCTTCTCAGTGGTCTGGAAATAAGGATTTTGTAATTAAATTTGGTAATGTTTAACTGTGGTTTTCTGCAGATCAGGCTTTATGTGATACCTATTGAGGGCGTCAAAATGAGTCTATATGAGGAAAGGGTTAAAGAGAAATCTTTCTACATTTTCCTATACCTTTCTTTATATTGGCATTTGATCAGAGGAGCGAAATGGCATGTGAAGATGATGCTAAGATTTTTTTTTATCTATCGGTATCTTTCATCTGGCCAAATGTCCCTGTCTGTAATTACAATTAAACCAAAGATCGGTGTTATTGTAAGACGGGACAATTTCTTCTAGAGCTCATCAACAGCAATTAACAGTCAAGTTAGCCGCTGTTAATTATCGTCAGGGTAAGAATCGCGACCCTTGATAAATGAAAGAATTAATAATCCTGGAAATAATGCAATTTAGATGTGTAAGATGTAGATTTCACTGCGGGAAAATTGCAGCACCCCCATCTGGCGCTATAGTCTCCAACTGCTTTGCTATTTTTCGGTGATTATCCTATATCATTAGGCACATATTTTACCTTTCATTTAGAAAGTGTCCTTTCTTAAGGCTTGTGATAGTCTTACGACAGGTTGCACGTTCGTTAGCATGTAGTATCTATGCAGGTGTCACAACATGCGAGCCTGTCTCACACAGGCGCGGAGGAATACAATAATTACCTGCTTAAACTGTATATTGCTTATTACGGATAATGTGATATGAGATAAAGACCTGCACTGAGATAGGATAAAGGAGGAGTCGTCAGTCTTTTAAAAAATTGGCTTAGAGTCTGGCTGAAGAGAAAAGGCAAGAGAAAGAGAGCGTGCGCAGGGGACAGTAAAAACAGCTAACCATGAACACTTGCGGTTCTTTTGAAAAAGAATAGTCTTACAGAGAAATATAATGCATTGAACATGTTAATTAAAAGAAAGAAATTGTTAGAACATAAACGTGCGTGTACGGCAGTTAAATGCCACAGGGTGCGAGAAAAGAGCGAAAAG